>JAGSMP010000684.1:0-318671 GCA_029286625.1 Parnassius orleans
GATATAGCTAACTTGTTCAGTTCTCATTTTAGGTGCAGTCGCAAAATTCACGGTGAAAAATTGAGGTCGTCGTATCTGGTGTGCCAAAACGTGTGACAGCTAAAGAGGTTGAACAGTTAATTAAAGGTATGAAAAGAGGCAAGTCACGGGTCATGACGGTTCAGCATTCGAGCACTTCAGTATGCTGGGCCGCACCTCCGGAGCTACTAGGTTTGCTATTTACTTCTGCATCAGACACTCATACCTGCCTGCAGAGAGAGTTGATGAGATCGGTCGTTGTTCCTATTGTTAAGAATAAAACTGAGGATATATCCGATAAGACCAACTATCGGCCGATTTCATTAGCCACCATCACAGCAAAAAGTACTTGACTGTCTGGTTGAGACAGCCCAAGCGTCACCTGGTTCTGCACGACGCTCAATTCGGTTTCAGGCCAAAACTGTCAACTGAGTGCGCCATTCTGGCTCTCAAGCATACTGTCAGGTATTATATGGATAGGAAAACGCCAGTTTACGCAGCGTTTCTTGACTTATCCGTGGGATTATAAATATCCAAATATTGGTATGGCCACCAGACTAACCAAGTCAATGGTTGATCAGCTTTCTGATGCGTACGGGCGAGTGTGGGGTGAGAAAGGGTTTGACCTCCCGACGCTTAATGTATGTAGTATGAGCGATTGTTGCTTGGCAGCGCCAGTGTCGGCTGTTTCATTGATGGTCACTGTGTAAACAGCATCAGTTACGCGGACGACATGGTGCTGCGAGTCCGTTGCTGTTGCTCAAGAAGGCTGATCTCAATATGCGAGAGTATGAAAAACCACGGCCTCTGTATAATGTTGGTAAAAGCGAGTTGATGGTTTTGCCGGACCCGTAAGTGATGTATGTACCGCTTAAGGTTTAACGGTAGCGAATTGTAGGGTGCCATCCTTCAAATACTGGTCACGTGGTTGGCCGGTACTCAAAGGACATGATATTGAAAGGGAAAGGAGAGCGGGATGCGTCCGCTGCAACATGTTGGCTCGCAGATTTGCACATTGCAGTCCAGATGTGAAAATAACACTGTTGGCTGCATACTGCCAAACACTTATACGTGCAATCTATGGTAAACATACCGCGGGGCTATCAGCGCCTCCGAGTACAATATAATAATGGTCTGAGAATGTTGTTGGGGTCAGTTCTGCGCGGCACCATCAGAAATGTGCGGCGCACATGATGGGTTTCACACCGTAGTGCGCAAGCGAATCGCATCCCTCCTGCGCACGGTGCGGGGGAGCGCCAACACCATTCTGAGTATCAGTGAAAAGCCTGACTGTCCGATACTGCGGCACTGGATGTACGCTCACACACATGTTACAGGGGTGTCGCGCAGTGCAGGCAGATATTTAAATTAGAAAAAAATATTTTCAAGAAATGTTACTAACATAGTTTTTAAGATCTCTTTTTATGTTACTAACAATGTTATGGACAAACGTCTGAAATAAATCAATTTATATTTATTTATTTATTTATTTTAATTTTTTTTTTATTTAAAACTTCATTGTTCTAACCAATAAAAAGTTTACAAAGGGCGCACTTAATGCCAGTCAGCACTCTTCCAGTCAACCCATGGCGTGAGGAATTATTGGCAGACTTAAGTAACTAAATATAATAAATTTATATAGATACAAAACCTATTAAATTTTTTGACAGTCCCGCTTTCATAGCTGTTATGAGTAAATGAACAGGCTTTTATGAAAAGTACTATAAATATCAAAGACAGCTAATTTTAAACGCATGGTTATTTTTATTTTAACTATGGGTAAAACTTCATTGATAGAATCTTGAAAGTTATCAGATAATCGAACCGACCCAAACGTAAGTTTCATATTTAGCAATCCAAATTCGATCCGCACCGACACCACTCATTTTATTTGCAATTTGAAGTTTCGATTTACCACGTTCTCGGTGGTGAAGGAAAATATCATGAGAAAAACCTACATATTTCAAGTTAAAAAATATTTCGGAAATTATTTTAGGTATACTTATGTGAATTCGGTCAACCTGCGTTGGAGTCAACTCAATGAACTCTTTTTTGTCCTAAAACTCGCTGCGGCCTGTCCCCAGTAGTGGGATGTATGTGGCTGCTAATTTTTGCTTTTAATAGGCCTATCCACTGCTGATCATAGGCTTCTCCATTGTTTGTCAAATAGGCCGGATATTTGCAGTAGCAGCCACGCTTGGATCCACTTGGATTGGCAACCGCAGCTTTTATTACTCTGTACTGTTATCAGGAAGATGCTGCCACCCATTACCTGTTTCAGTTTCCTTCTGTCGCCTCTTACGACACCACGAGACGAAATGAGGTATTGGTTTCTATTTTGCTGCCTCTACTCCCGTTCATCATTTCGGTTCTCCTATAGATTACGAAATAAGTTGGATATTGTTGTTGCCACGCTTGGCAGTCGGGTTACAAACGCATCTTTTATTATTTTGAGCTGTAATGAGAAAGACGCTGCTGCATCTTATCTATATTTCTACTTCCGTTCAGAATATAGTTCCACTCACAAGTTCATCGTGAATAGAACTACAATTATGAAATTTTAATTTTAATTGGAGTAGTCTTAATGATGTTTCTAAAAGCCCACGCGAGTGGAGCCGAGGTAAAAATCTAGTAGAAACATATTTTTTTTATTTTGTCTTCTGTCTGTCTATCTGTCTGGCTAATCTTCGGAAGGGCTGAAACGATTGCGATGAAACTTTACGAACAGGTAAAACAATGCCGGAGGGATCTAAGCTGCTTTATCCGAAAAACTTAAGATTAATATAAGTTAATAAACGAGATAAAATCCATAAAAACTAAACATAAGAAATCATTAACGTGAAGAAAGTTTTTTGGAATAAACGAAAATTAATAAAATAAATGGTCTTTATTATCTTCAATATAATAATAACACATAAATATAGCCTATCCAGTGAAGCCGCGGCGGGTCATTAATTAAATAATATAATGCTAATATTATATGCTAATAATAATATATGCTTGTGAAATCACGGCATCATTTTTATCGCATTTACAGCTCTTCAGGTCCACTGCTAACAAAGGGAGAGTACTCACAGCCTTACCGAGACGAGGCTGCCTCGAGAAAATTCCTTGTATAGGCTCCTTCCTCTTTCTAAATTCTTCTGTAGGCTATCGAGCAATTTGCCCGGCCAATTGCAATTTCAGCTACTGGTCAATTGTAAGAAATCACAACATCAAACTATTTAATTATTGTACAATACAAAACCCGTAAAGGGTAGGTAAATTTTTAAAGAATAAGGGTGACAAACGAGCACACAGTCCACCTGATGGTAGTGCATACTGGCCCTTTACATCTGCCTATGATGCCAGAATGCCTCTTTTCCAGTAAAAGGGTCTCTGATTATCTACACTCACCATACGAAAACCAGCAGCATTGCTGCTATTTCACTCTGGTATTCTGTGGTGTTCTGGTGGGCTACAACCATACAATAAATAGCTGCAGCATGGGCACATATATTATTTTTCCCCATAGGTTGTCGATTGTACTCATATTGTGCTTGTGCGTCCGTGTGAGTGTGCGTGAGTGCGTGAGCGAGTGTGTGAGCGAGTGCGTGAGCGAGTGCGTAAGCGTTTGCGTGGGCGTGTAAGTATGCGTGCCCGTACGTGTGTGCGTGTGTGTATTTGTAGGACGCTAAAAGACGTTTTGTTCATAGAAAGAACTCCTGGATTAAAAAAAATAAGGTATCGGACTGGTAAGGCAAGAGCTGCCTAATATTTCGTATCACTAGAGATAAAGATGAATATTGATAGAAATAAAAATAGAAGTAAATGCATAAGTAGAAACCTGCTAGTCGGGTGTACAAAAACGTCACGGTTATTATTAAAGTAAACAATAAAATAAATAGACACACGCACAACGCGGGTATTTAGGTTTTAAAATCAAAACTATAAATAAATATTTCGAATTTGGAAGACTGAACGTCTTCGAAGTTGTTTAATTTACTTAATTAACGTCGACAAAACCGCTCTGCCAATTATTTCCTAGAAGTCAACAATTCGAAAACTAACCAACTGTATTACAATACGTACATGTTTGAATGTATACTTACTTATGCTCTTTAGAATAGAGAGCAAGTCAAAAGCAGTTGCATTAATACAAAATAGGTTAGTGTTCTAGATTTACGTATAAAGAAAACACAAAGTTCCATTTGATATTAGCTTTTAATCCGTATACTAGTATATGGACTGAAACTTAAACATGGATGTAAATAAGAAACAGGTAATAGAATATTGAAAGTACTATATTTTGAGATTACCAATTACCGAATGAAATAAATCGACAGTATAAATCGCAATTGCGTGTTTGCCTATGGTTAGCTATTCATCTCCGTTGATCATCAGTCAAAAATAAATTTGATATTAATTATCGTCTAGATTCCGACGTCAAAATTCTAAAATTTGAAAAATAACATTAAATGATGCAAAAGTAACAAAACAAAACAACGCAAATAAATTAAACGAAAATATTATGTAGTTTACATTATTTTTTATTATGAGAAATCAAATATACTATGTTGTGTTGCTCTATAAAAGTTTTTTTTAATTACTTATAAGTGCTATTACCAAACTAAACTTTTTTGTGTGTTTGATTGGGTCTCTGGATAGTTATATTCATAATTTGACCCGGTAGGTGGCGCTATTTTCGAGATACAGAAATCACCCATGAAGCCGGGGCGGTGGTAGTATTACATAAAATACAATAAAATGCCATATCCTGCAAATATCGTTCCTAGAAAAATGATTTTAAAGCAGATCTCTTAGGAGAGAGTCTGTACCTATTGTATTATTAGTTTATATAACATAATAAAGTAGAAATGTGATAGATTCGGTACAGAGCACTCGTATGAAATTTTACTAGAAATTACACGAATCTGATATTAGTTTCAGAACAGATTTATAAAATGCTGGAAAATAATATATCGTTAGGGAACCTGCATTTCAATCAAAAATATTTTGAGGAAAAGTCCATCTACAGTCATTGAGCAGCGCAACTAAGGAAGGAAGAAGGCTCCTTTCCATTAATGAGTAGGTTCAGAAAGATTTCTAGTACATTTTTTTTATAAAATTTAAATGACCAAAGAGCTTGATGCTCATGATGGTAAGTGGCTACTGCACTCTATGGACACCTGCAGCCAACTTCAAACAAACAAGGCTACAGATGCATTCTCACCCCTGAGGACTAAGATCAACTACCTCGCATCCAGTAAAAAGGGTCTCCGGATTTCCGGATTACAAACACGACTTCCGAGCAGGACTTGACACACGGCTCCAAAGCGCCGCGATCAAACGCTGAGACGGAGCCGTCAACTTTTCTATAACCAATTTATTTAAGTGTAGATTAGTTATCAATGAAAAACATCAAGAAGGTTGGTCAAATCGTAACAGACGGCAAAACGATGGCGTCACTATAAGCCATATTTATGAAAAATACCTTAATTTTTTAAGGTCTTAAAAAACTCAAGAAATACCTTTCTAAGTAGCCACAAAAAATGTTATCCATTTATTTTTGTTTTTGTAACTGATTTGAAATTATTTAAAATAATAGTTTCAGAACGCACTGGATTGCACCTAATGACGTTTAGTTTTGCGTATGAAAGGAGTTGATATTCAAAGACTATAATTATTCACGTTTTTCCGAATAGATGTTAATTGTAATTAAATTCAGTTAGTATGCTGATGCTGATTTATTATGTACTGGATTCTTGTCATAAAAATAATTATGTAGGTTCGTAGTAAGCTAAGGTTTTGTTCAGTTACGTAATGGAACGTCATTTGTCATCGACAAGTTACATAATCTGTGGTCATCGATCCGCGCCATTGATTGACACCCGACGATCATTCGCATCATCTTATTCGCTTCACTCGTTGTTGTGGATTGTAATACGTATACGTACTTTGTACGATTGTAATACGTATATGTATACGTACATATGTATACGTATTTTGGATTTCCTTCTGTTGTTTTGACCTCGGCATTATTTTACGGAATGATAACTACCAGCTGTGACGATTATTCTGTGCTTTTGATTTCTGGACACCGATTTTGCATTTTAGATAATTGTTAATTGTAACATACGCATTAATACCCTTGCCACCACCTCATTTTTGAGCTTGATACCAGAGTAATTTCTAAGATTTTGAGCAGAATTCTTCAATAATATACCTACTTATTTTATTACACTAACATAAACCATCACACACAATCATACATAACATATTACAACTCTTATTATTATTTTCGATCACTGAAGAAGATTACATATGTGATGCCTGTAAATATTGGGAATGCAGCATGTCAACCGCGGATTAGCTAATGAACCTGGTGCCTCATCTTCCCGTACACATGCATGTTTGCATACTTTGTGGAATTTCTCTGGAACCGTAAACGTGACCTTATTGTGAGAGAGATCCATCTGAGTTGCAACAAGCAATACATATTGAACTTCAAAATAGAATTGCCTATTATGATTTGCTTATTACGTACTTTTTCTTCTTGGTTTGTATTGGTATCAACGTTATAGTGAATTTATCACTGCAATTTAATATTGTTTTGTAACAATTTTTTTTTTGCTTGGTTTTAATAATAATGAGCCGAAACATTTATATTAGGGCTGAAGTTCTTGTTGTTTCAGGCAACTTCACCTGTTGGCTGAGACTCAAGAGTGTTGTGTTGCAACACAATATGCAGCAAAATATTGAACAGAAGGCAGAGTCAGAGCCAGAGCCGGAGCAGGAGTCAGAGCCAGAGCCTCAACCCCAAGAACCGTAAAGCTCTCCAAATACCGAACAGCAAGATGACGAAGTACCTGGTGTGATTAGTTTACCGCAGTAAAGACGAGCGGCCAAGTGCTTGTTCACGTTAACTCGCGGGCGCGGTGGCGAGCGCGGTCACGAAATATCAAATACATAATATTATATGCAAGTCTTCACGTATAAAACGCATGTACGGTGGAAGTAGCGGGTAAGCTGGCGACTTTCGCGCGCGGAGCGCTCGCGGCAATATCAAACGTATGAAGTTGTTTGTGTATGTTCGTCGAACTAGCGGCGGAGCACGCAATTGACTCGCGACTTTCGCAATTTTGAACTTGTTGCTGCAAACGATCGACCATTCAACCCAATGGACACGCCTCGCATGATTATTCCCCTCTTCCAGTTCTCTTTCTTTATTAATTTTATGCACACCAATTCTACTTTTTGTGATCGACCACTAGGTAAGAATTTTTGATTAAAAATAAAAGTTCGTCGTCCATGTTCACAAGCTCTGACAACACGTCACACTCGCGCAAACGTCTGGCAGCCAACGTGAAACAAGCTCGCACGAACCACCGCGCCGACTGCCGACCCCGCGCCTACGTATTCTACGTGAACAAACACTAACACTGCAGCACATTGTGTTTTTTCTGGTTGCCAGAACAGAGATTTGCATAGGATTTCTGACCCCTTGAGAGCAAGCACTTAGGAAACACAAATATTACTTGTCTATAAATGCTCGTATTTGTGTAGAACATACATTTAGCACTGATTGGGATATGTTGTTCAATTCTTAAAATAATTTTAGAACATCATCCATACGGCTGATCAAGTGGAACATGCACTTTCTTTTATAAATTCTTATATCACTATTCTCGATTTCTCAAGTATGAAAAGTGTTGAAAGAATTGATGAACATTTGTTTCATTATTGGTTCGGAATGAATAAACAGAATTTGAATTTTATAGAATTGCGCATCTTATAGAAAAAGAGGCATTTTGTGTTTAGGTGCTCTTCTAATGAAGATGTGACATCTGTGACTCAGATGACCGGTTATCCAGTTATCAGTGGTTCCGAACATTAGAAAGATTAATGGATAAGGAGAAATATTGGTACATGATTTTGTGCCTAGAAATCTGGGACTTCAACACATATCACGTGAACAATTGTTGCAACACAATTTAATGATCCCAAATGCAATTTATAATCAAAATTATGAAAATATGATAATTATATGTGATGGGACATATATTTGTATAAACAAAAGTTGCAATTATGTTCCAAAAGAACACATATTCCTTACATAAGTACAGAAACTTGTAGACTGCTTTGGGCCATACAAAACTACCACATCTGATGTAGATATCATCAGATGAAGTCTCTTTTCAGAGATGAAAACTCTCCTCTCAGACAATACTTTCAAAATAATGATATTTTTATTCTAGACTTAGAGATTCAATTCGTTTGTTAGAGCCTTGCAGCTACAAAACATATATGACGGAATCCTTGCTTGAGGGTGAGCATCAGCTCACCACCGAGCAAGCTAACAGGAGTCGTTGTGTGACTATATGCCGTATATAATCCGGCTAGGTTTTTTTAATAAAACTGTTCCACATATGATGCAAATGTTTTCCATAGCTGCAAACCTTTTAAATAAATTCGGTGTTTGGTTAAAAAATAGGAATGATGCTGAGCAAATCATAAATGTGATTAGGGAACAATTTGCATTAAATAATAATTTATGTGATTTTATAAACTTTTTTACTAGTATTACACCTCATTTCAATACTAATATTATATTCCTCCGTCTAGAATATATTGGAGTTATATTATTTGCCCTAGTAACATATTAGATTTGACAGGCAAGCTCCTATTATAGTGAACACGGAAGGTATCGAATTGAAATAAGCAGAGAAAACATTAATGTAACAGAGTATCGTTTGACAGGAAGTGGAAATAATTCACTTATAAGAGGCAAAATCAAATCCAGACACATTTGGAGAAAAGAAATTTATATTTATATATTAATTGAAAATAATGTGTCTGGAAGGAACTATAATAGAGTATCAAGTAATTGTTTAGTTGGTAGAAGAACGTTTGTGTGCTGCGCACATGTTATGATGCTTGTGTGGTACCTTGGGTGGGCCAGGCATCAGCCGACAATATAAGAGCCAGCAGCATTCTTCGATGCTGTAAATGTAAGAGAGGAGGAAAAGTATTTTGTAAGTCTATTTTCATTTAAGTATTCTACTTCATTCATTTTCATTTAAGTTACTCCTGTAACCTACCATTACTCGATTTGTCAATACATATGCAACTTGAGTATTGAAGACTGAAAGACAGTAGGTATCTAGCGACTAACTCCCTTCAGCCAGAATTGAAGTGGTAAAACCACAAAAAAGCCTTGAATTATTTCAGAAAAGACGTGATTCTTCGTGACGTGACGTGAAGATTCACGTGTAATGATAATTATGCCATCCTTGTTTTCTACACTACACGCTGTGCAAGTTAGAGCAATATAGATGTAGTTTTCATTGAATTGCCGGTCAAAATCTGTCGGCGAAGCGGACCAGACTCCACGAGACGGCTTGACAGACGGCCCTTTTTGACATCGAACTCTAGGAGTCTGATGGACAGACAAGGGGTGCGCTTTGAGAGATGTCCTATTTTTTGGGTAATTATCTGAGAAAAATTGAAATAAATGGTAACGAGATCGCACTACCTCCTCGCTTATCGCTTTTAGGTTACGTCGTTTTAGGCTACGTCGAAGTCAGGTAAAGGTAGTTGTTGATTCTAACCTCAAAAGTATTGTTGATGTTATTATAACAAAATCGTGGCTATTTAGATATGATTTTCAAACAGGACGGTGTTTACAACATAAAAAGAAAAACCAATCTAACTATAGTTTGTTTTGGGACATGGAAAAATACAAGTCCAGCTCCTATAGAAAGAGATAGTTTATTTTTGTATGGAGAATGGGCCAACCACAAATTTTAGCTACACTTAATGAAATGCATGTCGATTTATTTCTTATAATCTATAGATTACAATAATAATATTATTTTTACGGAATCTGAACGAAGTACTGAGAAATTAGCAAATAACATATGAATCTTAATATAAACTAAAAACAAACTAAAAGCGATTGTCTATTAGTTTTCACCAGTATAATAGGTTAAAATAGTGCACTGTTCAATAATTAATAGTATAAAACCAAGTTGTAGTTACATTCAGCATTTATATTCACTATTAAAGCACTCTTTTCTCATTCATTTTTTTTACATGACCACACCACTAAAGCATGCCTTTCTTAATCCTAATCACAACATCATAACCGCACTTTTCTCCTACCACATAATTTATCATCCTACCATTATGATTCAGCCCAACATACTCCCTAATGGTGCATTTTTTTCACAGCACCGATATTAAAATATCAAATAATATTTTGTAGTGATACATATTAAATAAAAAATCTATTTTACAGTTTGCATGCAACGTTGTGTTCCGATCTGAGCGGTATAAGAGCTAGTAAAATTACAGGCAGTGAGTCAATCAAATAAGAGATGTCCGTAAAAGTTACAACTGATCTAGCCTTCTTTTTGAAGTTGTCCATGGGCTACAGTAATCATTTACTATCAGGTGGGCTGTTAGTTCGTTTGTCATTTAATTTAACCGGAATAAAAAAAGTAACAATAGGAATAAACTTGTTAAAGGAAACATATAAGGGATGTTGCTTATTACGTGGTAGAGCTATGCTGCAGCTATATTATAGCTACTACACAAATGGGTCGGCTAGTTAGCCATGCTCCACAGAATACCGTGAAGTAGTAGACAACCGAGGCACTTTTACTGAAAACGAGGCATTCCATCTTGGTTTTCAGGGTGAAAACGCATATGCATTTTGATTTTTAAACGAGGATAGATGTAGATGTCTATGGATCGCAGCATCCACTTACCATCCGATGAACTGTATGTTCGCTTATCACCCTTCTTCTTAAAAAAGAGATAAAAGACAAAGGATGTTAGATAGTCGAAAATGTTCGTTTTAACCTAGGAGATGAGAATCAAGTTGCTAAACAGGTAAGAGTAAAGGTAAGGAGAGCGAGGCTTAACAAATTATGTAGTCTATTCCGTGAGCTTGCATCATTGCGTCGTCGTGACTTTTACTATGTAACATTAAGTTTCATGCCAAAAATACTAGTACATATTGCGAATTACTGATTTAGAAACTAGACTCCACTGGCAGAAAATTTATCCATAAAATATAAACCCCAAATGTCACAAAATGGTAAAAGGGAGACTCCTACTTTTATTTATCAGAATTATTTTGGATACATAATTACAGCTTATATACGTCTCACTACTGGACAGAAGCCTCCTTGCTTATTTCTATGAGGGCTTTTAGGGCAAAGTAGTGTCTCCACTTCACATCTTAGATCTACCTTTTTTTTAATTTCTCCGACAGGTTACCTCACAATGTTTTCCTTCTCCGTCGAGCACATGGTAAATCATCACTTCAAATCGCAATTAACTATTTCAATGGTGCTGGAGTATTCAATTCAGGTCATATTTGCTTTGAATAATAATATTGACAGTGTTAAAATAAATTAAACAACGCTCTTTGTCGCTCCCAAAACGGTACAATATTACTGAATACTTCTTTTTTTCGTCAACAGTCCGTAAATCTACTGCTGGATATTGGCATCCCTACTTAATTATCACTGGATAACTTCCTATGAGTTTCAATTACGTATCGTAAAGGCGACAGATTACGTGTCGTAAAAGGCGACAGAGGAAACTGAAAGGAGATGGGCATCAGCATTTTGATAACAACTCAAAATAATTTAAAAAGTTGGCCATCACAGCAACCCGGCAGTAAAACGTCATAATTGATGTTGGAATTAATAATTTATGAAAACCAATAAAGAAATGAGGAATAAAATATATATTGACTAGCTGGCCAGGCAGACGTTGTTCTGCATTTACCGACGACCCATGCTATAAAAATCCTTAAATTCACAATAAAAAAATATTGAGGGTCACTAAACGGAATGAAAACTATCATATCTCTCAATTTAGACCAAACTGTACACAGTGTGCAAAATTTCATTGAAATCAGTTTAGTAGTTTACAATGTGACACGTAATTTTATATATATAATATATTAAAAAGGAATACAAAGTGTGTATACAAGCGGTCAACGCGTCAAGTGTACTATAGTCGAATAGAAAGGCACACACAGTACACAACCCAAACAAAGAAGCAACAGAGTGTATAGTATACGCGGACGCACACACAAGGGAGTTGAGAGCGGCGACGTAGAAGGGGCATGACGGCATAAGAGAGCGTCAAGCCTTTTGCCGTCACGGCATACGTGTCGGTTTTACTGGCAAGCATGCCAATAGATGTTTCACATCAAAAACTGTGGTTGCCAACCCGCCTGCCGAGCATGGCCACTATAGCAAAATCCTCATTATGAGGTAATTTATTGGGTAGGCCTATGTTCAGTAGTGGACTTACATAGGCTGTAGTGAATAATGGAGTTTCAATAAAAAACTTGCCATGTGGTGGTATACATAAGAAACCTATCACCCTGTTTCGTCATGTGATGCTGTGAAAGACTCACCTGGTGGGCTGGCATGACAGCAATCACGGCTATGGCGAGGTTTGCGTATTTTATTTATCGCCACACCGGCACTATCAACCGCTGCATGAAAACCTCCATTTATTTCATTCTGTTGAGTCGTTCGCCGGTCCGACCCACGCAGCGGCAGTTCGCCCCGCCGCGTAGTCCTGGCGGCGGCGCAAATGGAGTCTCTGAGAGATGTACATATTTGTGCCATTTGCTAGGAGACTATCGGTCCGTGGGGTCCACGTGCGGTGAAGTTCTTAAAGGAACTCCATCCGCGGCTGGTCGTTGCTACTGGTGATGAGAGGGCTGGTTCTTTTCTCGCTCAAAGGCTAAGTATAGCCATTCAGCGGGGAAACGCAGCGTTCTTGGCACGTTACCGCGTGGAGTAGGACTGTTTGATAATTAAATTACTAGTTTTAGTTTTTTTTTATTATAGTTTTTAATATGTATATTTTTATTTATTTTAAATACAGCTAGTTACTTATAGTTTTTTTTTATTATGGCAATGTATTGTAAGTATATTTAAATATTATATACAGACATATATTATACATTTTTTTTAGACTTTATATTGGTTTTTACTTCAATACAAATAACTTGTAGAAGTTTTGAAAAAAATAATATTTTAATGATGAAAACCAAACTCAACCACCATTTTTACAGCAAATTTTTAACATTTTAACTACTTCGTTGGTCTAGAGATTAATTGGGTTTTTCTGTCTAGAAATTCTCATAGGAAGCCCGAAGACAGGAAGTTGGCGGTGTTTTGTCCCCGTACCTCGGAAAGCACGTAAAGCCGTCTTCCTGCGCCTGATCTCTCTTTTCGTGTAGGAGTTCCATTGGACTATGATCGTGAGGGAAAAGGGAATACAATAGAATAGAATATTTTTTATTCAATATAGATCACTTTTGTAATTCATATTGAAAGTCATGTTCTACTTTACCACTTTTACTTTTTCTACTAAACCTCTGTCCTGGGAAGAATCAGCAAGAAAGCCAGCGGGACTTTTTTTTAAAGTAAATTTTACATGAATGTACAACCATTTACCAAATTTATTTTAGAAACAGCTTGGAAGCGACCAGCTCATTCCCAGGGGTTATTATCAACCATGTGTTCATTTATATTATGATAACCGTTTTTATACAGTTTTTGTTTAATAAAATATTTAAACTTGGTAATAGATAATAATAATAGATAACTAGATAGAGAGAACTTGTATATTTTCTGGGACTTTGTTGTAATAGTGTATACATAATGCCCCAAGAATGAATTAATGATTCTGAAGAGTCGAGAAACTGGGATAACTAGCTAGAATGCACTAATGCTTGCACACACATTATTCACTATAATACTGTTCTGTAGATTACTAGTCTCCTTTGAGACTGCCCGCCGTGATCGTAATACAGCCTAGAGGACATTATTCTTATTATGATTGACTTTCCAAATTGAATATAAATAAATAAAGCAGTAAAATAGTGTCCTTTCTTTGAAATCAAAATAAAACTTTCGTTTTCAATAACAATTTTCATAACGACACTTTTTTCCTACTCGGCAAAACAAATTGACGAACTTGAACAGAAAAACGCAATAACTGATTTCGGCTCGACTTGGAAATCGAACCCGGACGTCATGATCAACAGTCGCGCTTATAATCTAGACCAACGAAATAGTTAAAATGTTAAAAATTGCAATAAATTGTGGTTGAGTTTTTTCATCATGATAATATTTTTTCAAAACTTCTACAGAGTATTTGGATTGAAGTAAAACCAATAAAAGTCTAAAAATGTATAATATATGTCTGTATTACAGTCAGATGTGCATTATGTGACTAAGCGACTGGCATTGGTAGGCAAGACTTATTGAATCATAGATTTGAGAGAGAAGAAGAATTCGTTTAATCAAGTAGCAATGATTCGTATTTCGTTAAGATTACCTATAATTATGTTAGTTAGTGTATTATTTAATTAAGATAAATATACAAACAATTAAACAACAAATAAATAAAAATACATAGTTACTACTTTATTAGTAGATGTAATTGTAAAAGATGTCTATAGGCCACAGCATCCACTTACTATCAGGTGGACTATGTGCTCGTTTTTCTCTATTCTATGTTATAAATGTATAAATTGATGTAAAAAATGGAAACATTTCTTTCGCATATAACTAAAACAAAAGTTTTGTTTATAAAACCAATGTCTTGAAAGAAAAACAAACGCTATAAAGATATTTATTTAAAATTATTTTTAAGACTCCTGTTCTATCTATCTAGGTATGGAGAGCCAGTATAATTATAATCTGTAAGGCATTATATCTTAGTCATCATAAGTGACAACGCTTCTTTAGCAAACCTTAAACGAGGAGGCCCTTATTTGAAGTTGCAAATGTCCATGGACTGCAGTAGTATTTAAACAACAGGTGGACTGTCAGTTCGATTGTAATTTCAGTTTTAAAAAAACACGAATAATCTATTGAAGGCTATAAAACGTTTAGTCGTACAGTTACGTGCGAATTATTATTTTAAACATTCGCACGTAACTGTACGTCTTTTTGGTGAAGAAACGTCGAAGAAACTCCGCATGTTTCATCAGTAAAATAAATCAGTTTTATTGTTTTAATTAGTTTGATCTTGTAATAAAAACCGAATTAAAGTATTCTCTTTGTTACACGTTCCACGAGAACACCAGCAATATTAATTACGTTCAGGAGCTTTTAATTGATTGATGAGCTGCGGCAATTTTATTGGTTTTAAAGTTTTTTTTACAATATGTACTTACAGATTTGAACTAAGATTAATCATCTTGAAATTGTTAAGAGTTACATTCATTACAGTCTATCACTGTCCACAGCTGAAAATTCCTCAGATACTGCCTAATAAGAAGGAAACTTGCCGTGGTTGTCGCGCTTGGCATGGGTGTAAGCAGCCCTAGTTTTTTTTTTACCACATTTTATTAAGTAACTGTCTGTTTGTCGTTTGGAATTTATTGATTGATTTTAAATTAACTTTCCGATGAGCTGGAAACTTGAAATTTTGAATATAGCTCAAATTCGGATGACAATGCAAGAATATGATAAAAAAAACATGGTAAAAAATACTTGTTTTACTCTAAAGTTATTTTTAGGAAGACGCTGCTGCCCATCTTCTGATTTGTTTCCTTTGTCGCCTCTTACGACACTCACGCGATGATATGAGATAGTGGATATTCTTACTCCACCTCTACACGGTTAAATATCCAACACAGTACACTGGTATTGTGTTGGATATTTAATATATTTCTTTGAATTCCACATCAAAAGAAATACGTGTTATACAAGATACAAAAACATGCCATAAAACAAATATAAAAACAAAACACTAACGGGATTTACTCGGAAACATTCCTAAGGGGATTATTTTAGCAAACAATTCCTTCTTTTTTTTTGCCATTAATACCTAGCCGACTGAGTGTAAGATTTTCAGAAATAACATCACAAATGATATTTGATGTTTATTTTACTGTTATCTTTATAAGCTAACTTTCTAACTCAAATAGGATAAAAAAGGTTTTGGTCGTGTGATTAACAAGCTATTTTTAATTAGGATAACTCTCTTACGTTTTTCTGGCGGTCGTTATTAAAATGCGAATTTAGAAATGTGTTACATTTGATAACTAACCTACACATAAATGACTTTCCTCTACAACTTAAATTATTTGAGCTATATTCAGAGATGGAAGTCGATGGATGTTCAACAGTGGAATTGTGATAGGCTGTAATAATGATTTAATAAATAGGTCATTTATTCGATCAATATAACTCTAGCTAAGCGATGAGCGAATACAGAAAATAATGACGGTAGAGGCGGCGTCAGAGAATCTTTTACTCTCTGTCATCCGTGTAAGAAATGAAACGGGATATGGGCAGCAGCATCTTTCTGATAACAACTCAAATTAATTACTATAGTTGCCAATCAACCAAGAGCAAAAATATGGCAAATATTCCTCTATTCATCATCATCATCATCATTACTATGCACAAAGCACGGTTTGAGTCAGAAATCATATACCTCTGTTATTATAATTATATATTTATATATTATCATCCGTTTATGAGGCAATATAAGGAGAAGGCCATTCAGCAGTGGACTTTTGATTGGATTTAATGACAATGATAATAATGGTGAAAACACAGATAATAAAACAAGCATAATATTAGAATGATTGAATATGCAATTTAAGGTCGTATAATAAACTAAAAACCACAGAACATTAGTTAGTTCTTAAAATATTAAAATTTCTAAAAACATCACTAAGCTTCCTGAACAGTACCTAATTCAACTGACAAACTCTTGAGAGCAGACTGAAAACTTAAAAAAACTCAGCAGAACTTGCATTTTAAAATGAATGGCAATGTTTTCCTGTGATTCGAGTGACAGAAATACCTATCACAATATATATGTCGTCTAGTAGTCACGTAATAGTCTTCTAATAGTTACATTTAAAATTTCATACCTTATATTTTGCCGCCCTTAGGGCTGGATTCTTTTCTTTTTATATATATAGGATCGACTTTGAAGTATAATATATTTAAAAAAAATGAATAATCACAATCGGTTGATGAATTGACGGAGACGGAGTTAAATTGTAAACCTCCTTATTTTATTTGAAATCGGCTAAAAACCTGATGCCAATCTTATAATCGTAGAGTACTTATATCAAAACTAAAATGTTATTTAACAAAGAATCTTACGTTTTAAAACGTATTTTATATTTCTTGTACATCTAAGATTTCTTCCGGATTTTCAACGTACCGTTTGCTTCGCAAAATAAAACATGGCGCTGTGCTCGGTTCTTCCGTTTATTTCTACATTTGTGTCTTAAAAAAGCGTCTCAAGACGGATTTTAATCTTTATAATATTTATAACAGAATCTTTAATGTTTCCAAGTATTGTGCCAATAGATATTATAGATATAGTTTATACAGTTTAACAAAATTTTATTTAACCAAGATTGATAAAACGAAGTAATCTATACTAAAGATTTGCTTTTGTTTGTAATGGATAAACTCTAATGATTTAAAATATTATTTTACCTATAGAAGTCTACACTATCAATGAGTAAAATATGCTATATTATATTTAAAATAAGAATCCCTAAGAAAATACCAAGTTTTTAACCCAAGGTGCAAAAAATTGCTTATAATACTTATAATAATAAAAATATGAAGAGAAAATAATTTTCACACGCCACCATCAACAATGTATTGTTGTGTTCCGATTTGAAGTAGTCTGAAGTAGAGTGAGTATACTGGCTCTCTGCCAGTATAATTACATTCCATCTTAGTCCTCAGAGGTAAGAACGCATCTGTAGCTTTTAATTTAAGTTGGTTACAGATTTTTATTGGCTGCGTAGCCATTTACTATCAGGTGGACTGTAAGTTCGCTTGTCACTTAATTTTTCTATAAAAAAAATATTTTGTTAAAATTACGTTATAAATTCTATGGTGTTTATCAGTTACCCGGCAATGCAATCTACTTTTATACTCGTACCTTGCGGACAATGCTTTGAGGGTATACTTATACAAGGATAAAACATTTCAAATGCAATAAAATGCAATGAAATTGTTAAAATGCTGTCACAATCGTTTTATTACAAAGCTTGAGATTTTGTTAATAATACGTTTTAGAAAAAAATAATACATTCATAATTCACATTTTGTTTTAAACGCAGAGCTGAGTTTGGCCTGAAGGCTGATTTACACGTACTAAGTAGACAAGTAATTAAATAATTTTAACTTCATTTTAAGCGACTTATTGCATGTAAACGATAAATTAGTAATAAGTTGCAAGTTAATATTTATCGTGCAGGTAAACAAGTTGAATCGAGTTCTTTCCATTTTTTGGTTTAGTTGGAGGGTGGGGTCCATGTGTTTAATGATTTTTTTAAAGACAGAAGTGGTCGAAATACACATATTATGATAATACAGTGAAATACAATTCAAGAATATTTAAAGAAGAAAACACATTTCCAGGTCCAAAAATATTTTTTTATTTTACGAAAAAATGTTTCTACTGCTCGCAATATTACTACAATTATCTATATTATGTCACTGATAAAATGACACGTTAGTCTAAATGCGTTACAAACAAGTGCCAATAGTTTTTATTGCGAAAGTACCTACTACAAAATAAACGACTTACTAAGTATAGATTATTATAATACTAGAGCTACTTTATACGTGGTATAGCCACGCTGCAGCTATATTTTTGTTGTATCGCGAATGGGTCGGTTCGACCGCGGAAAGACTACGTTCTCTAGAACACGAGTGTAAAATAGTAGTTTTATGCTTTTGTGTTTGGTATGGTGAGTATAAAGAACCGGAGACCCATTTTACTGGAAACGAAGCATTCAATCTTACTCCTCAGAGGTGACTACGCATCTGCACTTTGTTTCTTAACATAAGATAGATAAAGATGTCTATAAGCCACAACATCCACATACCATCAGGAGCACTGTATGCTAGTTTGTCACCATTATTCTATAAAAAAGGACCACGCTCTCACTGAATACCAGCAAAAAATAGCAGCTTAAAGTTGTTGTGTTTCATACGATCACTATAGAGAACCACAGACCATTTCACAGGAAGTGTGGCTTTCCATATTGATCCTCAGGAGTGACAACGCATCTGCATTTTGATTCTTCATACAGGATAGATGTAGTTAACTTTTTTTCTATAGGAGACGGGGCAGACGAGCATACGGTTTGGTACGGCCTGTTGGTAAGTGACTACCAGCGCCCATGAGCAACACCAAAGGATTTGCAGGTGCGTTGCCGGCCTTTTAAAAAGGAGTAAGCTCTTTTCTTGAAGGTCCCTAAGTCGTATCGGTCCGGAAAAATCGCCGGTGGTAAGCTATTCCACAGAAAGATCGTACACTGAAGAAAACTCTTAGTGAAACGTACAGTGGTGGACCGCCAAGCATCCAGATGATGTGGATGGTATCGGAAGTTTTGCCGCGATGTCCGTTCGTGAAAATTGGCGGCAGGGATTAATACGAACTATTCCTCAGAGCACTCCCTGTGGTAAATGCGAAGGAAAATGCAAAGGGATGCAATATCTCTTCGTAGCGCCAGTGAATCGAGCCGATCGGAAAGGACTCGGTCGTCGACGATTCGAGCCGCTCTGCAGTGGATGCGGTCAAGTGGAAGGAGCTAGCACTGGGGAGCCGCAGCCCAGAGATGGGAACAGTATTCCATGTGAGGTCGAACCTGCGCCTTATAAAGTTGCAGGCGGTGTGCCGGCATGAAATACTGTCCCGATCTGCTGAGCACGCCAAGCTTTTTAGAGGCCAATTTGGCCTTCTCTTCCAAGTGACCACGAAACTGCAAGTCAATCGATATGTCGACGCCAAGGATACTGGCTGAGGCAACAAGGGGAGTGCTTTGAAACTGAGGAGATACGACAAAGGGGTTCTTTATAGCGGTAAACGCTAAAAAGTACCCCTTTGTCTTGTTGTTGAAAAACTTGTGTCTTCTGACGATAAACTTGTGTCTTCTGAGGATTAAACTGGACTGCATTTAGTCGCCCCCAATCCGAGACTTCGTTCAGCAAGGACTCGAATTCAGACACAAGTTTGTTCCGGTACTTGGCAACGTTTTCCCGAGAAATACTGGCACGGCCGGTGTATATAGCATCACCAGTGCTGTCATCCGCATAACAATGAATGTTATCGGTTGGCAACATATCATTGATATGCAGAAGAAACAGCTTTGGTGATAGCACGCAGCCTCGTGGAACACTAGCGCGTTAATAGGCTTATAGTCGGAGCATGCACCGTCTACAACGAATTTGATGCTCCGATCTGCAAGGAAGCTGGTGATCTAATTGCACAATTTCTTGGGAAGCCCCGAAGGAAGTTATTTTGGAGAATATGAAGGTGATGGCGATAGGCCTGTAGTTAGACGGTTCTGAGCGGTCACCTTTTTAAGAGATCGGGTGGACAAATGCCGTCTTTCATGATTTCGGGACTATGCCTAGTGAGTAGGAGTACCGGAAAAGACGCGTTAGACGCGTTGATTTCTGGTCTCGACAACAACGCCACCTACTGGGGCCCAATTGTGAATCTAAACTATTCTCTGATGAATTTAACACACACAAAATTTTATCAAAATCGGTCCAGCCGTTTAGGAGGAGTTCAATCAAATACACACGGACAGAAAATTTATATAATATACAATATGCATGTATTATACATATAAACATTTCTGAAATTATTCTGTCTAGTGATGGAAATAATATAATAGATCTAAGCGTATAGACGGCGGGAAGCGACTATGTTTTATACTAATGTAGAGATAAATAAAAAATCAAATATTCATTAAAATTTACATAAAGTTCAACAGTAAGTGTAGAGAATATCTATCCGGGGACTGTATCAACGGCTGCAACGTCCAAGGACTTAGTAAATCCATTCAGCGAGAAAACGTAGCCAGCGTTCTTGGCTAAGTTTTCTCGCTGAAAATCGTTGAACTGTATGATAATTTTCGTTTGTAGTTTTTTTATTTATCGAATAAGGGTGGCAAGCGATCCACCATCTTTACGTGGTAGAGCCACGTTGCAGCTATATTATGGTTGTAGCACAAGTGAGTGGTATTCTGAGAGCGTGGTTTTCCTAGTCGAGCAGATCCATTTGTGCTACAACAATAATATAGCACAGCGGCTCTAACTCTGCTACGTATAATATCAGTCAGTTAGTTATTGTTATTGTAATAAATATTGTGTATTATAATGTAGTTATTTAAAATTTATTATATTTTCTTTTTCTATTTGCATAAGCAAATTTTATTAGATCTGAGAAAAATCAGCTATACTATTTGGAAATATTATGTAGAGCAAAAATAAATACCTAGACCTAAAAGTATATAATTGAATAAATTGAACCTCACTATTTCGATAACTGCATATTATAAATATGCCAAACTTCAATCATCTAACTGAAATAGTCACTAAGAATAAGTTTGTATGAAACAATCAGATCTATAGACAGACATGTGTTCATTCTAAAAGGATAGCATTAAAGGTGCTCGCGTCTGTTTCTGCGATCGTCAATCCACTTGCCAAGCGTGACGATTAAGGAAAATAATCCTTCCATACAATCCAAAAAACCGTGTAGTGGCGGTGTAACTACCCCATGTAATCCTGAGGGTGTCGTAAGAGGCAACAGAGGGAAACAAATAAGGAGATGCGCAGCAGCGTGTTTCTAATAAGGACTAAAATTAAATAATAAATTGCTGTTGTCAACCCGCTTGACAACGAAATATGCTTATGCGGCAATCTATGGGGAGGCCTATGTTTAGCAGTGGACTTAAATAGGCTGTAACGGTAACGGTAATCCAATCGATTCTTTGTCTTAATGCAAATCCTCTAAATTTTGCCTACCACGAGGGAGGCATTGTTGTTGCACATATCCATCATTAGAGTTTTTAGAACTGATGAAAGAGAAATAGAAGAATATTTATTGCATACAAGCGATCCGCCCCGGCTTCGCATGGGTGATTTCTGGATATCGACAACGGCACCACCCACCGGGTCCAATTATTTATTTAAATCATCCAAGGACTCACTAAAATACACCTAAATTAATTCACCAAAATCGGTCCAGCCGTTTATGGGGTGTTAAGTCACATACAAATGGACAGAGGAATTATATATATAAAGATTAAATGAAACAATTTTAAAAACACTATGTAGGCTTAATAGTTGGATAACCATTGCCCAAGGCTATTGCTTAAATAACCGAGTGCGTCAGTGTTCAATTGAGCATTTCCCAAAAGGACAACTCATGAAGATCCAGTTAGGGATATGTCATATTGTAAGAGTAGGGTTAAATTGGCTCCGGGTATTTAGTAATAATTGGTGTCAAATTTGTTAATGATAACATCTGTAGAGTTGACATATTCTTGTATCTACCTATTTTAATTAATATGGGTGACTCGCAAGTAATTAAATGGCTCGGTTACGCAGTGGGTAATCGTTTGTCTCGATGCTGGACCGAGGATTCGACTTCTGCATTGATGAATTGTTAGTATGGCCTACAAATGTTTGTCCCGCATCTATATATCGGTCCATGTTTAATAAGCTGAAGTAGCAATGGGTTGCCCATATAGCTCCAAGGATACTATCTACTAGTTCGAGTGATGACCTGATAAAAAGTGATGCTATAAGAGGTGACACTGGGAAACAAACAGCAGGGCAACAGCGTCTTCGTAATAACAACTAAAAAAATAAATAACTACTTTTGAAAACCCACCTGCCAACTCTGGCAACTACAAAAAATATCTCATCAATGAGGCAAACCTTTAGGGCAGGCCTGTGTTCTGGCGAGGCGACTAAGGAAAATGCCAGAAAGATAATAATAGAAAGCCATAAGTGTCGGTGAATAGCGATACAACCATCTCTTTATGCTGTACGTATAATATCCAGACCTGCAACGGGCAACAGTGTCAGAGGTGCGAGACATATGGTGCGTGATTCTCAATGCGCCTACAAAGCGTAAACATCATATATTGAGCGAGTATATCCAGCAGTCGACTTCGACGTTCATTTGCGCTTATACTAAACATATTTTTACATGAGGAAATGCCAACGGATACCCGCCTCGCGAGGGCAAGTACGCACCGGCTAAAACCACATAGTGTTCCACATATATGCAAGGCAATGGGAACACTTTTGCATACATCCGCTGTCCCACCAGCTATGGCCGCTCCATGGCGGCCCCTTCTCGGGAGAGGACATATCTTCTCCCTTCTCCTTCTCAGATAAGGCACACCAGAACACAAGTTAACAACTCCAACTCTACGGGCGCAACGGATACCCTCCCCCTAAGCATAAGGCCATGGAGCTAGGAAAAAGCGAACACTCGGAAGCACTAGCTTTCCTGATCCAAGCGGCCGATGTGGTCTAAGACTCCACTGCCAACCAAATTTTGGTCGCGAAGGGTAGGAAGAGTGGCAAATCGTAATACCGACACTCTCACCCAGCAGCTACAAACAATGAATCAGAAATCGCGAAGAACAAGGGATTGGCGCAGTGACTACGTAGCGTGGTGAGTACAGGCAAGTCTTGTTTTATAGGAGTAAGGATGACAAGTGAGCACACTGAATACTTAATGGTAAGTGGATGCTGTAGTCAAGAGACATTTAGGTTAAGATCGATTAAGAATCATAATGCAGAAGTTGTCATCCCTGAGGCCAAGTTAGAATGGCTCTTTAATATTAAAAGCTGCCATTCTGTGCAAACGTGATCCATTCCCGGTTGAGCTGTTCCATTCGTGCTGCAGCTAGTTCTTCTTTCGTCTGCCTTTTTATGAGTGTATTCAAAGGTTCTCTCTCATGGTGTACTACCTCTCTCTCTCTCGTAGTCCGATTGGATGGCATTTCGACCCGACTGGGCTCAGAGATCAGGCGAATAAAATACATCTTAAAGTGCTCCGAAGCACGAGCGTGAAATTACTTCAATCTCCGGGCTACCACTATGAATTTCTAGTCAGAATAGAATAGAATAAAATGAATTATTTTAATTCAATATAGATTACATGTAATACTTATTGCAAGAAACCCAGCAGGACTTTTTTAAACACAATTTACAATATAATATTTTATACAATTGTTAAACATTTAGAAACTGCATGGAAGCGATCACCTCATCCCAGGTGTTATTATCAATCACGTACTCTTTAGTAGTAAAATAACCCTTGCTAAACAATTTTTGCTTAATAAATATTTTAAAACTTTTGGTCTTCATTTTTCTGAGACTTTGTTGAAAAAGCGTATATATTGTTGCCCCATGAAGGAATTATTTATTTATTTATTTAAACTTTATTGAACACCTTAATAAAAGGATTACAAAGAGCGGACTTAATGCCTTTGACATTCTCTCCCAGTCAACCCGGGACGTGTGGAAAATAATGTGATAGGTGCCAAAATATAACGAACATTATAGCAAATAATTATAGAATGTACGTGCGCGGTATTATACTGAGCAGACGTGCATTTGGTTGTCTCTTTGAAAGTAAATAACTGTGCTTTCACAATAGTAAACCTCAAACTAGAATAAAAAGCAAAATATTCAACAGGTGTTATCAGCTTCGTGTACGTAAATTTGATGAACTAAAATGTATCATCCACTCTTTTGAAAAACCTGTACATGTTGTTTTACTTGCCGAAACATGGATCAGATCGGACGACTAAGCTAAACAATTTTGTTTTCAAAATTATACTCATTACTTTAACTTAAGACTGAATGTCATCGGTGGTGGTGTTTCTATCTACGTACACAATAATCTGGAACACGATTTTGTCATTGCAGCATATATTGATGGAAATAATTACTTGAGTATCCAGCTTCACAAATACGCCCTCAATGTTGGAGTAGTCCACAAGCCTGAACATAAAAACATCAATTATTTTCTATTCAACTATAAGGAACAACTACTACAAGAAACGAACCATCATTTTGGTGACACAAATATTGATCTATTAAGCTCTGACAGTTCGTGATGCCGCTACAAAACAACACTAACTGTATCCGGATACAAATTGATAAACAAAATAGATCCAAAATATAACACCCGAGAAACCACAACAACGTGTACAATAATAGATCATGTTTGTACTAACCTAAAGGAAAACAGTATTCATATGGCTATAATTGACTCATCGTTATCAGATCATAAAATATATATATGAAATTGAAAAGAGTAATTACCCCAAAAAACAAATAATACAATACGAGTCTACAGATTTTAAGAAATTATACAAGATTCAAAATTAACACACGATTACAAGGACTTTGATGTATATACAATAAGAATACATTAAACTCATTACTGAAACAAAACAAAAAATCAAAATCCTAAATCAACCCCAAAAAGAATGGATTAACAGACAATTGAAAGCAGGTATGAATGAAAGAAGTGTGTTATGGAGTAAACTTAAACTTGATCCAAAAAATAAACAATTAAAAAAGAGTTCAAAACTAAAAGAGATACCCTAGCACAAAAAATCAAGAACACGGAAGAAAATTGCTTTTGCGGTGAATTAACAAAATGTACGAAGAAACTGAAAAAATGTGGAATCTTGTAAAAACGCTGTCAAATTACAATAATTTAGATCACTGTGCTCCACCAAACCTGAAAACTGAAAATGGTCTCATAATTGCGGATGCTCTAGAAATATGTGAAATATTCAATGAATTTTTTGCGAACATAAGAACACAACTAGCAAACAAAATACCGAGTGAGTTCCATAACAACACCACACACACAGTACCGAGTCTTGATCCTGGCATGTCGCACCGTACACTGTCTCAATTCGATTTATGCACTGTCAATGAAATAAAAAATAATAGATGACCTGGATCCCAATACCAGTGTGGATCTAGACGGAGTTAGTATGAAGGCTCTCAAATGTATCAAGAGTTTAGTAGTCCAAAATATAATTAATTGCCTAAACCGATTGTTAGGTGAAGGAATTTTCGGACAACCTCAAAACTGCCAAAATCACTCCAATTTATAATTCTGGTACAAAATCTAGCCCGAAAATTACCGTCCCATATCAGTTCTTCCTAAACTATCTAAAATTTTAGAGAAAATTGTATACAAGAGACTAGACGACTATTTAACTGAAATCAACTTTATGAATGACAAACAGTATGGTTTCCGAACCAAATCTAGTACCCTGGGAGCAATAATTGACTTGATAACTACAATAAAAACAAAAATTGACGAGCAAAGTAGCACTGGGAATATTTGTTGACCTAAAGGCTATCGACATTGTGAGCCATTATTTGCTCAAAAAAAAAAACTACAAAGTATTGGCATCACTGGAAAAGTGTATAAAATGATGACACCATATTAAAGATACCGTTACCAAGTTGTAAAATTGAATCCTTTCAAAGTAGTCCCAAACTTCTAACATGTGGCGTACCTCAGGGTTCTATCCTCGGTCCATTGTTATTCCTTGTTTACATCAATAACATAAACCAAGCAGGATTACAAGGTCAAATATCCCTTACGCAGATGATACGTGTTTATTCTATTTTAGAAACAATGGGGATGATGGTCGCTCGCGTCCGTAGGCTTCAACCACCTAATCCTAGGCCCACCCTACACGTGCCACCTGGTGGTGCTAAACAAGCGACAAAGCCGAAAGAACAGACTTGGCTCTCGCCGTGTGGTAACGGCGTAAAAATACCACCCCTACTTTCAAACCATGAGGCACAAAATAAAAAGTGGCACCGAGTTCAGCGCCCTTTAATGGGGCAGGGTGCGAAGAATCTCCGGGAGGAAAACCGGCGACGAGGTTCGCCACCCGTCACGTTCTGTCTCCCGGAGGCGCGAAAAGTGGATTGCGGAGGCCCGTCTGGTTACGCTGAATGTATGTGGAGCAATGAATGATAAGATGGATGAAGTATGCGATATCATGTATGATAGAGGAATAGATGTGTTATGTGTAAATGAGACGAAACGGAAGGGAAGGATGCCACTACACATGGCATGTATACCACGTACTGGTCTGGTGTAGACGAGACCAAGCGGGCATGACAGGAGTCGGTATCATCCTTTCAGAAAGAATGGGTCATTGTGTGAAAGAGTATGAATGTGGCCAGACTGCTATGGATACGAATGAAAGTGGGCTTAAAGAAGTTGTTTGTTCTAGGGTCTATAACCAGACATATCTAAGCTCACTTATATCCGAGAGCAGTTTTGGGAGATGGTAAGGATGGTGCTAATGAAATACAAGGGTAATGAAAATATTGTTATATTAGGAGATTTTAATGGAAGGGTTGGCGTGAAGAGGCTTGGTTATGAAAGGATATTGGGTTTGGTGATGAAAGTATAAATGAGAATGGTGAGCCTCCTCACCGTATGTGTGGAAAATAATATTTTGTGATGAACACTTTCTTTCGTCATAAGAAGATTCACATGTATACATGGGAAAGAGGTGGTGATAAAGCATGATTCATAATTGTGGATGAAAGAATGAGAGCGCAATGGTAGGTACAAGGGTTTACCGGGGTTCAACGTAGGGACGGATCATTACTTGGTCTTATGCCGAATTAATGGACTATTCAGACGTTGGCGGCATCGAACATCTGTGTCGACCACTGCGTTACAGTGTATAAAACAGAGAGGTTACAAGATGAAGGTGCGAAAAAGTTCAAATGTAGACTGAGAGAAAATATAAGTGGTATGGATGAATTGTGTATGAATGATTTGGACTTGGAGACTATGTGTATAATGTCAAGAAAGGTTTGGTGGATGCAGCTACCGAAGTATGTGGTGTAAGTAAGAGAACGAATGAAAAGAAAAATAACACTTTATGGTGGGATGATGAGATACGGATGGAAGTAGAAGCAAAGAAGAGAGCATGGCTAGATTTACTAGCAACCATGGCTAGTTATTCTAGCGGTATGAATGATGATATAGAAAGAAAAATGGCAGTCTTTAGACAACTAAATAAAGAGTAAAAGAAGTAGTTGAAGGAAAAGCAAGAAAAACGGATAAGAATGATAGAAGAATATCGGATAACTTCCAGGCAAATATTAAAATGTTCCGGAAACTCGTAAGAACTGCCAGGGACATTCAAAACAGCCTAGAATTAATGCTATACGAGACCAGAATGGCTGTATTCTGAATGACGAAGTGTTGAGTTTCAGGAGATGGAAGAAATACTTTGAAAGCATGTTTATGAGTGATGAGACGTTTGAATTAAATGAAATAGAAATTCCGAAGAAGAGGAAAGAGATAGAGATAAGTATGGATGAAATAATGAAAGCAATGAGAAGTATGAAAGCAGGTAAGGTAGCCGGATATAATAGAGTATTACTTGAAATGCTAAGGGCTGGACAGGGAGTGATGGCAGACCTGCTGTACAACTTGTTCAATTTGTGTTGAGAACTGCGGGTACCGGAGACTAGTGCAAAGCCGTGATAGTCCCGATATATAAAGAAAAGGATCGCAGCAGGAATATAAAACTACCGTGGTATCAGCCTTCTTAGCATTGTGGGAAAACTGTATGCTAAGGTACTAATTGAAAGAGTTATGAAAGATACAGATAGAAAAATTTGGGATGTGCAAGCAGGATTTAGAAAGGAATGGGATGTACGGATCAGGTCTTTCCATGCGCATGATCGTGGAGAGTTTTGGGCCAAACCAAAAGGTTTTTGTGCGTTCGTGGACTTGGAAAGGCTTATGACAAAGTGGAGAGGAATGTGTTAGGGCAACACTGAACTCATTTGGGTTGAGCGCTGGGTTGATACAGGCATTGAAGTCTCTGTATAGGGACTCCAGTGCTTGTGTTAGGATCAACGTGGCCTACTCGAACTGGTTTGCATCCATAAAGGGGTCAGTCAGGGCTGTGTGGCTTCCAGTGGCTGTTCAACCTATTATATATGTATATGTATATATATTATATATATGTACAGTTGTTTGAAAAATTTGAAAGTTGAAGAATGCGGGTTAAGAATGGGTAATTTAACCGTCAAATGCCTTTTACGCCGATGATCAAGTCATACTCGCATCGTCAGCGGACCAGTTTTAAATGATGGTTACATTAATGAACAGTTCATTAAAGAAAGGGAATGTAAGTGAACGCAAGTAAGACGAAAGTTATGGTTTTGAAAGAAGAAAGTTAAACGATATGTGAAATAAGAATAGAAGGAAATGGTCGAGCAAGTGGATGAGTTTGTGTATTTGGGATGTGTATTTGGGGATGGTAGATATGATAAGGATATAGAACGACAGTGAACGCAAGAAATAAAGTAAATGTTGCTCTACACTCTGTTGTGGAAAGTCAGAATGTGTCCAAAAAGGCACGTATGGCAATTCACAATGCTGTGTTAGTCCCTACTTTAATGTATGGTAGTGAAAGTTGGGTGTGGAAGAAAAGCACGAGAGTAGAATAAATGCTGCAGAAATGCGGTCATTAAGGAGTATGTTAGGGCTGAATCTGAATGACAGAGTGAAATGTGTGATAAGAGAAGAGTGTGGTTTGCAACATGACGTTGTGACCAGGATTAAGAAAGGAATGCTTCGTTGGCTTGCTCATGTAGAAAGAATGAATGAGGAAAGAGTGACAAAGCAAATTTATGTGGCAGAGGTTAACGGCAGAGTCGGGAAGGGACGCCCTAGAAAATTTATCGACCAAATTGGCGATATATTGAAAATGGGCCAAGTTAAAGTACCCTTAACCAACGAGTGTGTGCGTAGGTATATGGATGTAGAGGAGGCAAGAGAGGTGTCAGGATCGTGCCTATTGGAAGTCCATAGTCTCTGCCTACCCTCTGGGTGACAGGCGTGAGTGTTTATGTTATGGAAACTATGTCGCTCATATCATAAACCACCTCAAGGAGACTTAAACTTACTGCATCAATGGCTTCAGTATAATCTCTTAACTATTAATGTAGCCAACCTCATATGTAGTTTTCAGTGCTAAGAACAAACAACTCCTAACTACTTCACTTTGACTATAAACAGAGAAATGTAAGAAAGAAAAATCAAGAAAATACCTTGGACTGATTCTCGACAGTAATTTTACTTGGAATGCATCTTACACATATTATAAATAAACTTGCCTCTCGTTGGCCGCCTACACATAATAGTTCGATTTATTCTGAAAAAGCCGAATCCTATATAATGATTTAGTAAAACCTCACTTACTTTACCTTGTGAGGGGTATGGGGTAATGCCACTAAAACCAATCTTAAACCTATCCAAGTGCTATAAAATCGTATCATAAAATTTTTATATAACTATGACTTTCTGACAGCAACTAAAGCAATATATAAACAAACTTAACTTTTGAACGTTACTTACCTTTATACATATAGCACATGTATACTAATATACAAAATAAACCATAAATTAATCCACACACAACTCATTTTTAACAAAGAAGCAAACTAACAAATATATAACACGCCGAGGTAGTCACCTTGTACTGCCTTCTATAAGAACAAACTACGGTAAAAATAATATAACGTATAAGTGAGCACAGTTATATAACAAACTACCTAAATTTGTAAAGGAGGCAGTATCTGTGAATGCTTTCAAACAGAAGTTACTTGCCTACCTATATTTACAACAGCTAAGTACTTAGTCTATATATTATTAAATAAAGCGAACAACATTCTTTAACTTGGACCACCATCTTGATCATACTAACTACCATCTGATATTTTCATAAAGTGTGAATTACTGAATCGTTGGAGTCGAGTAACTGGTATAACTAACTTGTGCCTGTTCCTAGTATTAACAGAATGTACATCACTATTTTAATGAAACATTTTTTGTTTTTGTGTACATACATTAAATTTTCGTAAATATGTTCAGAGGTCAAAATTAATATAATATTTATTTCTTTACATTTTTCTCTAAGTGTTCCTTCGGACCTAGGTTATAAATTGCTCTTCTGCAAAACAAATATAGTTTCAATGTCAGTCGCATTACCCCATAGCAAGATTACATATGACACTATGCTATGAAAATAACTAAAATAAACTAATCTAGCTGTTTCAACACAATCATGTAAGGCCTCTTAATCTTTTTAAATATTTTAGTTTAGATATATGAGGGCCCCATTGAGCTTCGCGTCAACTGTAGTTCCGGAAAACAGTGGATACACAGGCCCAGTTCCTCCCAATTTAAAAGAAAAAACCAATAACCAATTTCTTGTCTGACTTGAGATTTAAAGCCGTGAAGCACTCGTGTAACACTTGGCTAGAAGGAAGAGAGGTAAAGAAGTTACTCGGTGGCACCTTTACCTCTGAAAGCAGAACTTGCCTAGCATACATCCTCACAAAATATTGTATTCTGGCACGATCTTATCTCCTAGAGCCAACACAACACTGACTTCTAATACTTTCGTGTCCGGGTACTACTGGGTACTAGGTACTACTTCCTAACAAAATCGAATTCAATCTCTTGCAGTTAAGTTCTTTTTCGTCCTTAATAAAATATTCGAATCAGATGTCATAATGGACTATTCCGAGTGATTAATTGTGTGATAGGAGAATGTGTGGTTTGCAAGATTTTGTGATCAGGATTAAGAAAAGAATGCTTCGGTGGTTTGCACACGTAATGAATAAGGAAACAGTGTCAAAGCAAATTTATGGTGCGGAAGTAGTGACAGAGTCAGGAAGGAAGCCTTAGACGGATCTTATCGATGAAATTGCTGATATATTGAAGATGGGCCAAGTTAAGTACTCTTAACTGACGAGTTTAATGTGCGAAGATACATAGATGTGAAAGAAACGAGAGTATGTCAGGATCGTACCAAATGGAAGTCCGAATTCTCTGCCTATACCTCTGTTGATGTTGTTGATGAGTTGTTGAGATGTTGTAAAACTAATAAAGTACACGAGTACAATCGACGAATTAAATTCGTGTATTACATTACGAAGAAAATCCTTATATCCATTATCAATAAATTAAGGTCTCAGTCTCATTTACGATATTAACTAAATGTTCAAATGTACAAGACCAAAAACAATTGCAGCCGTAATATTAACATAAGTTTATAGATCAAATTCTCGATACCGTCATTATTTATATACCTTTGCCTTTCATGAACAATAAAATTGATCGGCGTCTCGAATAATTTCAAACCGACTGTGTAGCAAACTAGAGTGAGGAAGGATCGAAAAGGTATGTGTGTACTGGGACCTACCTAATAAGAGTTACAATTTGTAATAACTATTTACATTTAATATTTCTATTTAACCATGTTCAATAAATATTACAAAATAGTCATGGTGGAAAATTTTAAAAGTGTAGAGCGTAGCTACAATTTTACATAATATTTCTTCTTAAATGCTTACATTATTGTTGAATTCTATAACAATTCGGATAGGTAAGTCGGCGATTATTTATTATTATGTTAAAATACCATATATGTTAAAATACGAAAGAGCAATACCACCATACCATAGGGCAGGGATCACCAATAAGTTTAATTGGGGGTCCGTTTAAAAAAAATCTGTCGCGGTCCATTTGCTAGATGATGACTAGCAACCGAGATTTAAAATGTCAATTAACAAATTAAAAGAAAAGAAAGGAAAGGAAAGGATTTTTTATTAAGGATACATCTAATTAAAAAATAACAAAGTAAGTAAAATAACCCCAATATTAAGACGATAATTGGCATTTCCAAATTTGGCAACTCCTGTAGTGGCGGGTTAGAATACCACTACCCATATCTTCCCGTGGGTGTCGTAAGGGCGACAGAGGAAACTGAGGCAGAAGATGGGCAGCAGCATCTTTCTGATAACAGCAAATAACAATAAAAACTGCGGTTGCCAACCCGCTCGCCAAGCGTGGCAACTACGGCAATATCCCCAATGAAGAGTTACGAAGAGACGGCCCCAGTCCCCAGCGGCCCCGCTATTCCTGGCTACGGTGGCGACCATGGTAACGGCAGGGCAGGGGTGCTAAAATCTCCGGTGGAGGTTCGGTTGCCACCTACGACGACTCGACCTGGCAACTTATAACGCACGCACTCTGAGGACTGACGAGAGATCCTGGAGCTGGAAGAAGAGAAGACAAGTTGCGCTGGAATATTATAGGATTATCCGAGGTCCGAAGAGGGGGAGGACACGGTAATCCTCAATCCGGCAACTTGTTCTATCACCGGGAGGGCGACCATCTGTCCCAAGGAGGTGTCGGTTTATCGTCCATAAGTCTCTCGTTAACAACGTTGTAAAATTGGGAGTGTGTCGACGGGGTTGCGTACCTTATACTCAGAATCACCAAACGGTATTCGCTGAAGGTCATACAGGTTTACGCACCAACTTCGACACACCCGATGAGGAGGTGGAGGAAATGTATGAGGATATCTCTAGAGCCATGCATTCCTCTAAAACCCACTATACGGTGTTAATGGGAGACTTCAACGCAAACTAGGCACAAGAGAGAGACGGTGAGCTGAAAGTAGGAAATTCGGATTAGGGCAACGGAACCAAAGGGCCAGCAGCTGGCCGACTTCATGGAGAAGAGGGACTCTTTATGATGAACTCTTTCTTCCAGAAGCGGTCCCACAGGAAGTGGACCTGGTCGAGCCCCGACGGTTCGACAAAAAATGAGATTGACTTCATTATGACGACTAGACGGCAACTGTTCAGTGATGTCTCAGTAATCGCGAGGGTGAAAACTGGTAGCGATCACCGAATGATTAGAGGCACACTATACCTAAACGTTAAGTTGTAGAGGTGTCGTCTAATGAAGTCAACGCTCCGTTCCCCTCGTGCTCTAATCCAAAGTCCCGAAACCTTTCAGCTCGAGTTACAAAACCGTTTCCAGTGCCTAGAAGATTGCAATGCAGTGGACGATATGAATGACAAGCTCGTGAAACTGTCCATGCGGTCGAGCTAAGTTTTGCAAGACCCGCCGCAGAAGAACACAAAACTCTCGATCACACTCTTAATCTCATGGCTGTTAGACGGAAATGAAGCTGCAATCTTCAGTAGATTTGATAGCATACAGGCAACTGAACAGACAGATCTCCAAAAGCATGCGGCGGGACTTGCGCAACTTCAATACAGCTCGTATTGAAGAAGCGATCGAGCGGAACCAGGGCTCCAAAGTCTTTGCCAGAGATCTGTCTGCCAGAAAAACCAACTGTCGAAGCTGAAGACCGAGTCTGGCAGCGTCGTTACCGGGACACCTGAGATTTTGAGTGAGATTGAGAGGTTCTATGAGCATACACATCATCGTTGGAGCCACACGCAAGTGTGGTAACGATCAAGAGCGAGTCTTATCCGACACTATTCCGATGATATCCGGACGTCAGTCTGAGCAGATTAGAATGGCTCTCCAGCACCTTAAAACAGCAAGGCCCCAGGCGAGATGGAATTACAGCGGAGCTTCTGAAAGCGGGTGGAAAACCGGTGCTTGAAGTCCTTCAGAAGCTCTTTAATTCCGTCCTACATGGTGGCACTACACCGAGGCGTGGAGCAGAAGTGCGGTGGTCTTGTTCTTCAAGAAGGCGACAACGCTCTCTTGAAGAACTACAGACCGATTTCCTTCTGAGCCGCGTCTACGTGCTGTTTTCGAGTCATTACGAATCGTCTCGCATGCAGACTCGACGACTTCCAGCCTCCCGAACAAGCTGGTTTCCGAAAGGCTTTAGCACCATAGACCACATACATACCCTTCGGCAAATTGTACAGAAGTCCGAGGAGTACAATTTGCCACTATATCTGGCGTGGACTGTGAAGCAACCTGATTCCGTCGAAATTTGGGCGGTGCTGCAGTCCCTTCAGCGGTGCCAAGTTGACTGTCGGTATATCGAAGTGCTGAAGTGCTTGTGCAGTGAGGGCTGATGGCTATCCGAGTACAGAACCAGGTACAAAACCTATCCAACTGCAGAGAGTGTGTAGGACAGGGTGACGTTATATCCCGAAACTCTTCACCGCTGCATTGGAAGACGTTTTCAAGCTTCTGGACTGGAAAGGATACGGCATTAACATCAATGGCAGTACATCACTCACCTTCGATTTGCCGATGATATAGTCCTTATGGCAGAATCGCTGGAGGACCTAAGCACTATGCTCAATGACCTCAATAGTGCCTCCCAACGGATAGGTCTTAAGATGAACATGGACAAAACAAAGATCATGTTTAATGTCCATGTCACACTATGCCGGTAGTTGTTGGGAGCACTAAGCTCAGTTGTTGACGAATATGTTTACCTGGGACAAATAGTCCACTAGGTAAGTCAACTTCGACCGAGAGGTCAATCGACGGATTCAACTCGGCTGGGCAGCGTTCGGAAATACGGCATCTTCTCGTCAGGTATACCTCAAAACTTGAAAACGAGGCTTTACAACCAGTGCGTGTTGCCAGTGATGACCTACGGAACTGAGACGTGGTCCTTCACTGCTGGCCGGATGAGGAAGCTCAAGGTCGCTCAGCGAGCTATGGAGGGCTATGCTCGGAGTCTCACTGCGTGATAAACTTAGAAATGAGGATATCCGCAGTAGAACCAGAGTGACCGACATAGCCCAACAGATTAGTAAGCTGAAGTGGCAATGGGCCGTATATAGCTCGAAGAACCGACAACCGATGGGGAAAAAGGTTCTCAGTGGCGGCCTCATACCGGCGGACGAAGTGTAGGGCGTCCCCCACTAGATGGGTGACGACCTGGTAAGACATGCAGGAAGTCGATGAATGCGGGTGGCTCAGGACCGTGCTTTGTGGCATTCCTTGGGGAGGCCTATGTTCAGCAGTGGACTTGTGAAGGGCTGTAATGATGATGATGATGATGAATTGGCATTTAATCTGAACAATCTGTCTGAAGTCTGATATTAAGTGGGTGCAAGCTATTGCCATTAAATCCTGGTCATTGGTAAGACGATATCGAAATTTATTTTTGATGAAGTTCATCTTCGAAAACGCTGCTTCATAAATATATGTTAATCCAAATATTGTACAAATTTTCAAAGCCAATTTTTAACAGGAATTTGGTGCTGCCGACCTCTTGTTTTATTTTCCCCTGTCGCCTCTTACGACACCCACAGGATGATATGGAATAGTGGATTTTCTTACAGCTTCCGTATAGTGGCACTGTTGTAAATTCACCTAAACTATATTTATCTCTTTATTTTAAAGCCGTTGGGTGGTGGCGTAAAAAATCTATCGACCCATTTCGTCTTTTAGTAATAGGTGGCGGAAAACTATCTCATTCACGCCAGACACGGTTTTGTTTTTTGGGGGGACGAGGTTGCTCCGCCGTCATGGAAACTTTAAATCTGACTCCTACACGTTTCCCGGTAGTGCTAAACGAGCAGCACCAATTCCGGTGGTAGGTTTCGGCCGCTGGCTTTTGGTTACCACTCACCAATGCAGTCTTGTCGTAAATGACATTGTCGTGTTCCAGCATGATGCTTGGTGAAGCCATGTGGAGAATGGGTCTGAACAGTAGCGTTGTGTGTGTGAACCGGGTGCGAAGCGTCAGTTGTTGCTGTGTCGGGTGCTTGGTCGTGGAGGTAGCGGGATCCAAGCATGGTGTTCCGCTGGCCGACCGCAGGTAGTTGAGAGCCCAATTAGTGAATAAGCTACTCATGAAGGCTGCCCACCAACTGAAAAAATCTCAGGGTGGCTCCATCCTGCCGGTTGCGACCGGGCGAAAGGACCCGATGGTGATCTCTGGGGGTTCGGGCATCCCCGCCAGTCTCCAGATCAAGTTCCCATGGGCACAGTAGCTCTGGTAGTATCGTTTGGTTGCAAATGCAACGACTCGTTCAACTACCATTCTCCATCCATATTCACTCTTAACTCTGTCAATATGTGTCTAAAAAAGAAAAGTATGGCTAAACAGCCGTTGCACGTCCTCTCATTAAAAGTGCACCTCACTAATATTCGAAGATTGCACAATCTCAGCGCAGTCTATCACCATCTTGAGACTGAGAAGCCGCACCTACTTTTCTTGACGGAGACCCAAATTGGAGGATGTCCATTGAATGCGCCGTACCTTGACTATCCTGGATTCTCCCTGGAGCATAAATTCCATCTACGTGCCGGAGTCTGTGTGTACGTCCACAATGACATCTGCTTCCAGCGCCTCCGTCACCTTGAACACCCCACTTTTTCGACAATCTGGGTGATGGCAGATACAGGTATTGATAAAATCCTTTATGACTGTGTCCATCGTTCAAACAGCGGTGACCAGGAGACAACGCAATTATTTGGTCACCTTAGTGAGGCCGCTGATGTGGCCCTAAATCGAGTATCCTACTGCAGCTGATCTATCTGGGGACCTTAACGCCTGTCACCAAGACTGGCTGTTCCCATACCAGAAGACCGACCATGCTGGAAGAAGCGTGGGTTTTGCCTGACGCTAGGTCTTTCTCAGCTAGTAAAGGAAGCAACTAGGGTACCTGATGTAGACGGTCACAAAGCATTGGCTTTGTGACCGTCTTTTGTTTAGCCCTTCTGCTGACTGTCGAACCAGACAGGTATGAAGTACAGGTTACCTCTCCTTTGGGTACATCTGACCACTGTCTGGAGAAATCTGAATCGTCATATTCTCCACCTGATTACGAGTCCCAAGGTGTTCGACGAATATGGTGGTATAAGTCAGCTGATTGGGATGAGATGCGACACATCCTATCCTTGTCAGGAGGTTTGATTCTCTTCTGCGGATCTGTCGAGTTGTGCGGATGCGATAACCGATGTGTTGCGTCAAGCTATGGAGTATTTTATCCCCTTTTCTAACGCTCCACCGGTAGCAAAGCTCGCCCATTGTTTAACGCTGAATGCGCCCAGTCTGAAAAGCAAAAGCATTTACCGTACCTATCCTGGGTTGACACTCAAAACCGCAAAGCTCCGGATATCAGCTCCAGGAGAGAACTTTCAACTAGACCGCCAAGTCCTACAAAAAGCATTGCGTAAAGCCAGTCTCGACTGCATTAAAAATATTGACGCAAAATCTCCGCCAAACCATCCAGCATTAGAGCTTTTTTCTCTTGCCAAAGCGGTCGAGACAAACTTCTGTTCGCCTACACTGCCTCCACTGGTAAAACTGGTTGACACACTAGCATATACGGCTAAAGAGAAAGCGGACTTGTTCTCGTCTTTATTTATACCAGCTATAGTTCTAAAGACTTTGCACCTGAGTTGTCTCCTGTGCTGACACGCTTGTTCCGCCTCTCTCATTTAGGACTGGAATAGTGCCAAAATCCTCAAGCTGGCCAACGTGCAGCCTTTTCCAAAAAAGGCAGCCGTGCCGACCCTGCCAATTATCGGCCAATCTCAATTACCTCCATACTCTGCAAGATTATGGAGCGTATATTGAACGCCCGCTTAATGGCATACCTGGAACAGAATGACCTCGTTAGTGACCGACAGTACGGGTTTCGCCGAAATCGGTCAGCAGACCTTCTATTATGCCACACACACGTATGGGGCGAGGCACTCTAGAATATTGGGAAAGCACTTGCTGTTCCCTTGATGTCTCGAGGCCTTTGAAAGAGTTTAGCACGCTAGCCTTTCGGGTAAGCTTCCAATGTACGGCTTATCCCTGGTCTGATTGACTGGGTAAAGGACTTTCTGAGTGAACGGTCTCTCGGATAATCGTCGATGGCTGCTCATTCAATCCTGTGGCGACTAACGCCGGTGTTCTTCAGGTTCCGTTCTCTCTCTCTCCTGCTACATATGAATGACCTGCTTATGCCCGGTATCTATGGGTATGCAGACGATAGCACAGTTGTGGAGATACCAACCTAGTCCTCGCGCCAGTCGGGATCAAATCCAGTCCGAAAAATCAGCTATGGTAGGCGTGAATTTCACACAGGCAGTCTCGAATGGGGCGATGCCAATCTTGTGAAATTCAACGCCTCAAAACACAAGCGTGTCTCTACACTGCAAAGGAGCCAGCTCACCTTGACTCCTTCTTTCCGAAATGTATCACTGGAATACACCGACCGCCTTCAGTTGTTGGGGTTGAGATATCCATAAATATGAACTTCGGGTGGTTCATTGAGTCCAACGCCAAAGCAGCTACAAAAGCTAGGAGTCCTTGCAAAGGTGCGGCGATACTTCACGCCGGGACAGCTGCTTACTTTATACAAAGCGCCGTCCGGTCGTGCGTGGATTATTGCAGCCATATATGGTCTGAAGCTGCAAAATGCCACCTAACAACTTTGGACTCAATGGAAAGGCGTGCTAAGAGGCTTATTGGTGACCCAAATTTGGTCAAACCAATCTTATCAGCCTCGAACACAGGCGCAAAGTGGTTAGCCTTTCGGTTTTCACAGAATGCATTTCGGAGAGTGTGCGCAGAATTGCATAATTTAATCACCTCTCTCTCTTCCACCATCGGACAACCAGACGTTCGGCCAGTCTACACCCTTTCATTGTCGACTAACCGCATTCAGAAACAAACGGTTTGCTGCGTCGTTCATCATGCGTACATCAAAGGAGTGGAATAAGTTGTCTTCAAGGCAAGAGTGAATAGGCCTTTGTTAAGTCAATGCTTCACCATCTTAGGCTACATCACCACTTACCATCAGGTGGGATTGTATTTAAGCGCTGGCTTAAATATTTAAAAAAAGACTTAAGTTTTCCTGACCGATGACGTGGAGCCACGGAAAAGTTGAGACGACTATCTGCTACGGTCGTCAATTGGCCTGACAAATTTTGGACGAGTAAGACATCTTTGTTACAATCTTTCCTTATTCTATGCTTCACTTTGAGGTAAGATTTTTTTTAAGTGAAGTGACATACGATATTACAGTCCACCTGATGCTAAGTGGCTACTATAGTCCATGGACACCTGCAGTAAACTTCAAACAAAAAAAGCTACAGATGCTTTGTCACACGTAAGGACTAAGATCCAGTGTCTCACAGCCTGTAATTAAATGATACATGATCTCTATACCCGTATAACTGGAACACAGCAGTGTACTGCTTTGATAAAATAGGTAAAAGAGTGGTGAACGACATCAATTTAGTATTATTAAGGAAACCTTATAATGAAATCAAAATATTTGTTTTCCTTTTCCCAAATTATGAATTTCTCTTGTATCATAGAGTCAGTTTACAAACATAAATTGCACAAAGATAAACATCCAGACCCGGAAAAATCATTTGTAGGTCATATAGTACATTAGCTCGAGCGAGTTCGAACCTGCGGCTCTTAATGCCACAGATCAATGCTTAGCATTGCGCCACGTCGCGTCAAAACAAAAGTCTCAATCTTTATCATTTTCTCCAACAGCCCTTAAAGTACATTACTGGACATAGGCCTCTCACTTTGTAGGATTTGCTTTAATCGTCATGGTTGGCAAACCGATTTAAAATCGCAAAACCAGACGTCTTGTTCCGTTGACGCTGCTATGATAAGTATAAAAACATTATTAATAGAATCAGGCGTTACGGTTTATTATGTTAACGCAAACACTATATTGCGTTTTATTAACTTCAAATCAAGCGCTACTTTGCGAAGATCTATTCCTTTTTTTTATTCTAGAGATGGTAAACGAACATTCGTCTCACTTAATTATTATTTGTGATAGAACTCTGGAAAAATTAACTCTACAAAATCTATGATGGCATTTTGTAGCGATTCCTGAGAATTTTTTTCCTAAGAATTGTCCCATTTGGGCAAAAATTACAAAGTATTGGCATCACTGGAAAAGTGTATAAAATGATGACACCATATTAAAGATACCGTTACCAAGTTGTAAAATTGAATCCTTTCAAAGTAGTCCCAAACTTCTAACATGTGGCGTACCTCAGGGTTCTATCCTCGGTCCATTGTTATTCCTTGTTTACATCAATAACATAAACCAAGCAGGATTACAAGGTCAAATATCCCTTACGCAGATGATACGTGTTTATTCTATTTTAGAAACAATGGGGATGAGTCGCTCGCGTCCGTAGGCTTCAACCACCTAATCCTAGGCCCACCCTACACGTGCCACCCGGTGGTGCTAAACAAGCGACAAAGCCGAAAGAACAGACTTGGCTCTCGCCGTGTGGTAACGGCGTAAAAATACCACCCCTACTTTCAAACCATGAGGCACAAAATAAAAGTGGCACCGAGTTCAGCGCCCTTTAATGGGGCAGGGTGCGAAGAATCTCCGGGAGGAAAACCGGCGACGAGGTTCGCCACCCGTCACGTTCTGTCTCCCGGAGGCGCGAAAAGTGGATTGCGGAGGCCCGTCTGGTTACGCTGAATGTATGTGGAGCAATGAATGATAAGATGGATGAAGTATGCGATATCATGTATGATAGAGGAATAGATGTGTTATGTGTAAATGAGACGAAACGGAAGGAAGGATGCCACTACACATGGCATGTATACCACGTACTGGTCTGGTGTAGACGAGACCAAGCGGGCATGACAGGAGTCGGTATCATCCTTTCAGAAAGAATGGGTCATTGTGTGAAAGAGTATGAATGTGGCCAGACTGCTATGGATACGAATGAAAGTGGGCTTAAAGAAGTTGTTTGTTCTAGGGTCTATAACCCAGACATATCTAAGCTCACTTATATCCGAGAGCAGTTTTGGGAGATGGTAAGGATGGTGCTAATGAAATACAAGGGTAATGAAAATATTGTTATATTAGGAGATTTTAATGGAAGGGTTGGCGTGAAGAGGCTTGGTTATGAAAGGATATTGGGTTTGGTGATGAAAGTATAAATGAGAATGGTGAAAGCCTCCTCACCGTATGTGTGGAAAATAATATTTTGTGATGAACACTTTCTTTCGTCATAAGAAGATTCACATGTATACATGGGAAAGAGGTGGTGATAAAGCATGATTCATAATTGTGGATGAAAGAATGAGGAGCGCAATGGTAGGTACAAGGGTTTACCGGGGTTCAACGTAGGGACGGATCATTACTTGGTCTTATGCCGAATTAATGGACTATTCAGACGTTGGCGGCATCGAACATCTGTGTCGACCACTGCGTTACAGTGTATAAGAACAGAGAGGTTACAAGATGAAGGTGCGAAAAAGAAGTTCAAATGTAGACTGAGAGAAAATATAAGTGGTATGGATGAATTGTGTATGAATGATTTGGACTTGGAGACTATGTGTATAATGTCAAGAAAGGTTTGGTGGATGCAGCTACCGAAGTATGTGGTGTAAGTAAGAGAACGAATGAAAAGAAAAATAACACTTTATGGTGGGATGATGAGATACGGATGGAAGTAGAAGCAAAGAAGAGAGCATGGCTAGATTTACTAGCAACCATGGCTAGTTATTCTAGCGGTATGAATGATGATATAGAAAGAAAAATGGCAGTCTTTAGACAACTAAATAAAGAGTAAAAGAAGTAGTTGAAGGAAAAGCAAGAAAAACGGATAAGAATGATAGAAGAATATCGGATAACTTCCAGGCAAATATTAAAATGTTCCGGAAACTCGTAAGAACTGCCAGGGACATTCAAAACAGCCTAGAATTAATGCTATACGAGACCAGAATGGCTGTATTCTGAATGACGAAGTGTTGAGTTTCAGGAGATGGAAGAAATACTTTGAAAGCATGTTTATGAGTGATGAGACGTTTGAATTAAATGAAATAGAAATTCCGAAAGAGGAAAGAGATAGAGATAAGTATGGATGAAATAATGAAAGCAATGAGAAGTATGAAAGCAGGTAAGGTAGCCGGATATAATAGAGTATTACTTGAAATGCTAAGGGCTGGACAGGAGTGATGGCAGACCTGCTGTACAACTTGTTCAATTTGTGTTGAGAACTTTAGCGGGTACCGGGAGACTAGTGCAAAGCCGTGATAGTCCCAATATATAAGAGAAAAGGATCGCAGCAGGAATATAAAACTACCGTGGTATCAGCCTTCTTAGCATTGTGGGAAAACTGTATGCTAAGGTACTAATTGAAAGAGTTATGAAAGATACAGATAGAAAAATTTGGGATGTGCAAGCAGGATTTAGAAAGGAATGGGATGTACGGATCAGGTCTTTCCATGCGCATGATCGTGGAGAGTTTTGGGCCAAAAACCAAAAGGTTTTTGTGCGTTCGTGGACTTGGAAAGGCTTATGACAAAGTGGAGAGGAATGTGTTATGGCAAACACTGAACTCATTTGGGTTGAGCGCTGGGTTGATACAGGCATTGAAGTCTCTGTATAGGGACTCCAGTGCTTGTGTTAGGATCAACGTGGCCTACTCGAACTGGTTTGCATCCATAAAAGGGTCAGTCAGGGCTGTGTGGCTTCCAGTGGCTGTTCAACCTATTATATATATGTATATGGTATATGTATATTATATATATGTACAGTTGTTTGAAAAATTTGAAAGTTGAAGAATGCGGGTTAAGAATGGGTAATTTAACCGTCAAATGCCTTTTGTACGCCGATGATCAAGTCATACTCATCGTCGGCGGACCAGTTTTAAATGATGGTTACATTAATGAACAGTTCATTAAAAGAAAGGGAATGTAAGTGAACGCAAGTAAGACGAAAGTTATGGTTTTGAAAGAAGAAAGTTAAACGATATGTGAAATAAGAATAGAAGGAAATGGTCGAGCAAGTGGATGAGTTTGTGTATTTGGGATGTGTATTTGGGGATGGTAGATATGATAAGGATATAGAACGACAGTGAACGCAAGAAATAAAGTAAATGTTGCTCTACACTCTGTTGTGGAAAGTCAGAATGTGTCCAAAAAGGCACGTATGGCAATTCACAATGCTGTGTTAGTCCCTACTTTAATGTATGGTAGTGAAAGTTGGGTGTGGAAGAAAAGCACGAGAGTAGAATAAATGCTGCAGAAATGCGGTCATTAAGGAGTATGTTAGGGCTGAATCTGAATGACAGAGTGAAATGTGTGATAAGAGAAGAGTGTGGTTTGCAACATGACGTTGTGACCAGGATTAAGAAAGGAATGCTTCGTTGGCTTGCTCATGTAGAAAGAATGAATGAGGAAAGAGTGACAAAGCAAATTTATGTGGCAGAGGTTAACGGCAGAGTCGGGAAGGGACGCCCTAGGCGAAAATTTATCGACCAAATTGGCGATATATTGAAAATGGGCCAAGTTAAAGTACCCTTAACCAACGAGTGTGTGCGTAGGTATATGGATGTAGAGGAGGCAAGAGAGGTGTCAGGATCGTGCCTATTGGAAGTCCATAGTCTCTGCCTACCCTCTGGGTGACAGGCGTGAGTGTTTATGTTATGGAAACTATGTCGCTCATATCATAAAACCACCTCAAGGAGACTTAAACTTACTGCATCAATGGCTTCAGTATAATCTCTTAACTATTAATGTAGCCAACCTCATATGTAGTTTTCAGTGCTAAGAACAAACAACTCCTAACTACTTCACTTTGACTATAAACAGAGAAATGTAAGAAAGAAAAATCAAGAAAATACCTTGGACTGATTCTCGACAGTAATTTTACTTGGAATGCATCTTACACATATTATAAATAAACTTGCCTCTCGTTGGCCGCCTACACATAATAGTTCGATTTATTCTGAAAAAGCCGAATCCTATATAATGATTTAGTAAAACCTCACTTACTTTACCTTGTGAGGGGTATGGGGTAATGCCACTAAAACCAATCTTAAACCTATCCAAGTGCTATAAAATCGTATCATAAAATTTTTATATAACTATGACTTTCTGACAGCAACTAAAGCAATATATAAACAAACTTAACTTTTGAACGTTACTTACCTTTATACATATAGCACATGTATACTAATATACAAAATAAACCATAAATTAATCCACACACAACTCATTTTTAACAAAGAAGCAAACTAACAAATATATAACACGCCGAGGTAGTCACCTTGTACTGCCTTCTATAAGAACAAACTACGGTAAAAATAATATAACGTATAAGTGAGCACAGTTATATAACAAACTACCTAAATTTGTAAAGGAGGCAGTATCTGTGAATGCTTTCAAACAGAAGTTACTTGCCTACCTATATTTACAACAGCTAAGTACTTAGTCTATATATTATTAAATAAAGCGAACAACATTCTTTAACTTGGACCACCATCTTGATCATACTAACTACCATCTGATATTTTCATAAAGTGTGAATTACTGAATCGTTGGAGTCGAGTAACTGGTATAACTAACTTGTGCCTGTTCCTAGTATTAACAGAATGTACATCACTATTTTTAATGAAACATTTTTGTTTTTGTGTACATACATTAAATTTTCGTAAATATGTTCAGAGGTCAAAATTAATATAATATTTATTTCTTTACATTTTTCTCTAAGTGTTCCTTCGGACCTAGGTTATAAATTGCTCTTCTGCAAAACAAATATAGTTTCAATGTCAGTCGCATTACCCCATAGCAAGATTACATATGACACTATGCTATGAAAATAACTAAAATAAACTAATCTAGCTGTTTCAACACAATCATGTAAGGCCTCTTAATCTTTTTAAATATTTTAGTTTAGATATATGAGGGCCCCATTGAGCTTCGCGTCAACTGTAGTTCCGGAAAACAGTGGATACACAGGCCCAGTTCCTCCCAATTTAAAAGAAAAAACCAATAACCAATTTCTTGTCTGACTTGAGATTTAAAGCCGTGAAGCACTCGTGTAACACTTGGCTAGAAGGAAGAGAGGTAAAGAAGTTACTCGGTGGCACCTTTACCTCTGAAAGCAGAACTTGCCTAGCATACATCCTCACAAAATATTGTATTCTGGCACGATCTTATCTCCTAGAGCCAACACAACACTGACTTCTAATACTTTCGTGTCCGGGTACTACTGGGTACTAGGTACTACTTCCTAACAAAATCGAATTCAATCTCTTGCAGTTAAGTTCTTTTTCGTCCTTAATAAAATATTCGAATCAGATGTCATAATGGACTATTCCGAGTGATTAATTGTGTGATAGGAGAATGTGTGGTTTGCAAGATTTTGTGATCAGGATTAAGAAAAGAATGCTTCGGTGGTTTGCACACGTAATGAATAAGGAAACAGTGTCAAAGCAAATTTATGGTGCGGAAGTAGTGACAGAGTCAGGAAGGAAGCCTTAGACGGATCTTATCGATGAAATTGCTGATATATTGAAGATGGGCCAAGTTAAGTACTCTTAACTGACGAGTTTAATGTGCGAAGATACATAGATGTGAAAGAAACGAGAGTATGTCAGGATCGTACCAAATGGAAGTCCGAATTCTCTGCCTATACCTCTGTTGATGTTGTTGATGAGTTGTTGAGATGTTGTAAAACTAATAAAGTACACGAGTACAATCGACGAATTAAATTCGTGTATTACATTACGAAGAAAATCCTTATATCCATTATCAATAAATTAAGGTCTCAGTCTCATTTACGATATTAACTAAATGTTCAAATGTACAAGACCAAAAACAATTGCAGCCGTAATATTAACATAAGTTTATAGATCAAATTCTCGATACCGTCATTATTTATATACCTTTGCCTTTCATGAACAATAAAATTGATCGGCGTCTCGAATAATTTCAAACCGACTGTGTAGCAAACTAGAGTGAGGAAGGATCGAAAAGGTATGTGTGTACTGGGACCTACCTAATAAGAGTTACAATTTGTAATAACTATTTACATTTAATATTTCTATTTAACCATGTTCAATAAATATTACAAAATAGTCATGGTGGAAAATTTTAAAAGTGTAGAGCGTAGCTACAATTTTACATAATATTTCTTCTTAAATGCTTACATTATTGTAGAATTGTATAACAATTCTGATAGGTAAGTCGGCGATTATTTATTATTATGTTAAAATACCATATATGTTAAAATACGAAAAGAGCAATACCACCATACCATAGGGCAGGGATCACCAATAAGTTTAATTGGGGTCCGTTTAAAAATCTGTCGCGGTCCGTTTGCTAGATGATGACTAGCAACCGAGATTTAAAATGTCAATTAACAAATTAAAAGAAAGAAAGGAAAGGAAAGGATTTTTTATTAAGGATACATCTAATTAAAAAATAACAAAGTAAGTAAAATAACCCCAATATTAAGACGATAATTGGCATTTCCCAAATTTGTCAACTCCCGTGTAGTGGCGGGTTAGAATACCACTACCCATATCTTCCCGTGGGTGTCGTAAGGGCGACAGAGGAAACTGAGGCAGAAGATGGGCAGCAGCATCTTTCTGATAACAGCAAATAACAATAAAAACTGCGGTTGCCAACCCGCTCGCCAAGCGTGGCAACTACGGCAATATCCCCAATGAAGAGTTACGAAGAGACGGCCCCAGTCCCGGCGGCCCCTATTCCTGGCTACGGTGGCGACCATGGTAACGGCAGGGCAGGGGTGCTAAATCTCCGGTGGAGGTTCGGTTGCCACCTACGACGACTCGACCTGGCAACTTATAACGCACGCACTCTGAGGACTGACGAGAAGATCCTGGAGCTGGAAGAAGAGATAGACAAGTTGCGCTGGAATATTATAGGATTATCCGAGGTCCGAAGAGAGGGGAGGACACGGTAATCCTCAATCCGGCAACTTGTTCTATCACCGGGAGGGCGACCATCTGTCCCAAGGAGGTGTCGGTTTATCGTCCATAAGTCTCTCGTTAACAACGTTGTAAAATTGGGAGTGTGTCGACGGGGTTGCGTACCTTATACTCAGAATCACCAAACGGTATTCGCTGAAGGTCATACAGGTTTACGCACCAACTTCGCCACACCCCGATGAGCAGGTGGAGGAAATGTATGAAGATATCTCTAGAGCCATGCATTCCTCTAAAACCCACTATACGGTGTTAATGGGAGACTTCAACGCAAAGCTAGGCACAAGAGAACGGTGAGCTGAAAGTAGGAAATTCGGATTAGGGCAACGGAACCCAAGGGGCCAGCAGCTGGCCGACTTCATGGAGAAAGAGGGACTCTTTATGATGAACTCTTTCTTCCAGAAGCGGTCCCACAGGAAGTGGACCTGGTCGAGCCCCGACGGTTCGACAAAAAATGAGATTGACTTCATTATGACGACCAGACGACAACTGTTCAGTGATGTCTCAGTGATCGCGAGGGTGAAAACTGGTAGCGATCACCGAATGATTAGAGGCACACTGAACCTAAACGTTAAGTTAGAGGTGTCGTCTAATGAAGTCAACGCTCCGTTCCCCCTCGTACTCTAATCCAAAGTCCCGAAACCTTTCAGCTCGAGCTACAAAACCGTTTTCAGTGCCTAGAAGACTGCAATGCAGTGGACGATATGAATGACAAGCTCGTGGAAACTGTCCATGCGGTCGGAGCTAAGTTTTGCAAGACCCGCCGCAAAAGAACACAAAACTCTCGATCACACTCTTAATCTCATGGCTGTTAGACGGAAATGAAGCTGCAATCTTCAGTAGATTTGATAGCATACAGGCAACTGAACAGACAGATCTCCAAAAGCATGCGGCGGGACTTGCGCAACTTCAATACAGCTCGTATTGAAGAAGCGATCGAGCGGAACCAGGGCTCCAAAGTCTTTGCCAGAGATCTGTCTGCCAGAAAAACCAACTGTCGAAGCTGAAGACCGAGTCTGGCAGCGTCGTTACCGGGACACCTGAGATTTTGAGTGAGATTGAGAGGTTCTATGGGCAGCTGTACACATCATCGTTGGAGCCACACGCAAGTGTGGTAACGATCAAGAGCGAGTCTTATCCGACACTATTCCGATGATATCCCGGACGTCAGTCTGAGCAGATTAGAATGGCTCTCCAGCACCTTAAAACAGCAAGGCCCCAGGCGAGATGGAATTACAGCGGAGCTTCTGAAAGCGGGTGGAAAACCGGTGCTTGAAGTCCTTCAGAAGCTCTTTAATTCCGTCCTACATGGTGGCACTACACCGAGGCGTGGAGCAGAAGTGCGGTGGTCTTGTTCTTCAAGAAGGCGACAACGCTCTCTTGAAGAACTACAGACCGATTTCCTTCTGAGCCGCGTCTACGTGCTGTTTTCGAGTCATTACGAATCGTCTCGCATGCAGACTCGACGACTTCCAGCCTCCCGAACAAGCTGGTTTCCGAAAGGCTTTAGCACCATAGACCACATACATACCCTTCGGCAAATTGTACAGAAGTCCGAGGAGTACAATTTGCCACTATATCTGGCGTATGTGGACTGAGAAAGCCTTTGATTCCGTCGAAATTTGGGCGGTGCTGCAGTCCTTCAGCGGTGCCAAGTTGACTGTCGGTATATCGAAGTGCTGAAGTGCTTGTACAGTAGGGCTACGATGGCTATCCGAGTACAGAACCAGAGTACTAAACCTATCCAACTGCAGAGAGGTGTAAGACAGGGTGACGTTATATCCCCGAAACTCTTCACCGCTGCATTGGAAGACGTTTTCAAGCTTCTGGACTGGAAAGGATACGGTATTAACATCAATGGCGAGTACATCACTCACCTTCGATTTGCCGATGATATAGTCCTTATGGCAGAATCGCTGGAGGACCTAAGCACTATGCTCAATGACCTCAATAGTGCCTCCCAACGGATAGGTCTTAAGATGAACATGGACAAAACAAAGATCATGTTTAATGTCCATGTCACACCTATGCCGGTAGTTGTTGGGAGCACTAAGCTCAGTTGTTGACGAATATGTTTACCTGGGACAAATAGTCCGACTAGGTAAGTCCAACTTCGACCGAGAGGTCAATCGACGGATTCAACTCGGCTGGGCAGCGTTCGAAATTACGGCACATCTTCTCGTCAGGTATACCTCAAAACTTGAAAACGAGGCTTTACAACCAGTGCGTGTTGCCAGTGATGACCTACGGAACTGAGACGTGGTCCTTCACTGCTGGCCGGATGAGGAAGCTCAAGGTCGCTCAGCGAGCTATGGAGAGGGCTATGCTCAGGTCTCACTGCGTGATAAACTTAGAAATGAGGATATCCGCAGTAGAACCAGAGTGACCGACATAGCCCAACAGATTAGTAAGCTGAAGTGGCAATGGGCCGGCCATAGCTCGAAGAACCGACAACCGATGGGAAAAAGGTTCTCGAGTGGCGGCCTCGACCACCGACAGACGAAGTGTAGGGCGTCCCCCACTAGATGGGTGACGACCTGGTAAGACATGCAGAAGTCGATGAATGCGGGTGGCTCAGGACCGTGCTGTGGCATTCCTTGGGGAGGCCTATGTTCAGCAGTGGACTTGTGAAGGGCTGTAATGATGATGATGATGATGAATTGGCATTTAATCTGAACAATCTGTCTGAAGTCTGATATTAAGTGGGTGCAAGCTATTGCCATTAAATCCTGGTCATTGGTAAGACGATATCGAAATTTATTTTTGATGAAGTTCATCTTCGAAAACGCTGCTTCATAAATATATGTTAATCCAAATATTGTACAAATTTTCAAAGCCAATTTTTAACAGGAATTTGGTGCTGCCGACCTCTTGTTTTATTTTCCCCTGTCGCCTCTTACGACACCCACAGGATGATATGGAATAGTGGATTTTCTTACAGCTTCCGTATAGTGGCACTGTTGTAAATTCACATAAACCATATTTATCTCTTTATTTTAAAGCCGTTGGGTGGTGGCGTAAAACATCTATCGACCCATTTCGTCTTTTAGTAATAGGCGGCGGAAAACTATCTCGTTCACGCCAGACGCGGTTTTTGGGGGACGAGGTTGCTCCGCCGTCATGGAAACTTTAAATCTGACTCCTACACGTTTCCCGGTAGTGCTAAACGAGCAGCACCAATTCCGGTGGTAGGTTTCGGCCGCTGGCTTTTGGTTACCACTCACCAATGCAGTCTTGTCGTAAATGACATTGTCGTGTTCCAGCATGATGCTTGGTGAAGCCATGTGGAGAATGGGTCTGAACAGTAGCGTTGTGTGTGTGAACCGGGTGCGAAGCGTCAGTTGTTGCTGTGTCGGGTGCTTGGTCGTGGAGGTAGCGGGATCCAAGCATGGTGTTCCGCTGGCCGACCGCAGGTAGTTGAGAGCCCAATTAGTGAATAAGCTACTCATGAAGGCTGCCCACCAACTGAAAAAATCTCAGGGTGGCTCCATCCTGCCGGTTGCGACCGGGCGAAAGGATCCGATGGTGATCTCTGGGGGTTCGGGCATCCCCGCAGTCTCCAGATCAAGTTCCCATGGGCACAGTAGCTCTGGTAGTATCGTTTGGTTGCTAATGCAACGACTCGTTCAACTACCATTCTCCATCCATATTCACTCTTAACTCTGTCAATATGTGTCTAAAAAAGAAAAGTATGGCTAAACAGCCGTTGCACGTCCTCTCATTAAAAGTGCACCTCACTAATATTCGAAGATTGCACAATCTCAGCGCAGTCTATCACCATCTTGAGACTGAGAAGCCGCACCTACTTTTCTTGACGGAGACCCAAATTGGAGGATGTCCATTGAATGCGCCGTACCTTGACTATCCTGGATTCTCCCTGGAGCATAAATTCCATCTACGTGCCGGAGTCTGTGTGTACGTCCACAATGACATCTGCTTCCAGCGCCTCCGTCACCTTGAACACCCCACTTTTTCGACAATCTGGGTGATGGCAGATACAGGTATTGATAAAATCCTTTATGACTGTGTCCATCGTTCAAACAGCGGTGACCAGGAGACAACGCAATTATTTGGTCACCTTAGTGAGGCCGCTGATGTGGCCCTAAATCGGTATCTTACTGCACAGCTGGTCTTTCTGGGGGACTTAAGCGCCTGTCACCAAGACTGGCTGTTCCCATACCAGAAGACCGACCATGCTAGAAGAAGCGTGGGTTTTGCCTGACGCTAGGTCTTTCTCAGCTAGTAAAGGAAGCAACTAGGGTACCTGATGTAGACGGTCACAAAGCATTGGCTTTGTGACCGTCTTTTTGTTTAGCCCTTCTGCTGACTGTCGAACCAGACAGGTATGAAGTACAGGTTACCTCTCCTTTGGGTACATCTGACCACTGTCTGGAGAAATCTGAATCGTCATATTCTCCACCTGATTACGAGTCCCAAGGTGTTCGACGAATATGGTGGTATAAGTCAGCTGATTGGGATGAGATGCGACACATCCTATCCTTGTCAGGAGGTTTGATTCTCTTCTGCGGATCTGTCGAGTTGTGCGGATGCGATAACCGATGTGTTGCGTCAAGCTATGGAGTATTTTATCCCCTTTTCTAACGCTCCACCGGTAGCAAAGCTCGCCCATTGTTTAACGCTGAATGCGCCCAGTCTGAAAAGCAAAAGCATTTACCGTACCTATCCTGGGTTGACACTCAAAACCGCAAAGCTCCGGATATCAGCTCCAGGAGAGAACTTTCAACTAGACCGCCAAGTCCTACAAAAAGCATTACGGAAAGCCAGTCTCGACTGCATTAAACACATTGACGCAAAATCTCTGCCAAACCATCCAGCACTAGAGCTTTTTGGTCTCTTGCCAAAGCGTTCGAGACAAACTTCTATCGGCCTACACTGCCTCCGCTGGTAGGACCGGATGGCACACTAGCGCATACGCCTAAAGAGAAAGCGGACTTGTTCGCGTCTTTATTTATACCAGCTATAGTTCTAAAGACTTTGCACCTGAGTTGTCTCCTGTGCTGACACGCTTGTTCCGCCTCTCTCATTTAGGACTGGAATAGTGCCAAAATCCTCAAGCTGGCCAACGTGCAGCCTTTTCCAAAAAAGGCAGCCGTGCCGACCCTGCCAATTATCGGCCAATCTCAATTACCTCCATACTCTGCAAGATTATGGAGCGTATATTGAACGCCCGCTTAATGGCATACCTGGAACAGAATGACCTCGTTAGTGACCGACAGTACGGGTTTCGCCGAAATCGGTCAGCAGACCTTCTATTATGCCACACACACGTATGGGGCGAGGCACTCTAGAATATTGGGAAGCACTTGCTGTTCCCTTGATGTCTCGAGGCCTTTGAAAGAGTTTAGCACGCTAGCCTTTCGGGTAAGCTTCCAATGTACGGCTTATCCCTGGTCTGATTGACTGGGTAAAGGACTTTCTGAGTGAACGGTCTCTCGGATAATCGTCGATGGCTGCTCATTCAATCCTGTGGCGACTAACGCCGGTGTTCTTCAGGGTTCCGTTCTCTCCGCAACTCTCTTCCTGCTACATATGAATGACCTGCTTATGCCCGGTATCTATGGGTATGCAGACGATAGCACAGTTGTGGAGATACCAACCTAGTCCTCGCGCCAGTCGGGATCAAATCCAGTCCGAAAAATCAGCTATGGTAGGCGTGAATTTCACACAGGCAGTCTCGAATGGGGCGATGCCAATCTTGTGAAATTCAACGCCTCAAAACACAAGCGTGTCTCTACACTGCAAAGGAGCCAGCTCACCTTGACTCCTTCTTTCCGAAATGTATCACTGGAATACACCGACCGCCTTCAGTTGTTGGGGTTGAGATATCCATAAATATGAACTTCGGGTGGTTCATTGAGTCCAACGCCAAAGCAGCTACAAAAGCTAGGAGTCCTTGCAAAGGTGCGGCGATACTTCACGCCGGGACAGCTGCTTACTTTATACAAAGCGCCGTCCGGTCGTGCGTGGATTATTGCAGCCATATATGGTCTGAAGCTGCAAAATGCCACCTAACAACTTTGGACTCAATGGAAAGGCGTGCTAAGAGGCTTATTGGTGACCCAAATTTGGTCAAACCAATCTTATCAGCCTCGAACACAGGCGCAAAGTGGTTAGCCTTTCGGTTTTCACAGAATGCATTTCGGAGAGTGTGCGCAGGTTGCATAATTTAATCCTCCCTCTCTCTTCCACCATCGGACAACCAGACGTTCGGCCAGTCTACACCCTTTCATTGTCGACTAACCGCATTCAGAAACAAACGGTTTGCTGCGTCGTTCATCATGCGTACATCAAAGGAGTGGAATAAGTTGTCTTCAAGGCAAGAGTGAATAGGCCTTTGTTAAGTCAATGCTTCACCATCTTAGGCTACATCACCACTTACCATCAGGTGGGATTGTATTTAAGCGCTGGCTTAAAATAATATTAAAAAAAGACTTAAGTTTTCCTGACCGATGACGTGGAGCCACGGAAAAGTTGAGACGACTATGTGCTACGGTCGTCAATTGGCCTGACAAATTTTGGACGAGTAAGACATCTTTGTTACAATCTTTCCTTATTCTATGCTCCACTTTGAGGAGTAAGATTTTTTTTTAAATGAAGTGACATACGATATTATAGTTTCAAACAAAAAAAGCTACAGATGCTTTGTCACACGTAAGGACTAAGATCCAGTGTCTCACAGCCTGTAATTATACATGATCTCTATACCCTTAGAACTGGAACACAGCAGTGTACGCACTGCTATTTGTCGGTAAAATAGGTAAAAGAGTGGTGAACGATATCAATTTAGTATTATTAAGGGAAACCTTATAATGAAATCAAAATATTTGTTTTTCGCTTTTTCCCCAGAAATTATGAATTTCTTTTGTATCATAGAGTCAGTTTACAATAAAAAATTGCACAAATATAAACTTCCAAACCCATAAAAATCATTTGTAGGTCATATAGTACATTAGTTCCGTGCGGGATTCGAACCTGCGGCCCTTAATGCCACAGATCAATGCTTAGCATTGCGCCACGTCGCGTCAAAACAAAAGTCTCATTCTTTATTATTTTCTCCAACAGCCCTTAAAGTACATTACTGGACATAGGCCTCTCACTTTGTAGGATTTGCTTTAATCGTCATGGTTGGCAAACCGATTTAAAATCGCAAAACCAGACGTCTTGTTCCGTTGACGCTGCTATGATAAGTATAAAAACATTATTAATAGAATCAGGCGTTACGGTTTATTATGTTAACGCAAACACTATATTGCGTTTTATTAACTTCAAATCAAGCGCTACTTTGCGAAGATCTATTCCTTTTTTTTATTCTAGAGATGGTAAACGAACATTCGTCTCACTTAATTATTATTTGTGATAGAACTCTGGAAAAATTAACTCTACAAAATCTATGATGGCATTTTGTAGCGATTCCTGAGAATTTTTTTCCTAAGAATTGTCCCATTTGGGCAAAAAATTACGAGAATGATATACGGTTTCTTACTACAGCTCTTGTAATGTTAAAGCGGTTTGTCGAGTAGTATGTGGTAATAATAATAATGTACTCAAAACCGAATTTCGGCCACGGCGGTAGTATTAAAGAAGTCTAGCCATCTGCGCAGGACAGGATTGAAGTGCCCAAGTGCATACGCAAGCACAAGTGCACTTTCTATTCCCTCACTCTCATAGTGCGACGAGACGGTAATCCGACACGACCACAGAGAGATCAGGCGCAGAACCTACGGCTTTACGTGCCTTCTGAAAGTCACGGAATTGAAACACCGCCAAATTCCAGACTCCGGGCTGCTACTGAGAATTTCTTGTCAGAAAAACCTAATAACTGAGTTTGGTTCGACCCGGGATTCGAACCCAGGACCCCGTGATTACAGTTGCAACCACGTTTACAACTACGACAAGGCAGTCAAAAAACGAATGTTTGGAATTTGGTTATCAAGAAGCTATAATCGCGGAGATTGATTGATGAGTCGCGATTGTTTCTCAGAGAGTTTTTTTTTACAGAATATGGATGACATAAACGCACGCAGTCCACCTGCGTGCTGTGGTCCATAGAAATTTACATATATCTTTAATAAAGAATCAAAATTCAGATGCGTAGTTCACCCTTGAGGGCTAAGATGGAATGCCTCATTTCCAGTAATGAGAATCTAAGTTCCTACCGGATTATAATGAATTACACCATTAAGTGATCGACAAATGAAAAACAACAGATAACTGACCTACCATTACTTTTTCATGGATGAGCTTCGCTTTCGTTCATTGCTCCGGCAGGCTCCTTGTACCAAGGTCAGCATACGTATTTCGCTAGTGAGCTTGCGAGTATTCTAGAGAATCCGCTTTTTATCACACGTAACAAATCTCTTCATTTGTATACCCATTCATTAAATCAAAGCAAGCTTCAACTCGTGCTCTTCCATGCAAATCAGTTATTTCATAAGGCTGCCATTGCTCGAGTTTATTTACTTAACCATTTAGATTAGTGGCATTTTAATAATATCCACTTTCCCATATTGTGCCGTTGTTGTCGTAAAAGGCGATAGAGTAAAAACTAACCGAGGCATTGTTTGGATTAACTCTAGCCGCCAAATTTTACCAACGTAAATCACGACAAAATTCCCGATACAATCCATTCAGTATGCCTGCGGTGCACCACTGTGCGATTTACTGGGAGTTTTTTTTCTTCCTCGTTTTTAGGACTTCTTTGTGGAACCGTGATTTTCCAGACCGATACGAGTTAAGGAACTTCAAGAACCAATAATACTAATTTTTAAAAGGCCGATAGCGCACCTGCAATTCCCCTGGTGTTGCAGTTGTTCGTAGGCGGTCATCAACATCAACACTTTCTATAAAAAAAAAAACAGGAGAGCGTCTAACTAATACAACTAAAAATAAATAACTTTGGTTGTAACCCATGCCAAGCGTAGCATCTATGGCAAATATTCACCCTAAGGGGTAATCTGGAAACATAATATGTTTCCCATGATTCTCTTTTCAGCAGTGGAACTTTTTGATAGACTGTAACGGTGGTAAATATTGTGGGTAAACTAACGTCAAACCATGCCGCTAATTTCTTAGTTGTTCATAAGGATCGGCTTCCACCATTACGTTATTATACAAAAAAATATAGTAAAAACGAAAAACCTAAATAGGCTTATGAATAATAAACCGTATTGTGTAATTCCAACAAAATTGTTTAATATAATTTTTAATAAAGAAATTACAATGAAAAAAGGCGTCATTATATTTCCCGTAATCCCCAGTTCAATACAAAACCTATTTCGAAAGCCGTAATGACAGCTTTATCGCTCTGGCCGGTCGTGGCGATACTTTCGCGAAATTATTCAAATTTCCCCTTTGTTCTCATAATACCATTTGAAATAATTTTATTAAATACTAGCAACCCAACCCGATATCCCTTTTTTTAAATATCTTATTATTATATTTATATTTATTTGTTCTTGATGTTTCATTACAATCGGTTCAGTCATTCCGCAGATTAGCCGAACAGACAGCTAGACAGATAAAAAAATTACAAATAGTTTTCTATGGCATGCAAATAACCCTTTGAGCTCGATTAAAGGCAGTTATTTCGATATTACAGAGATAAACTATTACTTCCTTTATAATATACAGATTATTACTGATGATGTAACAGGCATCAAATGCATCGATGATAAACTAGAAGAAAGATCTATATTTGATGCTACAAAATATTACTTATAAGTATGACATATAAACAATTTTAAAATACATTTAGCAACCAAAAGTAGGAAATCTGAAAGTAGTTAAGGGGCATCTTACCTATTCTGCCACAGGCAGCAGTGCGTGCACTGGTGTGTTCCAGTCTGATATATATATATATAATAAGATTATCCATTACGAGTATATCTTATTCGTTAGAGGTCACAACGCCTTTTTAATATAAGTTGGTTGGTGGTTCCATGGCTGCAATACACTTACCATCAAATTGTTTGTTACTTCATTTTTCGACATTCGCTGTCAAATTCCATAGTTTTATTTTGCACATTCTGCATGGGACTTCCTTATTGAAATAGATTCTTGTTAAACTAATGTGTGTGTTGAGTTCATGCAGCAAGGGGATTTTGGCGTGCATACATGTAATATACTTAAAATAAGCTAAATGAAAAGGTTTCTGTGGTTTCGTTATTATATAATTAGTAATTTATTTCTTAAGAAATAAATTATTATATAACAGTGTCATGAGTGGTGGTTAAAGCTCCCCACCTGGTCTAAACGCATTTGGCGGAAGCGTGGTATCATGCCAAACACAGGCTATTATATTGCAAAGTTCTGAGTGCCTACCTAAATTTAGTGAAACCGCCACAAACCACAGAACGCTCTTCATTTAGCCCTTAAGCTTATTTCTAAGTATATTACTGGATTCATAATTTTACATCCACATTAATGGTAAGAAAATTCTGGAACAGGAAGAAGCGATAACCAAGTTGCGCTGGGATGTGGGATTTTAATAAATATATTTTTGTCAAAATATGAAGTTGTATTACCGTTACCCTTACCTAACAGAAGTCCACCGCTGAACATAAGCATCTCCCATAGTTGCCTCAAATATATAGATAGTTACGATTGGCAGGCAAAGAACTAAGCAATACAGCCTTGTCTCTTTTATTTTGAATATATAGAATTTTAAGGTGTATAGCCGGAACCAAGTCTTATTTTCCTTCTTTCCGTCTCTTCAAAATCCATAAAGGCCAAAGCCAAGTCTTATTTTCTTTAATTCTTCATATTTTGAAAACCGTAAAGGCTAAAAGGAGTCTTCTTTATATTATGAGTTGAGTGATCAGTGGCAGGCTAACAGGTAATCAAAACAAAATATATTTTTATAACTGGCTTTACGGCTTTTGGTTCTGAGCCTGTTCAATGTATAGTTATCTTTCATAGTACACTGCTTCACAATATGTTGATGCTTCACATTGTGCAGCCCTTGGGAGATTTTGACGGCAACTTGAGCCAGCAGACAGCTGACAGTTGGCGATGGTATCTCGGCACCTAAGCAGATAGACACCTTATCTTGAGAATCACATCACCATCAGAGCACTTGTTTCACCGTTTCCACTAATAGTTCACATGCGCAGACATTTAATACACAAATCGCACCACTTTTACATATCAAATCCACTTCAAACCATTATTTAAACAATAATACAGGAGCAGCAAACCGCCGCCGGTCAAGTTCCTGCCAAACTCCCTTGTAAGAAAGATAAATGATTGTTGAACTTATAATAATTGCCATTTTTATTTTTTGTTGTTATTAGGAAACCGCTGCTGCCAATCACCTGGTTTGTTTCCCTCTGCCGCCTCTTACGACACCCTCGAGACGATATGGAGTAGTGGATTTCCTTACTCGTACACCGCCACTACACTGGTGTAAATTGCATGGCCATAAAACATTCATAGATATGACAGGATACAGGCAACTAAATAGACAGGTGTCCTCTTGCAAAGAGACTTGCACAAATCCAATGCAGCTCATATTAAAAGCAATTGGAGGAACAAAGGTATATTATTATTATTTATGGCAAAATCAACGATTTAATTTGAGTTTTGAAAATTACTGAATAATTTTTCAGCTCCAACGAAATTTTTCCGTTGTCGGAATATATTTAACACTTTTTGCCGCAAAGTGATATGAAACGTTTGAAAGCCAATAAATATTTTTATGCAAGATAACATAATATATGTTATCTTGCGTAGAAAGATTATTAACTAATTCTAAATGTACGGCTCGGATGGTAAAACAAATAAATAATCACATACCCTTAATTAATTTTGAACCCTGCCGCTGATATTTTTTAATTCGCTTATCCGCTTTCTCCTTAATAAGTAAATTTCATATAAAATTTTCGCTAGAGTCCTATTCGCCAGGAAGAGACAATATCCAAGTTAAATATCGACTGTGACAGCGCCATTTCCGGGATAAGTGAGATTATGAGTGAAATTTAAAGTTTCTACCGACAGCTGTAGATATACATCGTCCTTGGAGCAACACTCAGTGTGAGTAATGACCCAAAAGCAAGTCCTATCCGACACTATTGCAACGATACCCTCGCTAGATTCGAATGGCTCTCTAAAACCATTAAAACAACAAGGCGTCGGGTGAGGATATAATTACAGCGGATATTACCCGATTACTGGTGGACTTATAAGATACGGTATACGTGGCAACTACATTATGGTTGTAGCGCGAGTGGGTCGACTCGACCGGGGTAGGACAGCGCTCTCACAGAATACCAGCTTTATGGTACTGTGTTTCGTATGGTGAGTGCTTTATGGTACTGTGTTTCGTATGGTGAGTGTAGAGACCACAGACCCTTTTACTGGAAGCGAGGCATTGCATCTTAGTCCTCAGGGTGTCAAGCTATCTGCATTTTTTTCTTAATTAAGGATTAATGTAGATGTCCCGTGTAGTGGCGGGTAAGAATACTCACTACCCCATATCTTCCCGTGGGTATCGTAAGAGGCGACAGAGGAAACTGAGGCAGAGGATGGGCAGCAGCATCTTTCTGATAACAGCAAAAACAATAAAAAACTGCGGTTGTAACCCGCTTGCCAAGCGTGGCAACTATGGCAATATACCCCCCATGATAGTAACGAAGAGACGGCCCCCAGTCCCCGGCGGCCCCGCTATTCCTGGCTACGGTGGCGACCATGGTAACGGCGAGGCAGGGGGTGCTAAGAATCTCCGGTGGAGGTTCGGTTGCCACCTACGACGACTCGACCTGGCAACTTATAACGCACGTACCCTGAGGACTGACGAGAAGATCCTGGAGCTGGAAGAAGAGATAGACAAGTTGCGCTGGAATATTATAGGATTATCCGAGGTCCGAAGGAGGACACGGTAATCCTCGAATCCGGCAACTTGTTCTATCACCGGGAGGGCGACCATCTGTCCCAAGGAGGTGTCGGATTTATCGTCCACAAGTCTCTCGTTAACAACGTTGTAAAGATTGGGAGTGTGTCGACGAGGGTTGCGTACCTTATACTCAGAATCACCAAACGGTATTCGCTGAAGGTCATACAGGTTTACGCACCAACCTCGGCACACACCGATGAGGAGGTGGAGAAATGTATGAGGATATCTCTAGAGCCATGCATTCCTCCAAACCCACTATACGGTGTTAATGGGAGACTTCAACGCAAAACTAGGCACAAGAGAGTACGGTGAGCTGAAAATAGGAAATTCGAGTAGGGCAACGGAACCCAAAGGGCCAGCAGCTGGCCGACTTCATGGAGAGAGGGACTTTTATGATGAACTCTTTCTTCCAGAAGCGGCCCCAGGAAGTGGACCTGGTCGAGCCCCGACGGTTCGACAAAAATGAGATTGACTTCATTATGACGATCAAAGACAATTGTTCAGTGATGTCTCAGTGATCGCGAGGGTGAAAACCGGCAGCGATCACCGAATGGTAGGGCACACTGAACCTAAACGTAAAGTTGGAGGTCGTCTAATGAAGTCAACGCTCCGTCCTCGTGCTCTAATCCAAAGTCCCGAAACCTTTTTGAGCTCGAGCTACAAAACTGTTTTGAGTGCCTAGAAGATTGCAATGCAGTAGACGATATGAATGACAAGCCTGTGGACACTGTCCAAGCGATCGGAGCTAAGTTCTGCAAGACCTGCTGCAGAAGAACACAAAAATTCTCCGATTACACTCTCAATCTCATGGCTGTTAGACGGGAAATGAAGCTGCAGTCTTCAGCAGATTTGACAGAGTACACGCAACTGAACAGACAGATCTCCAAATGCATGCGGCGGGACTTGCGCAACTTCAATACAGCTCGTATTGAAGAAGCGATCGAGCGGAACCAGGGCTCAAAGTCTTTGCTAGAGATCTGTCTGCCAGAAAGAGCCAACTGTCGAAGCAGAAGACCGAGTGTGGCAGCGTCGTTTCCGGGACACCTGAGATTTGGAGGAGATTGAGAGGTTCTATGGGCAGCTGTATACATCATCGTTGGAGCCACACGCAAGTGTGAGTAATGATTCAAGAGCGAGTCTTATCCGACACTATTCTGATGATATCCCGGACGTCAGTCTGAACGAGATTAGAATGGCTCTCCAGCACCTTAAAACGGCAAGGCCCCAGGCGAGGATGGAATTACAGCGGAGCTTCTGAAAGCGGGTGGAAAACCGGTACTTGACGTCCTTCAGCTCTTTAATTCCGTCCTACATGGTGGCATTACACCGGAGGCGTGGACCAGAAGTGCGGTGGTCTTGTTCTTCAAAAAAGGCGACAACGCTCTCTTGAAGAACTACAGACCGATTTCCCTTCTGAGCCGCGTCTACGTGCTGTTTTCAAGAGTCATTACGAATCGTCTCGCACGCAGACTCGACGACTTCCAGCCTCCCGAAAAGCCGGTTTCGAAGAGGCTTTAGCACCATAGACCACATACATACCCTTCGGCAAATTGTACAGAAGTCCGAGGAGCAATTTGCCACTATGTCTGGCGTATGTGGGCTATGAGAAAGTTTTGATTCCGTCGAAATTTGGGAAGTGCTGCAGTCCTTCAGCGGTGCCAAGTTGACTGTCGGTATATCGAAGTGCTGAAGTGCTTGTACAGTAGGGCTACGATGGCTATCCGAGTACAGAACAGGAGTACGAAACCCATCCAACTGCAGAGAGGTGTAAGACAGGGTGACGTTATATCCCCGAAACTCTTCACCGCTGCATTGGAAGACGCTTTCAAGCTTCTGGACTGGAAAGGATACGGTATTAACATCAATGGCGAGTACATCACTCACCTTCGATTTGCCGACGATATAGTCCTTATGGCAGAATCGCTGAGGACCTAAGCACTATGCTCAATGACCTCAATAGTGCCTCCCAACGGATAGGTCTTAAGATGAACATGGACAAAACAAAGATCATGTTTAATGTCCATGTCACACCTATGCCGGTAGTTGTTGGGGACACTAAGCTCAGTTGTTGACGAGTATGTTTACCTGGGACAAATGGTCCGACTAGGTAAGTCAACTTCAACCGAGAGGTCAATCGACGGATGCAACTCGGCTGGGCAGCGTTCGGGAAATTACGGCACATCTTCTCGTCAGGTATACCTCAAAACTTGAAAATGAGACTGTAAAACCAGTGCGTGTTGCCAGTGATGATCTATGGAACTGAGACGTAGTCCTTCACTGCTGGCCGGATGAGGAAGCTCAAGGTCGCTCAGCGAGCTATGGAGAGGGCTATGCTCGAACTTTCTCTGCATGATAAACTTAGAAATGAGGATATCCGCAGTAGAACTAGAGTGAACGACATAGCCCAACGGATTAGTAAGCTGAAGCGGCAATGGGCTGGCCATATAGCTCGAAGAACCGACAACCGATGGGGAAAAAGGTTCTCGAGTGGCGGCCTCGTACCGGCGGACGAAGTGTGGGCGTCCCCACTAGATGGAGTGACGACCTGGTAAGACATGCAGGAAGTCGATGGATGCAGGTGGCTGAGGACCGTGCTTTGTGGCATTTTGGGGAGGCCTATGTTCAGCAGTGGACTTGTGAAGGGCTGTAATGATGATGATGATGATGAATGTAGATGTCTATGGGTCACAGCATTCACTTACCATCAGGTGAACTGTGTGCTCGTTTGTCACCCTTATTTTATAAAAAAACGCTCGAAGTTTTTAACAAAACAAAAACACAATACAGTCATGTTAATAAGTAAACATATACACTGACCGGCACAAAACGACTCACTTTGAATTTTAAGTAATTAATTGTCTTAGATATTTTTTGGTATCATGTCTTTTGTTATATTTAAGTTATTCTTTGGCAAAGAATATCCGACAAACAAAACTCGGGCAAAAGCAGGACTCATCTGTGAATAGAACTTGGCTCCACTGTTCCATATCCCAATTCACATGTTCATGTGCGAATGCAAGATGACTCGATGCTGCCTGGTAAGCTCTGGACCAGGTGGAGGTCTTCTGGCTATGATACCAGTTTCATTGAGGCGTCTACTGATAGTCCTGTCCCTTGCATGCACATCTCGAACAAGGCGATTCCTGACTTCAACAGCAGTCATAGCCCTGTTACGTAGTATTGCTAGGGTAAGAAATAGGGTCTTTGCGACCTGTTCCTGGCCGAAAATAAACATAAATATAATTTCAAGATAATTTATTTAAAGAAATCATAGTGAGTCGTTTTTGTTCCGGTCAGTATATTTTTTAATAGAAGTTTATTTACAGTTTTACAGTATTTTTCACAGTTACGTAATGGTGGATGCCGATCCTTATTAAATTAGCAAGGATTTAGCGGGTATGATGTTAGTTTACCCACAATACTTACTAATTTAAGCCGTGTAGAGCCGGTGTAAGAATATCCACTACCCCATATCGTCCCGTGGTAACGTCCCATGGTACCGTCCTGTATCGTAAGATACGACAGAGAGAAACTGAAACAGAGTTGGGCTGCCGCATCTTCCTGCTATAGCAGCATCTTCCTGGTACAGCAGCATCTTACTGGTAATAACTCGAAATAATAAAAGCTGCGATACCCAACCCATCTGCCAAGCGTGGTAACTTTACAAAATTCTCCTATGAGGCAATGGAGGCCTATGGTCAGCAGTGAACTTTGTAGGGTTTATTGGATTAACTTATTTGCACTAAAATGTTAACATAAATAAACTAGAGAAAAGTGTGTTTCATTAAATCACTGTTGTGCCTAAAGGCATGAATTGAAGCTTGAAGTCCTCGAGGGTGAAAACGCATTTGCATTTTATTTTAATTGAACATAGACGAAGATGTCTACCGGCCACAGCATCCACTAACCATCAGGTGGACTGTGTGCTCTTTTAGAAACAATCGCGACTCGTCAATCAATGCACGTCATTAGTGCTCCTTGATATCCCAATATCACACACTGCTCGACAAACATTAACAACAGTTTTAACATTACAAAAGTAAGAAACCATACGTCATCCTTGTAATTTTTCACAATCTGGACAATATCCTACAAGAAAAAGCAGCCTGTAGTCTTTGTATAGTTCAGATTCCTTGAGTTGTAACGCAAAAGTATAAAATTATTTCGCCTCGAGATGGCAGTAATGTATAGATAATACGGGTAAAACTTCGATTAAATAAATTAATGTTTTCTTAGAATAGGTTTGATTTTATTTTACCTTAACCCCTATGTATTTCACACTTAGAATATTTTTATAAGAAGACTCTCGAGTGGTAGCCTCATACCAGTAGGTGTAGTGTACGGCGGCCCCCACTAGATGGAGTAACGACCTGGTAAGAGATGCAGGAATTCGATGGTTGCAGGTGGCGTAGAACCGCTTTGTGGCATTCCTTTGGCGATGCCTATGTTCAGCAGTGGATTTGTAAAGGCTATAATAATGATGATGAAGATGATATTTGACAGTGTAATACATGAGTGTTTTGTCATGCGTGAGGAACGAAACATTGCACCAACAGAGCCACGTCGTAGCAGTATTTTGGCTGTAGCAAGAACGGGTCAACTCATCCAGGAAAGGACCACGCTCTTACAAAATACTAGCCTTAAATAGTAGCGTTATGCTGCAGTATTCAGTATGGAGAGTGTAGAGAACCTTAGACAATTTTGCTGGTAACAAGGAATTAAATTTTAGTCCTCAGGCGTAAGGACGCTTCTATAGCCTTTTTAAGTTAGTTGAACCGATGCGGGAAAAAGATTCTCAAGTTGCAGCCAGGTGTACGAGTAAGCGAAGTTGAGTAGTATATTACAGTACCTCAAAAGACATAGAGACCTTTTACGTCAAACAAACCTGCATGCTAAAATGAGTCTAAGGAATAAATTAGAGCCCGTTGTTGGATGAATGTAACGCTAACGCCATTCATTTGAATACAAAAGGCTAAAGTGCGGTTTTTTGTTTATGCGCTTAGCGGAATGGGATATTTTTTACTTTTATAATCCAGTCTTGTTTGGGGTTATTAACAAATTTATGTTCCTGAAAAAGCAGGCAAAGCCTTTATGTTATATCAATACAAGGTATGTATATCAATGCAAAGTCGAGTAAAATTAACCTTATTTTTGTGTAAAATCCGTTGATAATTGCTATTCAAGCGCTGATTTTCCATGTTCCTTATACTTATTCATTCGGACAGAGTTAGTTTTGTATGTGGGTCTTTGAAAATATATGTGGGCTTATATTACCTCTGCATTGGCTGGTGAGTAAGATTATTGTTAAAGATAGAAAAGTTTTACCGATGCGTGTCATTAAGTTACAAAAATATTTTTTACAAATTACATTTATTTAATAACATAATATACCATATTTTATTATATACAATATTAAAAACTATAATAAAAAAAAAACTAAAACTAGTAATTTAATTATCAAACAGTCCTACTCCCCGTGGTATCGTGCCAAGAACGCTGGCTGCGTTTCCCGCTGAATGGCTATACTTAGCCTTTGAGCGAGAAAAGAGCCAGCCCTCTTATCACTAGCAGCAACGACCAGCCGCGGATGGAGTTCCTTTAGGAACTTCACCGCACGTGGACCCCACGGACCGATAGTCTCTACAGCAAATGGCACAAATATGTAGTCATCTCTCAGAGACTCATATTTGCGCCACTTACTCAGTTCAGCTACCTCTGATGCCGCCCCGGCTCTTAACGAGGTACCCCTGAGTTGAGAGGCCGCCAAAGTGTCTACGCAAGTAGCATCCCACACTATTGCTTTACCTCTCTCCCAAGGGACCAATGTCATACCGTCGGGTCTCTTGCCATCGTCTCTAAATATTCCACAAGGCTTTAAAACCGAGGGAACATTTATAGAGACAAGAGCCCTTCGGATGAGATCGTTCAAGATTGAATTTAGTTTAGTTAGTTATTGTAAACACTAAAATCCCTTCCATAACGACCTAAATAAATTCACTGTCATAAATGCTATGCCTATACGTACATCTATACGCCCTTAAAAATGCCACCAGGTTGTTTGTTAAATACTGTGGAATTAGGGTGACGAAACGCGCACATAGTCCAACTGATGGTAAGTAGATGCTGCGGAAATTAAATGAACAAAATTTAATTTGTCAAAATGTCTTTTATTTTGAATCTATTTCTGTATTTTTTTTTTTTTTTATTTCTGTTTTATAAAACGTTACCCCCACTAGGATTTTCTCCTGTATCGTGGAGGCAGTTTACAAACATAAATTGCACGAGGACAAACATCCAGACCCGGAACAATTATCTGTAGGCCATACAAATACTTGTTCCGTGGATTCGAACCCGCGACCCCCAGCGCAACAACTCATTGCTAAGCCACTGCGCCACGGAGCCGTCGTATCTACTACCGTATCAAAATAAGGTTCCTCTAATCGAGAAGAAATGATGAAAGAAACTCTGATGGTATCTCTAACTTGTCATGTTGATTAAAGTTAATATTACATACATCATAATATTACATAATCGGGAAAAGATATAGATGTATGAATAACGCCTCGTTACTGGTAAAAAGGGTCTCCGATCTTTACACTCCTCATACTCAGTGTAAAGCTAAAAAGCTGCTCTTTCACGTTGGTATTCGACCAATCGACCTGACCAGATTGCTGCAACCGTTATATAGCTGCAGCATAGCTCTATCACGTAAACTAAGATGGAATGCCTCAGCCGTTTTATTTCACTGGCTCTCTCTCTATCTCTCACTCAGACTGTATTCCAGAGACGGACTTTTATGCAGAAAAAATACCACATTTAATATTCACAAGAAAATTCTAGTAAGAGCAGTCCCACATTACAAAAAAAAAATTGATTAATCTCTGAATATTATTACCCCGGCCAGTCGAAACGATTAGGATTTTATAATAGGTAAAAAATTTCTTTTGTGCCGATACAAGGACTTACCTTCTAAGTCTACCATCATGAAGGTAAGATCATCACAGTGACCTAAGTCTTTATGAGCCCTTTAAAATGATTTCAAACACGATCGTTCTATCTGGTGCCGCCACTGAGATCCTATACCCACCTTCAGATTGCACCATCAGAAAGGTGAGTTTATAACAGTCAGCTAGGTCTTTATGAGCCCTTTAAAATGAATTCAAGCACGATCATTCTATCTAGAGCCGCCAAAGAGATCCTATACCCACCTTCGGATTGCACCCTCAGAAAGGTGAGGTCATAACAGTCACCTAGGTCTTTATTAACCCTTTCAAATGAGTTCAAACATGGTCGTTCTATCTAGAGATCCTATACCCACCTTCAGATTGAACCATCAAAAGTTAAGAACATAACAGTCACCTACATTTTATGAGCCCTTTCAAATGAGATGAAACGCGATCGTTCTATCTAGTGCCGTCACTGAGATCCTATATCCACCTTCGAATTGGAAACTGGGAAACTATGTACTTCAGAGGAAGTAAAATTACTCACGGCTAAGCAACTCCTTCTGTTCATTGATGACGTAGGGCTTAGCAGTGAACTATGGACATAGCAGCGATCACAATAGATCTTTTAGGTCGCAGTGATACTGGTCTCTGTAGACCTGCATAGCTGCTCGTACATAATAATAATAAAAAGAAACCGGGTGGATCGCTAGTATGGAATAAATGTTCTTCTACTTCTTCTCATCATTCCAAAAACTCCAATGCTGGACAAATCCAGTATGGACATATCCAGTGTTATACATATCCAATGCTGGATATATCCTCAAAATTTTACTACCATGAGAGAGGCTTTGTTGTTACACATATGTACGAGTAAAAGCAAAGCCTCTCTCATTAACAAAATGGGATTTGCATTAAAGCAAATGATGAATTAGCTATAGAGTGGGCTATGCTATGGTGTTCTTTGCGTGATAAACTTCAAAATGAGGATATCCGACAACCGATGGGGCAAAAGGTTCTCTTTTGGCAGCCTCGTATCGGTAGTCGAAGTGTACCCTACCCCGAATGGGTTCCCGCCTTGTCATGGCGAGAGTCTACGTAACCGTGGCTTGGTCACCCGCGGTGAACTAAGAGGAGCCCACATGATTGGCCTGAGGTGTAGTGGCCACTCCAACTGGGCTTGCTGAGCCCACTTCGGATGTCTGTTTGTGGGCTGCAGCGAGGTGCCCTCTCCTCCTACTGCTGCAGCCGAAGTGAAGTCGTGGAGGAAGAGGAGTGTTGGTATGGCGTGCACCACTCGCCCTATCCTCCGTGACTCTGACGGGGCCGCACCGTTTATTGATGCGGTGGTGGTGGGGCTGCGGGGAGAGGAGTGTCATTATTGCGAGGCGCCGCTCACCTTACACTTCGCAGCCAAATCTTGGTTGGCGGCGGATATAGACCAGATCCGTCGCTGGGGTCAGGAAGGCTAGTGCTTCTGATTGATCGTTTTCCTGGCCCATGACCTTCTTGCATCGGACGCGGGGCGTCCCTTGCGTATGTGAAGTTAGAGGCCGCGAAGGAGGGCGTGCCATGTGTTCTGATGCGCCTTACCTGAAAAGGAGATGGGAGAAATAGTCCTCTGCCGAGGGCCGCCATGGGGCGGCCAGCGCTGATAAGGCCGCCGATGTGTGCGAAAGCGTTCCGTGGCCTTAAGAATATGCGATGAAGGTGGAACACCATGGGGTTATAGTCAGTGCAGTCCAACATAACCCGTCCTTGGCCCATGAGGTGGTATGCGTAGGCATTTCCCCATGTAAAAAAAGGCGGCCCCACTAAATGGGTGATGACCTAGTAAGACATGCAGGAAGTCGATGGATGCAGATTGCTCAGGACCGTACTTTGTGGCGTTCATTGGGGAGGCCTATGTTCAAAAGTGGACGTGTGTGACGATGATGATGATGAAAGGTTGGTTTGGATTGTATGGTATGAGTATGTGCCTTAGTCGTCACACTTGGCGACCGCAGAATTTTATGTTTTTATTAAACTAGGCTCACCTATGACCTCACCTCTGGCCGAGGACAAGGATAAGGTCTACGATGGAGCGAGCTTGCCCAGAGCCTTTACACACCTTGAAGAGGTTAAGGTTATATGCATATGTCTGGCGTAAACTAGGTTATACCTATAAGATATTTCTGGAATTACCCATAGTCGCCTTTTACGAAACCTACACGATGAAATGGGATGATAGGTTTTATTACGCAGCCATCAGTATGTAATATACTAAATACTAGATATCCGACCCGGCTTCGCACGGGTGATTTTTGGATCTCGACAACAGCTCCACCTACCTGGTCCAATTTGTTAACTAGGCTAGATATTTTTTGTATTTGAGAGGGTCTTTGGATAGTGTAGTTTACCCTATCCAAAGACCCTCTCAAACACAAAAACATTTCAACTAAATCAGTCCAGCCATTTAGGAGGAGTTCAGTGACATGCACATGGACAGAAGAATTATATATAAAAATATTTATTTTGAACTATTCTAAACTAGTGATTAACTAATATCTTACCTGATGGTAAGTGGTGACGCAGCGGAAGATCATAAAGCACACTGACTTAACTTTAAAAAAAAAAAAACCTATTCACTCTTGCTTTAAAGACATCCAAATTGTAATCGTATGGAAAGACAGATGCTGACAATTTATTCCACTCTTTGCTTTACGCGCGCCGAAAGATGAAGCAAGCCCTTGGTTCAAACAGTAAGTCGACAAAGACGCAGTGGAGACTGTTCAAGCATCTGGTTGTTCGATAGTGGTGGGGGATATATAGCTTAAAAACATTAATTTATTTTTTATCAGCCCGTGCAAGACCCACAGCTGTGCATCTGCAGCGTCTACACACCAGGTGGTAGGACTCTTTTTGCCTACAGTATTACCTTCACACCTATATCCGCTCCCAAATAGCATAGGCGACAAAATAATCATCACTTTTGTCTCCTGCAGCGACAACCAGCTACTGATACAGTTCCCACGGATTGATATTGTCTATACTTACAGTTGAATATTATAGAAAATTTTAATACTGAATATTTGATTATTTATTTATTTATAATGATTCTTAAATACAAGTTTGTAGGAGGTAGTCGCTGGAACTGCTGATCCGATTCAGAAAATTGTTAGACTGATGAAAGCTACACTGCTGAAATAGGCTGTGTTTTATTGAAATCAAAAGAAATTTTCAGTATCAACTCAGTACATTTATGAAAATCAGTGGGCAAAAATGAGCCGTTTGACTGTTTTATTGGCGTACGCTCTCAAGCGGCAATAAATAAACACAATGTAATACGAAGTAGCCTTAGTTTTTATTAATTACATACAAAATAAAAAGTTGTGTACTGTTTAATTTTAGGTAAGCTGCTTCCAAGCCTTTTGGCTAAGCTTCCAGCGTACAGCTTATCCCCTGGTATGATTAAAAGGTTAAAGGACTTTCTGAGTGAACGGTCTCTCCGGGTCGTCACCGATGGCTGCTCATCCGATCCTGTGGCGACTAACGCCGGTGTTTCTCAGGAGTCCGTTCTCACCGCAACTTTCTTCCTGCGTCATATACATGATCTGCTTACGCCCGGTATCTATGGGTATGCAGACGACGGCACAGTTGTGAGAGATACCAGCCAGTGCCCGGTCAGTCGGGATCATATCCAGTCCGAAAGAGAAGCTATGGTTGAGCGTGTGAATCTCACACTACATTTAGTTTCGAATGGGGTGATGCCAATCTCGTGAGATTCAACGCCTCAAAACACAAGCCTGTCTATTCACCGCTAAAGGAGCCCGCTCACCCTGACTCCTACTTTCCGGATTGTATCTTTGGAGTACACTGACCGCCTTCAGTTATTAAGGTTTGAATTTTCTCTGAACCTCAACGTAGAGCCAAAGCAGCCGTAAAATTTAGTGTCCTTGCATTGGTGCGGCGGTACTTCATGCCAGGGCGGTTTCTTACCTTATATAAATCGCAAGTTCAGTCATGCATTGAGTACTGCTGTCACATATGTGCTGGTGTTGCAAAATGCCACCTGGCAGCGTTGGACTCAGTGGAGGAACATGCTAAGAGGCTCATTGGTGACCTTGATTTGGTTAAAAGCAACCTTGTCAGCCTCCAGCACAGGCGCAGAGTAGCCAGCCTCTCGATATTCTATAGGATGCATTTCTGTGAATGTGCGCAAGAATTATACGTTTTAATTCCTCCTTGCCACCATCGGACGACCAGGCGGTCGGCGGGTCTTCACCTCTTTGTTGTCGATATTCCACGCATTAGAACCAAACGGTTTGCTTCGAATGTTGTTATGCGTACAGCAAAGGGTGGAATAATTTGCCAGCGTCTATCTTTCCGTCCGAATAAAATCTAGGCGTCTTCAAGGCAAAGTGAAAAGGCTTTTGTTACGCTAAGACAGTGCGATTTACCATCTAAAGCTGCATCACCACTTACCACCAGGTGGGATTGTGGTCAAGCAGTAGCTATTTTTATGTTTATAATGTCTAAAAAATTAAGTAACTTTGCTTTTAACGAGGGAAGCCGTGCGACGCAGCAAGTATAAGAAAAGTATTTATAATCCTCGACCGATTTAGGCCACGGCGACCTCTTCAACTCCGATCCTGTCGTTGGTGTGCTCGTGCATGGCTAACGTAGACGATTTACAAATGTTTGCGCGCAATGCGGGCAGGTGAGCACACCAAAGCACACAAGGTGGGCGTGCTTTGAGTTCATCACGTCGGGCGCCCAATTCAGAGCAGCGATTCTTCTCAAACATTTTGACCTTGATTTCACCAAAGACCTCCACTCCGGTCGTCGAGCTGCTGTTTCCTCCCACCTGAAGGCTCAATGTCGCACTTCTTCATGTGGCGCTTAAGTACATCTTTGTACCTGAAGAGTTGTCCGCCATGCTTACGCTTGCCCTTCTCAAGTTCAGAGAAAAAGATGTACTTTGCCGTACGCTGATCTAACATTCGCGATAAGTGTCCACACCAACGGAGTTGTCGCCCCTTAAGATAGGCCTCAATCCCCATAGTATAGGCTCTACACAGCACTTCCGTATTCCGAATGCGATCAGACCAACGTATATGACGGCGGTGTACTTCCCATGACTCTGAAGAGTACAATATGTTAGGCAGCACTACCGCCTTATAAATGTCAATTTTGGTAGCCAGCTTTAGGTCATGTGAGCCAAAGACCTTGCGATCCAGTTTACCGAATACCGCAGCAGCGGCACCGATCCGACTGTTGATTTCAGCATCAAGGTCACACTTTGATGTTATCGTGCTCCCCAGATAACGAAATGTATTGATCTGCTTAAGTATATCATCACCGAGTTTGATGGCCAGTGTCTCTTGACCGTAGATATCTAAAGACATCACTTCCGTCTTTTTAACACTTATCTTCAGACCAAAACTACGGCACGACTCATGAAAGGTGGTCACAAGCTGTTGCAGGCCAGCTGGGGAATCGGTCACAAAACATAGATCATCTGCGTAGACGATCTCTGTAATAAGTGCGTAAGACACTTTTGTACGGACCTTAAATCTGTCTAAGCTGAAAAGATTGCCATCATTGCGTAAACGAAGTTTTAAGACTTCCTGGACTACAACTGCAAAGTATAACGCGAAAAGTGTGGGTGCAAGGACACACCCTTGATTTACTCCACAGGTAACGGGAAAAATTCTGACTAATCAGCGTTTACTGCGACGCAGCTCAGCATGTCACCATGCAGGAGTCTCAAGAAGTCTCACAAACTTCTCCGTGCATTCAATTTTCGCAGCATTATCCAGAGGGCTTTTGCGGTACACTATCGAATGCCTTCTCAAGGTCTACAAAACAGAGATATATTACGACCCTGTTCTCTGCTTTTTCCTGCAGTTGACGCAATGAGAAAATCGCCTCAGAGGTACCACGTCAGGTCGGAAGCAAACTGGGATTCCGGCAAAATCCTTTCAGAAAGTTTCCTGAGGCGGTTTAATAGAAGTCTGGCGAAGACTTTTCCAGGTACTGAAAGTGAGAAATGCCACAGTAAAATTGCAGTTCGACCGGTCACCTTTATATAGGGCTCGTATGAGGATACTTTAAAGTATTAGGGACTTGTTCTTTTCCACATAACGACAAAAGTTCCCATATCGCCGAATACAAATCCCCACCGCCTTACTTCAATAATTCACCCGGTATAGAATCAACACCAACCGCGCGTTGCTGTTGTAATAGCAAAACAACCTCGTCATGCGAGACTGGCTCATCGAGCTCGAGGGCGAAAGGTTGTTGAGGTAGGCAGCGAACGTGGTCTTTTTTTTTTTTTTTTTTTTGGAAATCCTCATGGATTCCTCTGGCTGCAGGGACAACCTCAAGGTTATGCCGGACTCCTACCGGCTAAAACCCCACGTGGTCTCCATCAGCGTGTATGAAGGGTCAGGATCTCCGTTCGGAACGCAACCGGGCCCCTCTCTCTTTGCTTTATTGAAAGCACGTCAAGGGGTAGAACTTACTACCCCAGCACCCTCGCAGTGCTATCACGATGTCTCGGGGCCTTGCTCAAACGCCTGCAACCCCAGAGGCCCCGTTTCTGGTGAGGGAACACCATCTTCAAGGGAGGGCCGTGACGAAGCCTTGATGGCGTCGTCTCCGATGGGATCTGTCCTCCTCCGATCCCGCTCAGCAGCCTCCTTCTGGACCATTACGGACTCACAGAAGGTGGCTACGGCCCTCCACGCAGTCCCCGCTCAACATCGCCGACACGACTGCTGGCAGGGAGGTCCCGACCGACCCGGTTTGCCAGGATCATTCGCTCCGTTCCCAAGCTGGACATATCGCCAGCGTATGGGACGCAAGTCCTGGTCCTATCCACCGCAGTGGAAACAGTTCGCGGTCTAGGTCAACAAAATGATCCACTAAGTAGGGTGTTGGTGTCGCCCATCGCTCAGTATTTCCTCCTGCTTTTAAAAGCGCTTCACCACTAGTTGAATTCAGTGGAACTTTAATTTAGATTGCGAAGATTTAATTTAATGATAAAAAGCCGGTGATCATTCCAACAGTGAGCACCACGCATGACACGGATGACTTGGACTTGAGAGATGTCTTTTGACGCACGATAGCGCAATCCATAGGTGCCAATGCTTCGATCTGGGGTGCATCCACGTTGCCTTGTACTTGGCAAGCAATCTGAACATAGTATTTTTTATAGGAGAGGGGCAAACGAGCATGCGTCTCACCTAATGGTAGTGACTACCGCCGCCCATGAACAACTGCAACACCAGGAACCAGAGGAATTGCAGATGCGTTGCCGGCCTTTTAAAAGGCGTAGGCTCTTTTCTTGAAGGTCCTTAAGTCGTATCGGTCCGGAATAATCGCCGGTAGTAAACTATTCCACAAGGAAGTTTTGTGAGGAAAACATCTTCTAAATCGCACAGTGGTGGACCGCCAATCATCCAGATAGTGTGGATGGTATCGGGAGTTCTGCCGCAATGTGCGTTCGTGAAATGACGGCTGGGATTAATCCGAACAATTCCTCAGAGCATTCCCCGTGGTAAATGCGAAAGAAAATGCAAAGAGATGCAACATCTCTTCGCAGCGCCAATGAATCGAGCCGATCGGAAAGGACTCGGTCGTCGACGATTCGAGCCGCTCTGCGCTGGATGCGGTCAAGTGGAAGGAGCTGGCACTGGGGAGCCCCAGCCCAGAGATGGGAACAGTATTCCATGTGAGGCCGAACCTGCGCCTTGTAAAGTTGCAGGCGTTGTGCCGGCATGAAATACTGTCCCGCTCTGCTGAGCACGCCAAGCTTTTTAGAGGTCAATTTGGCCTTCTCTTCCAAGTGACCACGAAACTGCACGTCACTCGATATGTCGACGCCGAGGATTCCGATACTGGCTGAGGCAACAAGGGGAGTGCCTTGAAACTGAGGAGATACGACAAAGGGGTTTTTTTAGCGGTAAACGCGCAAACTTGTGTCTTCTGAGGATTAAACTGGACTAGATTTAGTCCCCCCAATCCGAGACTTTGTTCAGCAAAGACTCGACTTCAGATACAAGTTTGTTCCGGTACTCGGCGACGTTTTCCCGAGAAATATTGGCACGGCCGGTGTATAGAGCATCACCAGTGCTGTCATCCGCATAGCAATGAATGTTACCGGTTTGCAACATATCATTGATATGCAGAAGAAACAGCGTTGGTGATAGCACACAGCCTGTCGAACACCAGCGTTAATAGGCTTGTAGTCGAAGCATGCACCGTCTACAACGACCTTGGTGCTCAATCTGCAAGAAAGCTGGTGATCCAATTGCACAATTTCTCGGGAAGCCCATAGGAAGGGAGCTTCGAAAGAAGCGCTTTGTGCCAAACCCGATCGAAAGCCTTCGCAATGTCCAAACTAACGGCCAATGCCTCCCCCTTGGACTCTACTGCCTCCGCCCATCTATGAGTCAGGTAGACCAGAAGATCATCAGCCGACCGACCCCGACGAAAACCGTATTGGCGGTCACTAATCTGCTGGTGATCATCAATGTACCGCATGAGCTGGCAGTTTATAACGGACTCCATTATTTTGGAGAACAAGGGGTGATGGCGATAGGCCTGTAGTTGGACAGGTCTGAGCGGTCGCCTTTTAGGATCGGTTGGACAAAAGCTGTCTTCCATGATTTTGGGACTACGCCTAGGGGTAGAAGTACCGGAAAAGACGCGTTAGAACCGGTGCCAACTCCGGAGCACACGTCCTGAGCACAATTGGGGATAACGTCAGACCCACTCGACTTGTGGATGTCCAGGAGAGGTGCTTTGCGAACCGCACATCCGGCATGGAGCACTCACACCGCGGGAATGTCGGCGGTGTGTTCCCCGTCATCAAGAGTCGAGTTGGACGCAAAAGGGAGCCTAAAGATCGGCTTTCTTTTTGCGGCGTGAGCCAGTGAGTCGTCCTCCTGTGCAGAGATGGTAGTGATGGCTTACAGAAATTCCTTGGACAGCCTTGGCGAGACCAGAATTCCCAAAGGAAGGCGAACTAGTTTCTTGCCAATTCTGCCTATGTGCTCTGACTTTGCCTTGGCAATAACTCTTTGAAGGACCTGGAGGCGAAGTTATACTTCTTTTTAAGCATGCTGGTGTTTACATCCCGAGCCGCCGAAGCCTCAGCCCAGGCCTGATAGCACTCCTGCTTACTGCGTAATGTAGTCTTACATGAGCGACCAAACCAGACTGAGATCTTCCTCCGATGGGTACCACAGATGATGGAATAAATAGTTTCATTCCTGTAGTGCCACATCAGTGACAGAGTCAGCAACAGCGCTAGAGTCATCCGGCGAGAAGCAAACCCGCCCCATGGGTAGGATGCAAAGAAAGACCGCATCCGTCCCAGTCCGCCGACCTGTAATGCCAAACACGCAATCTGCAGAACACAACCGCAAGGGAGCGTGAGTGGCACCACACCGGATCAGACAATGGTCCGAAGAGCCGAGAGGCATCGACGGAAACCTGATATCCGTCCGGATGAGAGGTCAGCAGATGGTCCAACAGGAAGGTTAATGATCCGTCATCTGGAATCCGCGTAGGCGAAGTAACCAGTTGTGTCAGACCATATGCCAAGGTAAAGTCATAAACTGATCTCCCGCATGATCGGTTAAACGTGAACCGAGCCATTCGGCGTGGTGGGCGTTAAAATCACCAGGATCACGATCTCTGCGGATGGGACCTGTTGTAGCAAGGAATCTGTAGTCATTTGGACGTGGTCGATGAGTCGGTCTGTTTCGGCATTACCGCTATGGGACCTATAGAGGCACCCGTAGACGCGTGGATGGTCGTCGCATCTACGCGTAGCCAAAGGATGTACAGGTCCGAACCTTCATGACTGCCGCGCGTCGAGAACAGATGTCCTCTGACGTATACGCAACACCAGCCCGAGGCACAAAGGAGTGTCCAATTTGTACCCCGGTAGGAGGGAAGTATCAGCCGGAGAGAACACCTGCGTCTCGGTCAGAAAGAAAGCCGGCTTCGCCGTCTCGAGATGTAGTGGACGGCGTTTAGGTTCGAGTGAAGTCCCCTGATTTTGAAATTCACGGATAGCGTGGCAGGGGTCGTCTTGGTCTTGTTGCTCAGTTTGTCCGAGCAGTTATTGTTTTGTTAGTATTTTTGAGCAGAATTTTGCCCCCTAGAATACGCGGGCAGCCTGAGCACCCACGCTCAGGAGTGGAGTAGCATGGTCGTGGATGTTCAGCGAGGATTTCCAGGGTGCTGGTACCTCCTGGGGTAGTCTATGAATGAGAATTGGCCTCCGATCACCTGCACTAACCAGATGAAACGCAAAGCAGAGCTTCCACCTTACGCCGGTATTCTGTGAGGTCGTGGTATTAACCCTGCTCTAGCCGGCCCATATGTGCAACAGCAATAGCTGACTACTTGTAATTGCAAGATCTAATTGTGCACAAAGACTAAGCAACAGTTGGCCGCTGCAGTTCATTTTATCAATACCATGTCTGCCCAGAACTTTAAGCCAGACGTCATAATCTCGTCCTAATCGGGCATTAAAGTCGCCCAAGCGAAGGATTTGCTCTCCTGGATGGATACGATCTATGCACCGCGTCAATTCTTCGTAGAATTTATCCTTAATTTCATCAGACTTGTCTAGCGTAGGGACATAGACACTGATGATATTAAGAAGAAGAAGAGTTTTCACGTTCCATGTAAAGGCGCAATGTGGTAATGCGGTCCGAGATGTGTACAGGGTACTCTTGTAGTTGAGCAGCAAGGTAGTTCTTGACAGCAAAGCCTATACCACCGCGGCTCTGAGAAAGCGAGTCCTTTCCAAAAGAAAGTATACCCGCCGCCGTGTTCTACCAGCTCCTTCATCGGGGAGGTGTGTTTCGCTGAGTGCAGCCACATCAATATTATAGTGACTTAGTTCCCGAGCTAAATTGGCAGTTTTGCTCAGGGCAGGCATTTTCTTCGCGGTCAAGGTGTGCGCACATTCCACGCGCCAAATATCATTGATTTTGATAAATTAAATTTTCTATTATTTTTCTATGGCGTCGACCGCGAATTTGTGATGGAGGTAGCCGCACTACCATCCTATAGAGTGGGAGTGAGCATTTGTTTAGGCACCTTTTCTAGCCCCTCCCGGCTGAGCGAGGAAAGCAGTGCCTCCTGAATAAGGCTGCTTTGTCACCTTGGGTGCTGCCGAATCCGCTCTGTCACCCTGATGCAGAGCAGAAGCGACCACGATGTACACTACACCCCCAAGACCGCCTACATGCAGGAGTCAGACAAAACCCAACGAGCATCACGTTAAGCCTCTCTACCTCCTCCCATCGCCGTAAAAGCAGGTCAATTGCGTAGGAGATATTAACGTGCACAAGTGTACGCGCGGACACAGGTGCACATACTCGTCTTTATCCCCCTTGACCCAGTGGAACGGAGACCGTTACGACCGGAGAGGGACTCTGACAGATGGAACAGTAGGTATATAAGTGAAAAAGAGACAGGGGGTCAGTCCTTTTCCATACTCCCTTAGTCGCCTTCTACGACATCCACAGGTAGATATGGGGTGGTGCTATTCTACTCCGCCGTACACCACACGGCAATTAAATAAAAGTATAGTAAACACTTACATACTTAGTCTCAGGTCTTCTTTCATTTTTATGAGAGAGTTTTATGGCCTGATGCGTCCATTGCACCGCCCTAATGCATGTTGGTGGAATTCACATATCCCCAAAATAGTTTAAATTGCTAATTAATGCTGGATTTGTCAACGTCAATCTTTTAGTAAATCAGCACTTAAATACAATTATTAATTGCATTGGCGCGGGCGCGGATCTCACTCACATTGGTGGTGTATTATGAAATTTTAAGGCAACATTTATCCCCTGATCTAAGATGGCTTTTTAGTACATTCAGTGATAATTATAATATAACTCAATCGTTACCAATCGTCGTCAATTGTGCACGTGTAGTGGCGGCGCAAGAAAATCAATTGTTCGCTCGTGATGATGGGGCTATCATCACGAGGGTATCGTAAGACGACAGAGGTAAATGGAGCAGGTGATGGACAATAGCTCTTCTTGAATACAACTCAAAATAAAAAAACCTGTTTGTAAATCTGCATGCCAAGCATCAACTTTTATAAATACGACAATCCATGGAGATCCCTATGTTCAGTGGTGCACTTTTGATAGGCTGTAATAAATGATGAACTAATAGATTCAATTGTCAATTCTTTTAATATGAATTGAATTAAATATATATAAATTTGCATTCCGATATATTAAAAATATTTCTATTTATTATTATAACAAATATAACATACGGTTATTTCATATTTTTATATGAAATGACAGTGTAAAATACATGAAAGTAAATAAATGGGCCTTATAATAATGTTAGAGTAAATAAAAATTGCACAAATCCAGCTTCCTAATCTAAAGTATCTGTTACACTATGCAGATCTACCAAGTTAACAGATGGGCAAAGTTTAAAATCTGCCTTGGGAATATTTTCGGTCACAAAAGAATATGCGGAAGCAGAAAACATAGCGTCCTATTTTATTTTCAACGTAGACAGCGCGTGGAAGACAAATGACAAAGAATAAGGTTTTTAAGAAATTTCTCTATAAATATTAACGCTTTAAAGTAGTATTATTCTATGTGTGCGGGTGATTATTGAATTTAAATTATTAAAAATAAAGTAAACGTGCGAAGTTTGTACTTAGTTGGAACACTTTTTTTTACTAAAGGTTATCCGAGTAGTTCGCTATTCTTGGGTTTCTGCTTACCCTTTCGGAGAATACAGGTGTGAAGCTATGTGCTGTAAGCGAAAGCTAAACTTTTATATTGTAGAAGCCAAGCCGTTTCTAAAATGATTTATATTATTAATTTTGCAATAGAATTTATAATTATAAAGTTTCTAGTACGTAAGGTATTTTAGAAACAAATAAAACCACTTTGGAAAAAAATTCTAAAATTTTGCAAGAATGAATACGCTTTTGTTAAGTCAGTGCGCTTCACCATCTTAGGCTACATAACCACTTACCATCAGGTTTAATTGTAGTTAGCGCTGGCTAAAAAGAGAAAAAAAAAGAAATTTACCCTGTGAAAGTTTTCACGTAGATATTATTTTTCTAACCAGCCATAAAAATTGTGTGATGGGAATATGTATATAAGAATAAAGGTTGTCTCACACGGGACAGTAATAATATAATATAATATTTTTCAGTATCTAAAAAAACTAAAATCTCGAATCCCAAGGTATCTCCATATTAAGAGGCTGAATAGAGCTAAATTGATCTGCATGGGGATCGTTTTGTGATTTAACATCGTTATCGAAAAAAATGTACTTACAATTGAGCGTATTCAAGGTGACGGTTTTCAAAACACGATTCCACAAAATTCACTCAATAGAATAATTGCAAAGTAGCTTCTGAAAATACTTAAATTTTCAACTTTCTCAGATTTACATAAAATAATGTTGAGTATAATAAGTACAATTATGTGTCACATGTTAAAAAAGCTATTGGGCTAATTTGATTTTTAATAAAGTGATTTTATTTTAATTTAAATAATTTATTTTGCCCTTCTATACCAAGTATCATTTTTTCTGTCACTCCTATTGAATTCGACAGTGCTCGCTGAAATTTAGCGTCTCCGATGGCGAAATGGATCTGAATCGCGCGCTAACCCGGCTGTTAAGGTATTGCAAAAATAATCGAACATATTTATTTTTACTTTCATGCCGAAAACGATCTTGTTCTATTTTATTACGGTTAAATGTTGTAAAGCAAGTATTTACAAAGGTTTTCATTATTTTGTTATTCAATTGTTTACAGTTATTTTCACAGTTTAGCTTACATTAAAAATTCTTGGTGGGATGCGATGTATAAATAGGTACCTTATTTTCGTCAACAACTATAATATACATATATTTGGGGTTTTTTTTACCAGTGGAGCTTCAACAAAATCTTAAAAATGTTCAATGAATTTAAAAAAATTAACTACCAATAATTATTTGATTTTCGGTCGGTGTTTTACATTTGAAGATATTTTGCAAAAACGAAACCAGGATAGGTTTCGTTTTTAACCTATCCTAATTTTTACGTCGTTTCATCAGCCTCATTCTTAGTTCTGGGTAAAACAAACCTTGTCAGTTTCAAAGAAACACGACTATGTTCATATTCAAAGAAATGCATGTCATTACAAGATTTCTATTTAAAAGGAAGGCTACCGATAAGACTTCTTAAGAAGTTCAAATTTTTATTTTGTTTACTTAAATTCGAGATTTCAATAAATGTGAAAGGTCTTTTATCTGCAATAATAATTTTCATAAAAAAATAGCATAGACTTATAAAATTCATACACACGGTCAATCATACTGAAGATGATAAAATATTTAATAGACTATTTCCAGTATAATGACCAGAATTTCATCATTAATGCATGACTGGCGCACTTAAAAGTTTTCAGATCAGATCGCTAAATATTAACTAACATTTTATGATAAGGTATTTTCTATAAAAAGCTGCAAGACATTTTAAATCACGGACGTCTTAGTTTGTTTTACTATTCACTAATTAGCGAAAAACAAGACGGACTGATTACAAAGTTTACTTTCTTGTGTAAAAAGTGCTATTTAGAATTTTATGCCGATGATAATTAAAGTTTCTATGTAAATAGGTGTAACATAGCAGGTATTATATTCATCGGTAGTGGCAATTCATATTTACAACTACAAAAACTTGCAGCTTGTTCATTATTTTATTTATAAATACCTATAAATGTATTATTATTAATAAAATAATTCCATAATATTTTGTATTATTTTTGCACTATCTGAAACGTTCTAAACTCTATAGAAAATTTGGCGTATGAAATGACTGACAATCACTAGAACATTTTATCTAGGTACAAAGATGTTTTACGTTTTCGTGGCCTCCACATGATATTTTCGTCAGCATTAGGCATCCTTCTGTATCTGAAACGAATATGAATAGTGCATATGTATACGATACAAATTAAAATAACAGGGTATGTAAGTCGCTATGCTGGGCACAGGCCTCCTTTTACTTCTGAGAGGGTTTTAGGGCAAGGAAATGTCCGCCGCGCTGCCCCAATGCGTGTTGGCGAACTTCACATGTCTTCGAATTTTTTTTTCTTATTCCTCAGACATATGCAGGTTTTCTAACGATGTTTTCCTTCACCGCCGAGCATGTGCTAAATCCGCACTTAAAATTGCAATTAAAAATTTCATTGGTGCTGCCGGGGATTAAACCCGGGTGAAATTTACAGCGAGCGCTTAGACCCAGAGCTACTAATACGACACAAATAAATACGATTCAACGAATATAATAAAAACTCTTACGTACTTAATACTTAAACACTTGATAGCTCGTGATGCCTACCGGAAGAAGCTACAGCACTACATCGTGCAATGTAATTGAAGATACTTAACCGCGGCATAACTCTCAGTGACGCGCAAGCATAATAGGCAGTATATCACTTATATACTTGTCACTTCTGCAGTTCTTTGCACTTTTCTAAGTAATACAGAAAGTAGTCGCTAGACGGTGTTGACGTCGGCTAAAATCTCTGCGGTCACCGTTTCATCAAGGTCATTCAGGCTTTTTAAAGCCTTAAAAACATGAACTCCGAACGTGACGTTCCGACAAACTTATGCCACACCCACCAACTTAACTAAAAAATAGAAAAAAATCTATTCAACTTGTTTACCTGCACGATAAATATTAACCTGAAACTTTATACAAAATTCATCTTTTACAATTAACAAAAAACATTAAATCTCGAGCTTTGTAATGAAACGACTGTGACAGCATTTTAACAATTTCATTGCCTTTTATTGCCTTTGAAATGTTTTGTCCTTCTATTAAATTATGTCATCACAAAGAATTGTCTGTAAGGTATAAAAGTAAATTGCATTGCGGGGTTACTGGTAAACACCATATAATTTATATAGTAATTTTAACGAACGTGATTTTTATATAAAAATGATGTGACAAGCGAACTTAAAGTCCACCTGATATTAAATGTCTACTGCAGCAAATAGAAATCTGTAACAAAGGGAACAGAAATGCGTTTTTACCTCTGGGGACTAAGATGGAATGTAATTATACTGACAGAGAGCCAGTATACTCACTCTACTTCAGATCGGAACACAACAGTACACGCATTACTAATGGTGGCGTATGGTATGCTGCTACTTTGCGCCCATATTTTGTGCGTGCGAGATTTCGCTTTATAATATTTTTATTATTATTAGTATTAAATGTAACTCTTTTTTGCACCTTGGGTTACAATATAGGAATTTTCTTAGGGATCCCTAGCCTATGTTAAATATAATATAGCCTATGTTAATCACTGATAAAGTAGATTTCTATAGATAAAATAATTTTTTAAATCGGTTTAGTAGTTTTAGATTTTATCCATTACAAACAAAAAAACATATTTTTAGTTTCGTTTATCCATCTTAGTTAAATTTAGTTTTGTGAAAACATAAAAACTATATGATATCTATTAGCGCAATACTTGGAAACATTAAAGATTGTGTTATAAATATTATAAAGATTAAAATCCGCCTTGAGACGCTTTTGAAGGTAGAAATAAACGGTAGAACCGAGCACAGCGCCATGTTTCATTTTGTGAAGCAGACGGCGCGTTGAAAATCCGGAAGAAATCTTAGATGTGCAAGAAATATAAAATACGTTTTAAAACTTAGATTATTTGTTAAATAACATTTTAGCTTTAATGTAAGTACTCGACGATTATAAGATTGGCATCAAATTTTTAGCCAACTTCAAAAAAATATAAGGAGGTATACAATTTATCTGTGTTTTCTTTGTATGTTGCGCGACATCTTCGTCAATTATGAAAAAAAAATTGATGATTCTTATTTTGTAAAATATATTATACTTTAAAGGTGGTGCTATATAAATAAAAGGAAAAGAACCCACACCTAAGGGCGGCAAAATAGGGTATGAAATTTTTAATGTAACTATTAGAAGACTATTGCGCGACTATTAGACGACATAGAGATTGTGATAGGTCACAGCCTATTGAAAGTTCACGGCTGAACATGGGCCTCCCCCATAGAGTGCCTGATAAGACGGATAAGATATATCTTAGTCTACTTAAAAGTCAAACTTCTAATAAAAAGTAAAACTGACTTTAAAGAACTAAGGAGAATAAAGTAAATTGGTTTTCAACATTCTGAAGTTTGGGCTTTAAAATACTAGGGACAGGTCTTGTCTAATTTCTGAAAAAGTAATAGTAGAGAGAATATAGTAGAGAGAGAGAGAGAGAGCGAGAGAGAGATAAATATGATATGAGCCTGCGGCAGTCCACTACTAGACATAGGCCTTTCCCAAGACACGCTACTTAGGCTAAAACTACTCAATCTTAGTCGTGACGCTAGGTACCAGTTGTTGCCTACCGCCTTGCGCAGATCGTTGCTCCGTCAAGCCTGGGAGCGTCTCATAGTGCATTTGCCTAAGCGCAATCTCCATACGTCTACTCCGACGGTTATCACTTCTGCGACAGGTTTGACTAGCCCAATGCCTGTTCCGGTATTACACTTAAACTAACATATACACTTCCAATATGATAAGTATAAGATATGTCATTTTTAAATCAATAATTAGTTAAAAAAGCCTTTATACGTACCACTCCTGACAAAGGTCTTCTCTCATAGGTTTTAGAACAAGGAAGTATCCAACGCGCTGCCCCAATGCGAAAACTTAAACATAAAAACCTCACATGTCATCGAAATATTTTTTCCTGATTTGTCAGACTAGGAGCTTTTCTACCGATGTTTTCCTTCACCGCCATGCACGTGGTTATAGAACTTAAAATAGCAATTAAAATTTTCATTTGCACTCACGCCTGTCACCCAGAGGGGCAGGCAGAGACTTCGGACTTCCATTTGGCACGATCCTGACACACCTCTCTCCCCTCCTTTACATCCATATAACTACGCATACATGCTAAATTGATGAAGGCATTAATGTGTCAATTTGATGGTAAAGAAATCAACTATTTTAATAAAGGAGTTAGTATAGTTACATGCTGTATGCTTTTCCTCTTATTCCTTAGGGATAACAACATATCTGTCGACTTCTTTGCTTGAAGTCAATTGCAGGTGTTCATGGCAACAGTAGCTTTTTCATTCAGGGTTCTGTTTAGGTGTGTAAAAATGTCCACTATCACATATCGTCGTATGGGTGTCGTAAGAGGCGACAGAAGTAAACAAACTAGCAGCGACACCAACTATGGTAAATATCCCATCTATGATGCAATCTATGGGGGAGGCCTATGTTCAGCAGTGGACTTATGATAGAATGTAAATATAACGGTAATGTAACCAAGAAATAAATTATATATTATAGAATAGAAATAATTACTAGGCGTTGACACAACGTCTCTTTGTTCGGACGCTGCTCGCCGTCTGTTACTCGTCTAGCGACAGCCAAATCAACCGCCCATAAATCGAGCGCTGGCAGCGGCGGATGTTGATTTTAATAGTGGCAAGATGTTTAGCGAAACATCTTGCCACTATTAAACAGCCAAATAAAACCACGGATCTAAACGCCATAAAAATATGATTTCGAGTGGTTTTAATCCCGCCACAGTTTTACTATCGTATAAAACTTGATTAATATTGCTCACGGTGTATTTGTTACTGGCCGTTAGAGGTCGCACAATGTTGCGCTGTCCCATATACGGGGACGTGTTGTTGCGATATTTTGACGGGTGAGCCAGAGTAATAAGAACTTTGCCTCGATCAACGGTGTGACTATAAAATTATTGAAGCATTTGAATCAAGTGATTGAGGCACGGTGTTGAAACACCACCAATTTCCTAACTGCGGTCTGCTACTGACAATTTCTTGACAAAAATTTTGACCCGACCTGGTATTTGAACCCGAAACCTAACCTATTCTACCTATCTAACCCGCAATTTAGTACGAGCGCTTAGACCCTGATCTATTATTAAATCAATTATTAACAAATAAAATTATCCGTCAAAATTCTCAGCAACTAAACACGTGAGACAATCAGGCACATTTATGAAAATGCATGAAGTCTGAAATAGACGTATCAATTAATGGAGTCGTCCAAAATTGCGACGTAACTTGCCTTAATTGACTGACAGTCTGCAGAATACACGTAAAGGCTCTAAACTCTGTCTACTGTCAATTTGATGGTAATATCACGTAAAAGGACATTTGACGCCATATTTGAAGAACATTTGGTGATGAAAATCCAATTTGCGTTTAAGTAAAGTTTGTTTGCCTTTTATAATTTACTCTAGTCTTTTTAACATCTAATACGTAAATTTACCGAGTAGTGGCGGTGTAAGAATATTCGCTACCCCATATCATTCCGTGTGTGACGCAAGAGGCGACAGAGGTAAATAAATCAGGAGATCGGCAGCAGCGTCTTCCTAATAACGACTAGGAAAAAAAACTGTGGTTGCAAACCCGCTTGCCAAGCATGGCAACTAAGACAAATATCCACCCTATGAGACAATTTATGGGGGAGGCCTATGTTCAGCAGTGGACTTTAGTAGGCTGTAACTAGACACATTTATTGGTGCAAAGAACATTACTATTAAATGTTTAGAGTTTCTCTTTATTTATATCTTGAAAACCACAAATAAATATATAATCGCAATTCAGATGATAAATGTTGATGTGCTTGACAAATATATACGCTGTACGTGAAATATCCAGATTGGCGACAAAGCGTAACGTCAAAGGAGTCAATTCGCTTAACTGGCGATCGGAATACCAGTGTGGCGATTAAGGCAAATCCTTCGTAAAACGGGCGAGGCCTAAATCTATCAGTGGACTTGTACTGGCTGATGAAAAGTAATAAGTTGCTTACAAATCGTAATATTTTTTTTTATTGGTTTTCTTCTTCAGTCAGTAGCAATTTACTTCTGGGCCTCTTTCATTGTAGGTAGAATTTCTTGGTTATTTATTATAAAAATTCAAACAAGGTTTTTTTGTTATTATTGATTTTAATTATACTTTTACTTCTATCTGCTTGTGAGGTCAATTAAGGTTGCAACTGAAAAAACTGCTGTGGTACCCCACATAATAATAGAGATGGGATGCCTTTTTGACATCGCACTAAATTTACTATTTTTGCATCCACTCTTTTCCATGTTTCTCAATTTGTCTTAATTTTTATATTTAATTAGTCTTTACTTGTCTCTTTATCGAATAAATATGTCTCTTTCTATTAATTCTGGACTTATAGAACTTATTTTTATACTTATTACTAGCTAATATTTTTTCGTAATTTCTTAAAATAAAAACAAATTATTTCTTATGCCAAAATAAGCAAAATGGCGTCATACGCAGTCAATATTTTTTACGTAGTGGAGCCAAACTGCAGCTATATATTGGGCTGCAACCTGCATGGGTTGGCTCGATCGGGGTAGGACCACGCTCTCACAGAATATCAGCGTGAAACAGCAGAGTAATGCTTTGCCGTATTGTTACGTATTGTGAGAACCGGAGAACCTTTTCACTTGTAATGAGGCATCCATCTTAATCATCAGGGATCACATCGCGTCAAATTCTGAATCAAGGATGAATGTCGATGTCTAAGGCCACAGCATTCACTTATCATCACGTGGAATGTGTGCTCGTTTAGCAACCTTATTCTATAAAACATTATAATAATTTGGTTACCGTAACAAGTATACTTACCTACGTTGAATGACCTTGAAATTTACCGCACTTTTCAAGAACTAATTTAAATTTTCTCCATTATTTTCTAAATTTCTAATAAAATGTTTTCTCTTTATATGTTATTTTTAGAAGATTGAGTATTTTAAATATTTCTTATTAGAAATAGATACATGATATCCATCACTTGAATCACAGGAAAGCATTGTCATACATTTTAAAATGCAAGTTCTGCTCAGTTTTCTTAAGTTTTAAATCTGCTTTCAAGAGTATTGAATTTCTCTTCAGGAAGCTTAATTATGTTTTTAGCAATTTTAGTATTTTAAGAAATGAAACCCTGCGGTACTTAGTTTATTATACGGGTATAGAAGAGTTTAAAAAAAAAACTTAAAACCAATAAAAATTGCCGCGGTAGCTCATCAATCAATTAAAAGCTCCCGAACGTAATTAATATTGCTGGTGTTCTCGTGGAACAAAGAGGAGGTATACTTTCAATTCGGTGTGTTTTTATTACCGTTATCAAGCTAATAAAAAATATGATTTATATTTATTGAAAACATCATATATTTATTTTATTGTATTCCTTTTATTTATTTATATAATTTGCATGCCACAAGAAATACATCATACATCAAGTGACGCCCCATTATAAGAGGTAGTTTTTTATACTATATATTAACTACTACATACTAAATACCAACTAAATTATTTCTTAACATTTACTAGTTTAACATATTATTTTTTTTAAATTATTACACACATTTACTATTTATTCGCATCTATAAAGAATTCTATTAAATTATAATAACTTTCATCAGTTAAGATTAACTTTAATTTTTTTAAAAGACTAAGCGCTGTCTATATTTTTGAGGTTATTTGGAACATTATTATCTATTTATTTATTTATTTTATTGCATTTACATGTGGTTTTGTGTAACACATTATAGCACATGCACCCAGCAAGGGTATAACAATATCAAATAAAGCTAGTCTTAATTTCGCCATTAGAGTTCACACGTATACATGGGAAAGAGGTGATGATAGAAGCATGATAGATTTCATAATAGTGGATGAAAGAATGAGGAGCACAGTGGTAGATACAAGGGTTTAACGGGGTCCAACGTAGGGACGGATCATTACTTGCTCTTATGCCGAATGAATGGTCTATTCAGGCGTTGGCGGCATCGGACATCTGTGTCTAACACTGCGTTACAGCGTATAAGAATAGAGAGGTTACAAGATGAAGGCTGTGAAAGAGAAGTATAAATGTAGACTGAGGAAAATATACGTGGTTTGAATGAATAATGAACGAGTGATTTAGACTTGAAGACTGTATAGAATAATGTAAAGAAAGTTTTGGTGGATGCAGCCACCGAAGTATGTGGTGTAAGTAAGAGAACGAATGAAAGAAAAATAATACGTTGTGGTGGGATGATGAGGTACGGATGGAAGTTGAAGCAAAGAAGAGAGCATGGCTAGACTTACTAGCAACCAAAGCTGGTAATTCTGGCGGTGTCATCGATGAGATTTAAAGAAAAATGGCAGACTTTAGACGTATAAATAAGAGAGTAAAAGAAGTTGTTGAAAGGAAAAGCAAGAAAGAAAGGATAAGAATGATAGAAGGATATCTGATAACTTCCAGGCAAATATTAAAATGTTCTGAAACTCGTAAGAACTGCCAGGGAAATTCAAAACCGCCTAGAATTAATGCTATACGAGACGAGAATGGCTGTATGCTGAATGATGAATTTTCTAATTTAAAAGATGGCAGGAATACTTTTTGTGTTTATTAGTGAAGAGTCGTCTGAATTAAGTGAAATAGAAACTCCGAAAGAAGTGGAGAGAGGTAGGAGATAAGTGTAGATGAAATAATAAAAGCAATGAAAAGCATGAAAGCAGGTAAGGCAGCCGGATATGATAGAATATCACTTGAAATGCTAAGGGCTGAGAGGGAGTAGTGGCAGGCTGCTGTACACCTTGTTTAATTTATGTTGGCAACTGAAGCGGGTACCGGAAGAATGGTGCAAAGCCGTTATAGTTCCAATATAAGGAAAAGGGTCACAGCAGGACAGTTAAAACTACCGTGACATTAGCTTGCTTAGTATTGTGGGTAAACTGTATGCTAAGGTGTTAATTGAAAGAGTTATGGAAGATAATGATGTAAAATTTGGGATGTGCAAGCTGGATTTAGAAAGGGATGGGGTGAACGGATCAAGTCTTTTCCATGCATGATTGTGGAGAAGTTTTGGCCAAAACCAGAAAGTTTTTGTGCGTTCATGGACTTGGAAATATCCTAAGTAATAATAAATAATAATAAATATACGAAGTATGTTGTATGGATCTGTATAAATGGTATGATTATGTACATAAGTGCGAATGTATGTGTGTGTTTATAGTCATGTATGTATGTATGTTAGTTTACATTAGAATTAGATGTGTCTACTAAGTTATGTTATTTAAAAGATATAAAGGCATCACATAAGATGTACCTACATATACCAATTAAACGCGGAAACAACATTCGATTATTTGATTAGGTATTAGCTAAAGGTAATCTGAATAAAACGACAATTCATGTGTGCACACTGAACCCTACTGAACAAGTACAAGATATTGCCATATTGAAATATGTTCGTAGAAATATATTATCATGATTCCGACTTATATATTTTTTCTTATTTAGGTCTCTTTATAGGGACTCTAGTGCTTGTGTCAGGATCAAAGGGTCTACTCGGACTGGTTTGGCATCCAAAAGGTGTCAGACGGGGCTGTGTAGTTTCCCGTGGCTGTTTAACCTATTTATGGACAGTTGTTTAAAACTTTTAAAGTTGAAGAATGTGGGTTGAGAATGGGTGAGTTAACCGTCAGATGCCTTTTGTACAGCGATGATCAAGTCATATTTGCATCGTCGGCGGCCGAGTTGCAATGATGGTTACTTTAATGAACTGGTCATTAAAAGAAAGGGTATGAAAGTGAACGCAAGTAAGACGAAAGTGATGGTTTTGAAAGAGAAGAAAGTAAACGTTATGTGAAATAAGAATAGAAGGAGTTGATTGAGCAAGTGGATGAGTTTATATTTGGGATGTTTATTTAGCAGGAATGTAGATATGATAAGGATATAGAACGACAGTGAACGCAGGAAATAGAGTGAATGGGGCTCTACACGCTATTATGAAGAGTCAGAATGTGTCAAAAGGCACGTTTGGCAATTCATAATGCTGTGTTAGTCCTACTTTAATGTATGGTAGGAAAGTTGGGTCTGGCAAAAGCATGAGAGTAGAATAAGTGCTGTAGAAATGCGGTCATTAACGAGAGTGTGCTAGGGCTGAATCTGAATGACAGGGTGATAAATAGTGTGATAAGAGAAAATTGTGGTTTGCAAGATGACGTTGTGACCAGGAATAAGAAAGGAATGCTTCGGTGGTTTGTTCATGTAGAAATATTGAACGAGAAAAGAGTGACAAAGCAAATTTATGTTGCAGAAGTGTTCGGCAGAGTCAGGAAGGGACGCCCTAGACGATGGTTTATCGACCAAATTGGCGTTGTATTGAAAAAGGCCAGATTAGGAGTACCTTAACCGACGAGCGTGTATGCGTAGATATATGGATGTAAGGAGGCCAGAGAGATGTGCCAGGATCGTGCCAAATGGATGTCCGTAGTCTCTGCCTAACCCTCTGGATGATAGGCTTGAGTGTTTATGTATGTATGTATTTTCTTACTAATTAACATGATTCTAATATGTATAAAGATGTAACTGTTAATATCTTGTATTGTATAAAATATGGTCTACAGCTTTCCCTAGAGTTTGCTAGAATTCTTATACATTTTTTAACGATAAAGTTTTTGGATGTATGCAGTTTCCCATAAGGAAACTGCACATACATCATATTCTAGCGCAACCACGCGTGCGCATACGCATTGTAGGCCATTTTGGCTGTATTTGTATTTGTGGACCTTTTTAACTCATTTAGCGCATATATAAATCTGGACAATTTATTTAATACACATTCTATATGGCTTTTCCAATTTAGATTACTATCTATTTTAATTCCTAACAATGAGAATTTTTGTACACACTCTAGTTTTATATTACAAATCGAAAAATTTATATTCAACTGCTGTTTTGATATGGTTTAAAAACCATTAATTTAGTTTTGTTAAAATTTAATTCTAAATTGTGGTCTTTTAGCCATGAAACTATTTCATTAAGAATGCAGTTTAATTTATTATTTATTTCTGTTTCATTTGTCACAGGTAATATTACTGACATGTCATCTGCAAATAGTATACTCTTTTCCTTTATAATTTTAGGCAATTCATTTATATACATCAAAAAGAGGAAGCATCCGATTACACTTCCCTGGGGTATGGATTTTAGTACAGATACTTTCCTTGATCTTACTTTTTCAATAATATTATTTTCTAGGCATGTATGTTATATTTCAACATACTGAACTCGGTTTTGAAAGTATAATCTAAGCCAGTTATGGGCCACCCCTCTAATGCCTATGCTGTATAATTTATTAAGTAAAATATTTGGTAATACTCGATCATAAGCCTTACTCAAATTTAATAGAATTCCAATAGCGTATTTCTTTATGTTAAGAATGTCTAATATATTTTGTGAATATTTGAAAACAGCTATGGTAGTTGACCGGTTACATCGAAAACCATTTTGGCTGTCATCAATTATATTAAATTTCTCGCAAAATGAGTAAAGACGTTTTGTCATAGCGGATTCAATTATTTTAGAGAAAGATGGTAGTAGAGCTATGGGTCGGTAGTTGCTTCTTAAAGTAGGATCTCCAGATTTGAATATTGGTCTGACTATAGATATTTTTAAATTATCGGGGACTACACCCTCATTAAGGGATTGGTTAATGAGAAAGGCGAGGGGCGGCGTAAGTTCTTGAGCACATTTTTTTATGAGTGTTGGGGGTATTTCATCGTATCCACAGCTTCTTTTATTTTTTAAGTTTTGAATGATACGTGTTATTTCTTTAATATCGACTGGTCTCAGATAAAAAGAATTTTCAATAGAAGAGGAGACAGGCCGGCCTGTCGGTGGCGCCTCTGCCTTTGTCTCATCTTGTCCTCCCACCGCCACAAAGTATTCATTGAATGCATTGGCTTTTTAAAGACCATATGTATGTTTGTATCATTTAAAAGAACAAAAGATGATACTTGCGGCGTTTCTTTCGACGTTTTCCTACGATCATTTGATCATTTCATACTCATTTTGAAATGTTAGTCATTGGACCAATTTAAAAAGATGACGTTTAGGAATCGAACTTTATTTCTTCCAATTTTAAGTAGTAGATAAAATATTTAATGGTTTTTGTGCAACACAAATCGTTTTATGTCCTTCAATAGATTACTCGAGTTTTTTTTATAAGACTGGAATTAAAATCGAGTCCACAGTTACAGACCAGTCCACCTGTTCTAAAAAGACTACAGTAGACTACTATAAAGTAAGCTAAAGATGCGTAGTTACTTCCGAGGACTAAGATATAATATCTTACGGATTGTAATTATACTGGCTCTTTATAACTAGACAGACTACTGGGTAGAAAAGGAGGTAACAAAGAATTTTATGGTAAATATCTTTATAGCTTTTGTTTTTATTCATTGCCGTTCAAGTTCGTCAATTTGTTTTGCAGAGGACGAAAAAGTGTCGTTAAGAAAATTGTTATTGCAAACGAAAGTTTAATTCGCTATCTATGTACAGATATTATTTCAACTACTTTATTTATATTCGTAGATAATTTTGAAAACCAGTAATAATAATAATGCCCTCCAAGCCAAATTCAGTCGAAATCATTAGGAAATCACGGCGGACAATCTTAACGGAGACTAGTCATCTGCGCAGGACATGATTATAGTGCACGAATGTGTGTGCAGGCATTAGTGCACTTTCTATTCCCTTACGCTCATAGTCCAATGGGACAGAAATCCGACACGAACGAAGAGAGATCAGGTGCAGGCAGACGGCTTTACACGTTTTCCGACGTACGGGAGCGAACCACCAACTTCCTGACTCCGGGCTTCCAGTGAGAATTTCTTGACGGAAAAACTCAATAACTGATTTCGGCCCGACCTTGAATTCAAACCCGGGACCTAAGATCAACAGTCGCGCTTACAATCTCTAGACCAACGAGGTAGTAAAAATTATAGTAATTGTAAAATTAATACGTACATTAGTGCAGTAAATGGTGGTTGAGTTTGGTTTTCATTATTATTATTTTTTACAAAATTAAGTCAATATAAAGTCTAAAAAACATTACATATATCTATATTTCAGTCAGATGTGCATTATGCGATGAAGCGACTTGCATCGGTAGGCAATATTTATTGAATCATAGATTTGAGAGAGAAGAATTCATTTAATCAAGTGCCTATTATTCATATTTTGTTAGGATTACTTATAACTATGTTAGTAAGTTTGTTATTTATTACAATGCAACAATCAATAATTAATTTAAAAAAAAGTTATATTACATTATTAGTAGATGAAATCGTAAAAAGGTGTAAATGTCTATAGGCCACAGCATCCATTTACTATCAGGTGGACTATGTGCTAGTTTGTCACTCTAATCTATATGAAAAATTTATGGATTGACGTAAAAAAATCAATGATCAGAACATTTTTTTCGCATATAACCAATACAAAAGTCTTGTTTATAAAACCGAAAGAATAACGAAAGCGAATATTCTTCTTGTAATGTAAATAATAACCCTTCCATAAAAAACTGACCTCCTATTACCACAAAATAAAGACATAAGTCTTTTCAGGTGTTTATTTCAGTGTGAAATTATGTAAATATAACGGGCTGGGAAAATTTTCCTGTTACCTTTATTTGGTAAATTCCTCCGTTTGTAAGGTTATTTCTTTGAATGGAGAGAAATTAGATATCATACGTGTATTAATAAAATATATGCAGGAGAAGGGGTCGGCCATGCTGAATAAGAAGTCAGGGATTACAAGATAATAATTAGTTTTATTAATTATAAATTGCACCAGCACGGCTAGCATGGGCTGGGGACAAAAAAATTATCCTCCGATTATATCCACTGATAAGAGATAAAATTATCTTGTTATGACAAACGGGGAAAAGTATATCCCCGTTTGACATAACGAGTAGACATATATCCCCCGTAAATGAAAGATAAAAAATTATGTTTTTTTGACATTTGAAAGGGACAATTTTATCCTAGTTCATTGGACGTGGGTTTAAGTTTATATTCATACAAAAATCTATCTAAGTCTAAGTCTATCTCCCATTTTATCTACTGTGAATATTATATCCACCGGTGTGCCCATGCTCGAAGGGTGAATAAAACTAAACGAGGGGATAAACATTTTCTCCTTTCCCCGGTGATAAAATTGTCTCCTGCCCATGCTAGCCCCGCTGGGCACTTTTAAAATTAATGATAATAATTATTTTCAAATTAATTATCTGTGAGCGTCTAGGATAAGCTAGCTGCCCGCTCCGACGCTCTCTAGTTTCTGTGATGTTAATGCTGTTAGCCTATGCGGCTCTTACAGCATCATCGGACTCAGAGTTGAACGTTGAAGGTTGCGGACGCGACGTTGCAATAAAATCGATAATCTTGGGGGGCTCGGCTAACTCGTATCGTTCGATATTCCGGGACGCGGGTGTACGGTGTGTACGCGGTGTGGAGGGGTGCGCGGCGCACCCGTCTGCGGACTCGCTGTGTCCCATCCGTTGTCTTAACTGTGCTTGTGACACTAGGTGCGTGTGAAAGGTCATGGCGTGGTCAAATGTGACTCCTAGGTATTTGGCCGTTGATTGCCAGGGGATCTGGCGGCCGTATAAGGTGATCGTGATTAACGGTTTTTTGGGATTTAATTGACGGTTGAGAGCGGAACGCCTTTGAAAGTATATTGCTACACTTTTTTCAGGATTCACTTCGATTCTCCATAAGCGGAAACAATCGCCTAAGCGGTTGACGGCTGTTTGGAGCATCTGAGCGAGTATTCTTTTATTGTGATGGGCGAAGAAATGTGCCGTGTCATCGGCAAAGAGCAGTATTAACTACTGGGTCCTTCGGAATGTCACTCGTGAAGAATGTGAAGAGGAGTGGGGAGAGGTCTGAGCCCTGAGGGACTCCAGCCTTTAGGAGGCGTTTCGAGGATCGAGTGCCCTCTATTCGATAGCGAAAGTGGCGGTTGGCAAGGAAGGCTCTGATGATGTGGATGAGCCTATCTGGCACGTTGAGTTTATACAGCTTGTAAAGTAAGCCGTCGTGCCCGATTTTGTCAAACGCTTTTGCTACATCGAAGAAGGTGCGACAGTGTTAGTGGTCCTACTGCTTCTATTTGGGAGATTGAAGCCTTTCATAACGTACTCTGTAAGGCGGTGTAACTGATTTGTTCATAAGTGTTCGGGTCTGAATCCAAACTGCTCGTCGGGAAGCAGTTTATTTGCAAAGATGTATTTACGTAGGCGGTTCAATATGAGTCGCTCGTAAACTTTACCCAGTTTATTGAGGAGACTGATAAGTCTATAACTGGAGGCTAAATTGCGCGGTTTCCCCGGTTTCGTGATTCCTATTACGTCTGCCTCTTTCCAGGCTGGAAAGAGGAGCGTTAAAATGCCTACTAGGATACATACGAGCGGCGTGGAGAGCGATTTCAGCACCATGCTGCTGATGCCATCAGGCCCGGGTGCTGATTTCTTTTTGAGACTTTTGATGACTTCTGTGACTTCGTCAACAATCACAGGATCTAAGGGGTCGCCCGTAGGTGGTATTGCAGACTTATTCTCGATCTTCGCATCTACCTCTAGGAGGTGAGCGGGATCTGTGGGTTTGTTGGAGGGAGTGCATAAGCTCTCTAAACTGTCCGCGAGGCATTCGGCCTTTTCAGAGTATTCAAAGGCGAGATCGTGGTTTCCTGGCCTAATGAGAGGCGGCATAGGTGAGGATTGTTCTGCTTTCAGAGCTCGGGTCAACTGCCAGAAGGCAGTTTGAGATGGCAACTCAGAGCTCCGTTGCTGCGCGGTTGTTTTATATCAGTTGCAAAACAAGTCGAATAGAGGGGCGGTGGGGGGAAATCGAGTGGCGTGCCGGGTGGCGTGATCGGTGCAAGTGTTGTTTACAATTTTTGCTGTACCGGCGTACTGTTATACCCTGTATTTTTTAGCCTTAGTGCTGCACTGCCCCTTAATAATGCTAGCTAAGCCTTAAGGTTCAGTGAGTACAGCAGTGGAGCAGTTTGGCCACGGCAGTCTGCTCCCATCTTTGAACCTGCTCGGTTGTCTACGGACCTAAGTTAAATTCTAATCAATTTGTAATATATAATCCAATTATACTGTAATTAAATATTAGTGTTTTAAACAATTGTTTTTTAAAAACCAATCAGCCCGTCTCCGTAACATTTTGGTGGCAGCAGCGGAAATCCCCAGTGTCAAGTGAAGTGGAACCGCTCAGCAGACTCGCTCCGTATCCTAAAATCTTATAAAACTAAATCTTATTCTATGTCGTCCTGGCGCATCCTTGTGAACCTAAATATAGTGCAAGTGCTATATTCACGTTACGCTACGGCCTGGACGTCTATCCAATCACGGAGACCCAATTTATTCCTGGAAGGGAGTTCACATACTTACCAAGGAAGACCCACGATTGCATCCTGGACCGCAATCATCTCCTCCATCTACATACATACAGAAGAGAAAATCACCTAGAAGAATTAACCTGAAAAGCATCCATTGTTATAAAATAAATATCGTCGAAGATTTCGATAACTCGAAATTCATCGTCGTTCAACGCCGCCGTCATGCCGTGTTGGCCGTGCTGACATGCGGACGTTCTCGTATGCAGCGACAGAATCAATATGGTTCTGAAACAATAAGCATCGCTCGATTATGCTGACAAAAATCATAAATTTTTATACATTCAGCAATATTAAGAATCAGCTCTGGTCCGGTCTATATCGACCCTTCAGGCAATTAGTATTGGACCGATTCCTTCAAACCCTAATCAGTTTTGGTCCGGCAATATGCCCTTCAAAACTTTTATTTCTTAAGTACCGTTTATGCTAGTCCGGAATCATTATTTCCTGTAGCCATATCATTGGACCGTCAAAAGCCCTGCAATGATAGTAAGAACCATTTTTTTCTTACTATTTTGTTCTTCAAGTACTGTAGCCAAGACATTATGGAGTGGGGGTGAATCCGATCCCACTTCTGATATAGGAGATGTGGCCAGCCATGCTCAATAACAAGTCAGGGATTACAAGATAATACATATTTAGTTTTATTAATTATAAATTGCACCAGGGCACTTTTATAATTAATGATAATAATTAATTTCAAATTAATTATCCGTGAGCGTCTAGGATAAGCTACCTTGGTACAACCAGTGCACCGTGTCACGCCAGAGCCAAGACTGTCGCTCCGTCGCTGCGCGGTCATTTTATAACCGTTGCAAAACAAGTCGAGTAATGGGGCGGTGAGGGAAATCGCGTGGCGCGCCGGGTGGTGTGATCGGTGCACGTGTTGTTTACAATTTTTGCTTTACCGGCGTACGAAGACGCCGCCGTCATGCCGTCATATACATTTGAATATGAATACTAGTGTACGCACGCCAGAAGCAGGAAAACATCGAGAGTAAACCTGCATGTCTAAGGAATAAAATATTTTGAGGACTAATGACTCTAAAATCCTCTCGGAAATGTCACCATCATCATCATCATTACAGCCCTTCACAAGTCCACTGCTTAACATAGGCCTCCCCCAAGGAATAACATAAAGCACGGCCCTGAGCCACCTGCATCCATCGATTTCCTGCATGTCTTACCAGGTCTCACTCCATCTCGTGGGGGTCTACCGGTACGAGGCTGCCACTCAAGAACCTTTCTTCCCCATCGGTTGTTGATTCTTCGAGCTATATGGATTGACAATGACCGGGATTGCCACTTCAACTTACTAAACCGTTGGGCTATGTCAGTTTCTCAGAAATGTGTTATTACATAATTGGCATGAAAGAGAGTACTAACTCTTTCTCGAAGTGTCAAAGTCATCTGCACGCGATCCCCCAAATAACTTAATATTTTTTTTAAACACAAATAAAAATCGTATTATTATGCTGTTGTACTACTTCGTTTAGTAGGTGAGTGAACTGGAGATCCTTTTAAATGGAAACTAAGCATTTTATTTTAGTCCTCAAGGGTGATAACGCATCTGCGATTGTTTTCGTTTGTTTTTAATCCAGGATCTAGTCGTCTATGGGCTACGACATCCACCCAGGTAGGCTGTGCTCGTTTGTCACCCTTTCATAACTTAAGTAAAATAATGTGATTTACTTAACATGTATATTCAAAATTATTTGCTTCTTGTTTGTATGTTGAAATGTGTCCTGTTGACATCAATGTAGTGGCACTGCAAATCGAGATGCCATTTTGAAAAATACAGAAGTGAATTTGAATTTCAAAGCGATGTTTCGCTACAGACCAAACGCCAGTCACTAAAAGTGTTCAAACATAGAACATAATATAATATAGAAATATTTTTATTACTTCTGTACACTTTCCTTTTTTTTGTTTACTACTTTCTAAAAGGAGACGTCGCGTACCTTTGACGCTAATCCTCGTCGCCATCTTTCGGAGCCAGGAGATCTTTCTGAAACGGGGTGATAGATTCTCTAATGTCGCCCCCCACACAGCAAGTATATACACGTACTAAAACTCCATTATCCATTCCAGGCTATAAAAGTTTACAGCTGAACATAGAACTCCTCCATACGTCATAGAGAAGATTTTGACTGATATATTAATTAGTCACATGTCATAACGGAAACGGAAATCGGAAATAGTGATCAGTACAATAACTTTTTACGTTTACTCAGGTTAGACCGGGTTATAAAATTTGTACGCATTAATTGAAGATGTAAAGAAAACGACACATTTATTCGCGTTTCGAGTACAAAAAACTAATAATAAAAAAAAAAGAAATATTACATAAAAGCAACAAAGTTCAACTTATCTATACAACTTAATTAAACTTCAAATTAACATAACTCTAACAAGAATAACAGTTTTGAGTGCAGTTTCCGAAAACTAAAATAATTTTTCAAATCCACATAATTTGAAATTGCAGAATAAGCCACCACCGGTCGATTAAAAGACAAGAATGGCACAATCAGTTGACTGCTTAATCAAGAAGTTTTATTTGGACATAATGCGGTCGCCATTTAAAAGTTGCCATTGTTAATCGTCTCTATGAATCCAAGCCATTCGGTTAACGAGAATATATTATCTGAAATCTGTTCTAGGAGGAAGTCACATAACTTACTACGTTTAGTTTCAGTTTGCGTTCATTTGACAATGACCATAATCAAGTATAAATGCTGTTTGAATAGTTTCAGTATTGAGAGTCCCACTGGGTTTCTCGCCGGTTTTCCTAGGGCAAAGGTTTTTTCGAACTAGAACTAAACATAAATGAAAATATTAAAAAAAGTTCTACAGTATTAAGAAAAATAAAAAGGGTGTACTTGAACAATAATAGTGTATGTTCCGTACTATCAATTCCCAACTTAAATTTATTACTATTTGTGGCGGCGCTGTCGTCGCGCCACAAGCGAAACACATCGCAGCCTAAATCACGCTATCAAAGTTCCAAAGTGAAAACAGTATACATCCAAACTACCATTCGGTCTCACCACCCTCATAAAATCCTCCCTTAAGGAGAATGAAAGGGTCTTCCCGGTTGCTAATAATAATAGTCTTCCCCACATATTAGCAACCTAATGAAAGCCAAAAGAGCTGCTCTCCGGAGAGCACCACTCTACCACACCCCTGACTATAGGCGTACGGCCAATCCTCTTCAACGAGAAGTCCGTTCAAGCCTTTCCGAACTTCGGACCTCGAAAAGAGTAAACTCATGAAGAATATCTCCCCTTCTCATACAGCGTACTACCGGATGGCGAGAGCCCTTCGCATAGACGCTATCACTCACACTCCCCCTCTCTTCCGACCCGACGGTACTATTGCCTTCGAGGACGAGGAAAAGGCTGAGTGCTTTGCAGACAGCATTGCCGCACAATGCTCTCCTAGCTCATATTCCACCGACCCCTCCCACATCCAGGCAGTGGAGGATGAGGTCCGCCACTGGAATTCACCCCCCACAACCTCTGATCCTATCACTGTGTCCAATGATGAGATCGATCATCAAAGTACAGAAGCCCAAAAAGGCTCCGGGCGTGGATGGCATCTCCAACCAAGTCCTCAAACATTTTCCTGAGCAGGTGATAACCTTATTGGCTATTATCTTCAACGCCTGCTTCAACCGTTACTTTCCCACCACGTAGAAAGAGGCAACTGTTATTGGTATCCCCAAGCCAGGAAAGCCTCACCACCTCCCCTCTAGTCACCGTCCTATCAGCCTCCTCAAGGCCATGGGCAAACTCTTCGAACGAGTCATCCTCACTCGCATGAGGCGCCATCTGTTTCCCACAGACGGCGACCCTCTTTTAATCCCTCACCAATTTGGTTTCCGAGGCAAACACTCATGTCCCCAACAAGTTCACCGTATAGTGGAATATATCCTCAGCGGTTTTTATCCTCGTCGTCATAAGACCATCGCGGTCTTTTTCGACATAGCAAAGGCGTTTGATAGAGTCTGGCACGAAGGCCTTATCTACAAACTCTACAAAATATGGCCTCCCTGATCGTCTTGTTCGTCTCGTGGCCTCTTACTTAAAGCATCGCACGTTTCGTTTCAGGCACGAAGGCACGCTCTCCTCCTCGCATCAAATCAAAGCCGGTGTCCCTCAGGGCTCCGTGTTTGCCCCTATTTTATACATACTGTTCACCAACGACATTCCCATCCCGTGGAATGGTGTTCAGCTCTCCCTCTTTGCAAACGACACAGTCCTCTATTGTAAAGGTATCTGACTACCATTTATACGGAACAAGATCCAACAGTCAGTTAGTGACTTAGGAGCTTGGTTCCAAAAATGTCATATCGATGTGAACTCGGAGAAGAGCTCCGCCGTTTACTTCGAACATAAATGACGCCGCTCCACTACCTTTCCACCAATTCGTATGAGAGGAACCCCTGTCCCCTGGCATACGACCGCCAAATACTTAGGTGTCACCCTTGACACGAGGCTCACTTTCGAGCCTCATGTTAAGAAAGTAACTCGCACCGCGCGCATTTACCTGGGTAGGTTCAGTAGCATGCTGGGCGGACACAGTAAAATGTCTCTCCGAAATAAGCGAACCCTATATAAGGTCTGTATATGACCCGTTATGACATACGCGGCCCCCATTTTTGCTCACGCTAAACCTAAAATCTTAAACGTACTCCAAATAGTTCAAAATTATTTTTGTCGTCGGGCTACGAACGCACCCGCCCGTAACGCCGATCTCCAAGGAGACTTAGAGCTCCCCACAATTAAACAATTTCTAAAATCACTCTCTGAGAACTTCTTCAAAGCCTCAGAGTCTCACTCAAATCATCTCATTCGTGAGGCAGCTTCCTATGTAGCCCCACTTCCCTATAGCTATCGAGTCCGCAGGCCGAGAAACTCTCTCTGTCGGACCCCCCCTACAAACTTTCGGCCGACCTGGACTGCCTCCTGGCGGCTCCGGCCGAATCTTCTCCCTATTCTTAATTTGCCTTAGTTAGCCGCGCCTCTCAGCGGCTACTCGCCGCCTGCGTACCCTTTCTCTAAGGGGGATCGCTTCCGATTCGGCAGAAAGGCCATACAGGCCAAAGCCAGTCCCACAGGTGGTATTAAGTAGGTAGGCACTTCATAGTGAGTCCCACATAACCATGCAGCCGGCTGCGTGGTAAGCTACGAGCATTCACCACCTCCCTCCCCCGATTCCCGGAGGGTAGCCCCTTGCTTTGGGCGCAAAAAAAAACTACCATTCGTAGCGTTAGCCGCTCCCCGGGCAGAACCAACACCTTGTGCGGCGGGAGATCTCCCCTTTTCCTTCCACGGCCACATATTAATAATTATTATGAATTTTCTCATTTTACCTTTGTATTTTTAAATGTGCCTGATTTTTTTTTCGAAGCCTTTTTTTAAGAAAATAAATATTTGGTTAACTGTATACAATAATTATTTATGCTGAACGTCAATCATCTTCGATAAATAGACTTTCTATTAAAGTTGGCTAAAATTACCTTGCGTACTCGATAACAATGATGTGTCACCCAGCCTGAAACTGCCCTCCCCTCAATTGAGCACTATCCCCGTCACCACTAATACAACCACCACCCAAGTAGCACACAAGAGTTATAACAAAGCGCCACAGCTGCTTAACAGGTATATGTAATGGCTTTACCTCTTTATGTAAGTGCTACGAGGCAAAACACGTGTCGTATTGTCGTCAGTGTGTCTTTCCTAGTGTAGTGGTGTTGGGAGTAGTGCTGGGATTAGTGGTGACGGGGATAGTGCACGCAATTAGGGAGGGCGGGGTGCTCTTCAGGCTGGGTAAGACACATCATTTTATTTTATCGAGTACGCAAGGTAATTTTGCCAACTTTATATAATGAATTTCCGCAAAGTAACGCCTGAATCTATTAATTAAATAGACATTCATAAAATACCTGTGACAGAAAGACACTGAGTAGTGTAAAAGTGATAACGCAAGCAATACACAGAGTACGGTTGGTAAAATAAAATGAGTTAAGAATTAATTTTGTATTTGTACTTCTATTTACCCTATGATTGTGAAAATGTAAAATATAAAAACTAAAATTGTTATATTGTCATATTTTTCACGTAATAGCCGTGTAGTGACGGTGTAAATCAATCTTCCCGTGGGTGTCGTAATTGATGGCAGAGAGAAATAACGCAGGTGATGGACAGCAGCATCTTTCTGATAGCAATTCAGCCTTGCCAAGCGTGGCAACTATGTCAAATATCCTGCCTATGAGACAATTTATTGGGCAGGCCTTTGTCAAATAGTGAACGTTTAATAAGCTGTAATGATGATGATAATGGTGATGATGATGACGATATATACAAATTCAAGACATTTTTTTCAAAGTTTAATTACATTTAATTATAATATATATGTGCCATTTTGTTCGATAACTTGTTGCGATCTTGTAGATAGTGACATAATCCAGTTGCTGTAGGAATCTTGGTACTTATGATCAAAAGTGCAACAAGTAGTTTTGACAGTCCTCTTGATTTTAAGCTAACACTATCCAAATAATTCGGAAGAGACTGTAACAGGTAAAAATCTGAGAGTGCAAGGTCAGGAATATATGGTAAATGCATTAACTCATTCCAACCATGCTCTCTCAATTTATGCTGAGTGGCCAAAGATGTGTGTGGTCTGGCGTTATGACGATGAATGACTACTCCTTTTCTGTTGATCAGTTCTGACCGTTTTTTCTCAATTTCTTGCTTGAGTCTCATTAGTTGTTGGCAGTAGAGATCTGAGTCGATGGTTTTGCCCGGCGGAAAAAGCTCATAATAAACGATGCCCTTCCAATCCCACCATACACACAGCATCACCTTATTGCGTGTTAATCTGGGTTTCGCTACAGTCTGTGGCGCTTGACTACCCCTTGACAATGATCTTTTTCTCACGCTCTTATCGTAGGTGATCCACTTTTAGTCACCAATAATCAATCTTTTCAAAAATTATTAGTTTTCATTACGTTTCAAAAGAGAATCGCAAATGAGTACACGATTCATTAGGTTTCTTTCAATGAGCTTGTGCGGTACCAAAATATCGAGCTTTTTTGTATAGCCAGACTTTTTGAAATGGGTCAATACTGTTTTGTGGTCAATCCTTAATTCCTTGGCTATGTATCAATGACTAACATGCTAATCTTGCTAGACTTTTACAAAAATGGCATCGACTTTATCCGAATTTTGAACCACATTGTTGCCTGCGACGAAAAATGGATTTTTTTGACAATCGTAAGCGCTCAGCAAAAATTTACCCCTAGAAAAATGATGGTCACTATTTGGTTGTCTAGCGCCGGTATAATTCATCACAGCTTCTTACCAAACGGGATGAGCATTACTGCAGATGTGTACTGTGAAGAACTGAACACAATGATGGAGAATCTGTCACGTCTTCAACCAGTTTTGGTCAATCGCTCGTCCCCACTGCTTCTGCACAATAACGCGCGACATCATTCTGCACAACAGACGGTCTCCAAGTTACAAGAACTGGGGTTGAAAGCTCTCCGTCAGACTTCTACATTTTCAATAATTTGAAAATCCTTTTGACGGGAAAAAATCGATACCGAGAGGCAGTACAAAATTCCTTTGAAGAATTTGTTGCCTCCCGTCCAGCTGATTTCTTTAAAAAGGGCAGCAATAAACTGCCGCTGTGTTGGCAAAGATGCATCAATTGCGTGGGTGATTACTTTGATTAAAATAAATAAAAATATAAAAAAAAGTTACGTCAACTTATTTCATAAAAAGGGCAATTTCATAGGTAAGGACCTAATATAAATTCCGTTAACACACAATGACGCACTGCGCTAGACTAATTCTCGTGCCTCGGAAAGTTCGCAAAGCCTCTCCAGTCGACTCGAATGACCGTCACATCGGACTATGAGACTGAAAGAACACTCGGGCACTATAATTCTGTCCTGTACAGATGGCTAGTCTTCGTTGAGACTGGCCGCCGTGACCAAAATTCGATCTGGAGGACATTATTAGAGTTTTCTTTAAATAAATATGTATACAGTACAATTCCAACATGACGGTTCTATGCTGCATTATTCAAGATATTGTGCGAGTTTTTAAATAGCGAAAATGAAGATAATGGATCAGGCGGACCTATTACTATACCCCTAAAGGTCACCGGAGCTTAAACTTTTATTTGTACGGTGAAATAAAAAGACGTGTTTACGTTGAGCGTATTTATCGGAAGAACAAAGTTAGAAGACCTAAGAAGTATTTAAACAAGTTATTAAAACTCGTCAAAACATTCATGGAAATGAAAAGTTCTCTGACACAGTTAAATAACGTAAAAAAACAATATTTAGAAAACATACTAAACAAATTAAAATATCAATAAATTTGCGTTTTATCGCTATTGATTTTTTTCATAGGATAATGATGACAAAAGAGCGCACAGTTCACCTTTTGTTGAATGGTTTCTGTGGCCCATAGACATCTACATCTATCCTCGATTACGAATCAAACTGCAGATGCGTTGTCACCCTTGATGACTAAGATGGACTCTTGGACTCGTTTCCAGTAAAATGTGTCTCCGGTTCTCTACACTCACCATATGAAACGCATCAGCGTTGAGCTGCTATTTTACGCTGGTACTCTGTGAGAGCGTGGTCCTTCCCTGGTCGAGCAGACCCGTTTGTGATACAACTACATTACTAATATAGCTGCAGCATAACTCTACCACGTAAATTGATTTGAAAATGATTGCGTAGTTAAGTTATGAATAGTTCGTTGTTGTAAATCTAGTTCATTCCAATTTAAATATAACTCAGACATCCCTCTCTTTGCGTCATTGGAATGTAATACGTGCAATTTTTTATATATAATTCGTTTAGAGTGCCCTAAGCCTAAGTATGAAGGAAAAATTGGAATCATAGTTCGCGTAGGATCATTATTAACCTTAGGAAGGCAACCGGGTTGACCCGTCACCCCACTATTCGAAAAAAGTTTCAATATTTTGTTGGTGTTGTTTTTGTCTCTTTCTAATTCTCAATCTATTCTCCAGTGGAGTGAATGCAATCAGTCACACGCGTCAATGTGTCATGGTAAGTTGTTGTTTTTGTTATATTGACATTGCTGGGGTGATTCTTCACCCCTGTTGCTTCTTACGTAAGTTTAATTTTTTTGTGATACTGATATAAATGTTTGATTTTTAGATGAAAATGTCAGATTGTTTCGACTATACTTGAGGTTAAAGAAAGATTTTATCTTATTTCGTTTAGAGAGACAACCAAAGTGGAAATCCCGTTAAACGAAATTGTAACAAAACCAGAAATCATTCAACTACTGTGTAACTCAATGTCGTTAGCTAAGGCAATTAATAGCTCCCTGGAGGGAAATTTCCTTTTCCATTCCATAAAACAAAGCTGCAGCAGAATTCTCTACTAGATTTGTCATAGTGCAATTTCTAAGCAAATTAATTTTTAATTATTAATGCACCATTATTACTAAACCGCTACGTCACTACAACGCACTCCGCGCTGAATCTGCTTTCACGCTCTTACGATAATAATCATTGTGTTTATACACAAGGCGTTTTTAAATTTGTGAATGACAATTGGAAGTCTTTAAAAATATCAAGCCATTATAAAATATGGTAGATCAAGGGCTCAGCGCTCATAGTAAATTTTATAGTACGCGGGCAAATCAAGTTCTACTAAGACTTTTCTTCCTAGCACGACTTCTTTGTAGAAAAGCGTACCACTGGCGAATTTTCCGGGCGACTTATCGACTTTCAAGCAACGAACTTACTCCTTCTTAAACGCCCGGCAACGCACCTATAATTTTCCTGGTGTTGCAGTTGTTCATGGCCGGCGGTCGACACTTATCAGGTGAGCCGCATGCTCTTTTGCCCCCTCTTCTTTAAAAGAAAAGTTTGATTCTCATCGGCACCAATAAAGTTATTTGATACAATTTTAAGTGCTAATAAACCTGCACGTGCAGTATGATGCAGCGCGATGGACTTTTTTTAATACTACTGAAGTGAAAAACGAACTTAAAGTCCGCATGATGGTCGGTCGCTACTGCAGTCCATGAACACTTGTAGCCAACTTGACAAAGAAGAAGAAGGCTACAGATTCGTTGTCACCTCTGAGGACTTAAATGGAATGCCCCATAGCTTGTAATTATACTGGCTCTCTATATTCTTTAAAGCGGAATACAGGAGTGCAGGCAATTCTGTATTCCGCTGCGGTGAAGTTCCTAAAGGAACTCTATCCGCGACTGGCCGTTGCTGCTCGTGATAACAGGGCTGGTTCTTTTCTCGCTCAAAGGCTAAGTATAGCCTTTCAGGGATACCACGGGGAGTAGGACTGTATGATAATTAAGTTACTAGTTTTAGTTTTTTTTTATTATAGTGTTTAATATTGTATATAATAAAATATTGTATATTATTTTATGTTAATAAATGTTCTTTATTATATTAAATTTGTTAAAAATTAATTAGCTAATAGCGTAATAAAATAAAATAACATATCTTACCTAGTTTGAAGCCATCTTCCAATTGCGTGCACTGTCCCCGTCACACACTATGCCCAACACCACTACACCAGGAAAAACATACCACCGTTGTTGATACGACGTTTTTCGCCTCTAAACGAGGCATTATCCGGTGAAATAGGCTCTGCGGTGGCTGACCACAAAGATTATGATATTAACTGTTTTAACTTTAAGTCAAATATTCGAATTTTTAAAACAAGGGAATATTTAAAAGCTTTTCTAAATCCTAAAATATTGATAAATTAGGAAAACAAAAAACTTTTATAAAAGTGGTCGAGAAGTTTCATAAATGTTTTATCGCAAAATAAGTACATAAGTAGCTTTGGGATTTCCAAACAAATTTTACATCCATTTTTCTTTTGTTATTTTATAAATGGTGGTTTTATTTTGTTTTTTTTTTTATTAAAAGTATCTAAAAAGAAATCTTAAATTGATAAAACGAATAAAATAGGTACTATAACAAAAAGAGGAATAATAAATAAATCACAACATTAAGTTATATTACGTAAATCTACCATAGTTGCGGTCTAATAATATCCACTACCTCATATCGTCCTGGTTGTCATGAGAGGCGACAGAGGGAAGCAAAAACAAGAGATCGGCAGCAGCTTTTTCCTGATTACAACTCAAAATTAGAAGACTTCAGTTGCCAAACTGCTTGCCGCGTGCTAGTTTTCCACGTGTCGTTAGGAAACTAAAAAATTAAGCATAAGAAATAATTTAAAAACATGCGTGAGTGTCGGACCACTCGGTTGGAACGAAGTTCCTTTCGTAGTATTTTTTTTAAATACTAGTAATGCTATTAAACATTACTAATATTCGATTAAACCACTTCTGGTAAGCTTAAAATGCTTCTGTTAGAAGTGGTGCATGACAGTAGTCGAATGGCGGATTCGAAAACACGACCCACGGTCTACACTACGTCAGAAGGGGTCGTGACGGATAAATCTTACACTTTTTCTCGCCTAGTCCCCATTCGCCAAATTCGTACCGTCCGATAAATAACATTAAAAAAAAAACAGTTTTAAAGATATATAGAGTAAAGGCTTTTGCTATTCTAAGTACCACCATTTAGAATAGTACTTAGTTAAGCACTGACTTATATAGTAAAAGCTCGTAAAGTCTCTACGAAACGTAGGTCTCACTTTAAAGAAATATTATGTGCATTTATTTAGGCTGAATATTATTCCCCGCAATATTGACAGGGTTATAAAGCAATAGTCCACCGCACTGCTCCATTGCTTGTTGGCGGACTTCACAAGGATTCGAAATAATTTATTCCTCAGACATGCATTTCCTACGATATTTACCTTCATCGTCAAACACGTGGTAAAGTTTTAATGGTAGATCCACTCTGCGGCTATATGGTTGTAGCACGAATGGGTCAGCTCGACCGGGGAAGGATTACACTGTCACAGAATACTAGCGTAAAATTGCAGCTTAATGCTGCTATGTTTCGTATGGTGAGTGTAGAGATCCGGATAATTTTTTACACGAAACGAGGCATTCCATCTCAGTTCTCAGGGGTGGCAACGCATTTACATTTTGATTCTTAATCGAGAAGAAATGTAGATCTGTCTATGGGTCACAGCATTCACTTACCATCAGGTGGACTGTGTGCTTGTTTGTCACCCTTATTCTATAAAAAATAACACATAAAAGTCTTCAATTTGCGATATTTACGGCTAGCATTTAGATCCGGAGCTACCACAGTTCAAATTACTGACACAGTTGATAAAAAAAATAAAAGGAACTTAAAAAGATGTTTTCCTAAGTGAACTTAACTTATTTACGTACCACATTAAGCTTATTAGCTTGAGTGGTGAATCTGTTATTCAGAAAACAAAGTTTTAGTTCGTATTGTATCCGAAGAGTTTCTCTAATTGGTAGAAAATTGAAACAATTACTGGTTTGAACTGGTCAACTTATTTTGTACGATTAAATAGTTCTTGTTGATTATCGAAATTGTTTTATTAAAAACAATCTTCTTCTTCTTGCCCTTATCCACTGGTGTTTTGGAGTCAGCATAGCATATCTTCCTCCTCCACTCTTTTCTATTAGCCGTCATTTCTTAACTCACTCCTTTCTTGTGCATATTATCATCCCTAACACAGTCCATCCATCTTTTCTTAAAAGAAGAAGAAGAATTCAAAACTCGAATTAATCCATTTTATATTTTATAAAAAATCATTTAATATTGTTTCTTAAAAAAATTGGTTTGAATATTTTTTTACGTGAACGTCCGGATGTTGATTTTGTATGTGGTCATGATAACTCCCGAAAAAATTGACGTATCGAGATCGGGTTTTTTTATTAGCTTCAGAATTACATCAACTGGTTCTCTATTTAATATTAATTGCCTAGTATGCGTAGTTTGTTAATAAAATGATTTTCAAGTTCTATTGCTATTAAAAATATTATATTCGATATTCGCGGGTAGTCGCAACGTAACCACGCGTATTTAGTGTGCTCAATTTTAAATTAATTAAAATTATTATTATATGTTTATTGTGAATATATACATATTATAAGAATCAACTAGACTCACCTATACCCACTGCTCACTACTTCTCCTTAATTAAAAGATATCTGGAAGGCTTTTTAATGTCAACAATGGATGTTCAACTGGCAAATAACCTGTCTGAGAAGATGTTTGGATCCCGAATGTGTGAATATGAAAAGAAGCTGCAAAGTCAACATGGAAGACAATTCGTCACATACAGATTTATCTTCACTAGCACGTGAGTTTTCTGAATTTAAATCCTTTGTTTGGCAACCTTTCAGCAATGAAAACTCAAATCCAATTACTCTGCCTTGGGCTTGATAGGCATGAAACGGCTATGAGAAGAAAAGTGCTTTTAGCTCTTGGGCTGCCTGAAAACAAAATGAGAATCTCATTGATGTAGTGTTTGAACTTATATCAAGCTAATTGAAGTTGCCTGAGATGAAAAAAGATTGTTTGAAGGTCTGTCATCGATTGGGAGCCTCACAAAATAAGACCCGACCTGTGCTAGTTAGATTTTATGATACTAAACACAGACAGTTAGTATGGGATAGTAAAACCGGACTTAAAGGCTCCGGTATGACCATCTCCGAGTTTTTAACCAAGACTAGGCATCAAGTATTCACGTCAGCGCGTAAACATTTTGGTATAAAACATTGCTGGTCGTCCGAAGACAAAATAATAATAATTCTTCCCGATAAATCTCGAAGAAAAATTGAAAGCATGGCAGAATTAGAACTGCTCACAGCCAAATATCCGTCTAGTTCAGATGTAAGCAATGCGCCACAAACTGAAACAATGGCATCTCCCTAAAAATCTACGACGAATAGTGCAAACGTTCCTGAGAAAACACGCCGACGTTAATATTGTTTTTGTGTAGTTATAATTACATTTGTACAAGGTCTCATATTTAACCGTATTATGTATAATGTTTCGTGTCGGTAATCAAAACTTTTGTTTGTACTTAATTAACAAATATAGTTTTCTTTGTAGGTACATTATCAATCGTATGACACTGCTTGCAAAAGATCCCTTTACACTTTAATAAGTATTTACTTTGAATATATTCATAGCTTGAACGTTTGACATCAAGTAAAATAAAAAATATTCTATGACATTGACGTTCAACACAAATGAACGCAAATGTACAAATGTCAAATAACACGCGACGTTCCGTTACGGCATTTTTAGAAAGTGATAATGTACGAGTATTGTTACTTTTATACCATAAAGTATGTGTTTATATTGATTTGTACAGTATACTGTAGCCAGCTTTCTTTTTTATTTTCTTTTCTTTTTTTTGTTTTCTTTTTTAATCACACTAATTGTTTAGTTACTAATGTTAGTTGTTGTAAGTATAAATTTCTTCCATCACACCAGTGAGTAAGATGAGTTGCCCTTAATGTTAGTTTTTTTTTAATAATATTGTATAAGTATAAGTTAATTTATTTTTAATTTATTTACATATTATTTTATATTTTTGTAATATTTTTTTAAATATTTTTATTAGTATTCTGCCTTTTTAAAAAAAATATGTATACAGATAACGATACAGATAATAATGATAGCTTTGTTTCAATGTTTCATGTTCGTCTTCATCTAACAGCTTTTTAAGCCTGGACTCAGAGCCTGTAAATCTTAACCTGCATGATTGTATTTCTACCTCTTTTCTCAATATTCTGACAATCTTAATATAGCTCACATAAACGCACAAAGTATTCTTGCCATTATTCTGACCTTCTCGCATCCATTGACAGTGCTCATCTAGATGCTCTTCTAATTTCTGAGTCTTTTCTCAAGCCTTCCCTCCCTTCTATTCAATATTCACTACCTGGTTACGTTCTTATTCGTAACGATAGGGTAGGCAAAGGTGGTGGAGGTGTTGCTATCTATTTACGTTCGGAAATTCCTTACAGGGTTATTAGCGGACCTCCATCAACTTATCGGAATCTGTGGAACATTTGTTCCTTGAAATCACACTTTATCATACAAAAATTTTCCTTGGAGTCTTGTATAGTCCTAACCTTAATATCAATTACTTTGATGCATTAGACACACTTCTTAATAATTTCTGTCCTGTATATAGCCATTTAATATTGATGGGGGATTTTAACACATGTTTAATTAAAAATTATTTTCGTACTTATAAATTGCAATCTCTTGTGTCATCTTATAACCTAGAAATCTTGCCTCTATCTCCCATCCACCACTTTCCCAATTGTACTGAATCTCTTCTAGATCTCATTATCGTATCGTCTTTAAATAGTGTTGCTAACCAAGGACAAATATGTGCCTCATTTTCATATCACGATCTCATTTACTTATCCTACCGTGTACGTCCCCCTAAGCGCAAGCCACATTTTCGATATCTCAGAAGTTATAAGGAAATTAACTTGGAGACGTTGAGGGGCGATGCTAGTTTAATTGACTGGACACCGGTTATTGATTGTTCTAACATTGAGGACAAAGTGATTAACTTCAATTCTCTAATTTTAGATTTATATAATCACCATGCACCAGTAAAACGTGTGAAAATTAGACACAACCCTGCACCGTGGATCACAGCTGATATAAAAGACCTGATGGCGCGTAGAGATAAAGCTAAAAGAAGGTATAAGCGATATCCCCTTGAACGCAATTTAATCAGCTTTAAAATACTACGAAATCGCTGCAATCGTTTGTGTAGAGATGCTAAAAGGCGCTATTTTCATGATACTCTCACAAGTTGCGATACTGCAAAAGCCTGGAGTTTTCTGAGATCTGTCGGTGTCGGAAAATATTCTGCTAGTGTGGGAAGTGAAATTAACTTGGATAGTCTCAACGAAGATTTTGCCAACCCTCCTGTCATAGTTTCATCATTCACTAAAGCCAGAACCCTACTTGAATTATCTAAATGCCCAATTCCTCATTATTCCTCGTTTAATTTCACTTCTCTTACTGAAGATGATACTAAGCGATCCGTCCTTGCAATTTCATCTACTGCTATTGGAAATGATAACATCTGCTCTAAAATGATTTCGTTGATTCTTCCCTTTGTCATCCCTATTCTTACTCATATCTTTAATTTCTCTTTATCTTCTTGTTGCTTTCCGTCGTCATGGAAGTTAGCCCATATTATTCCTATACCCAAAGTTTCGAATTCTTCATCTACAACTCATTATCGGCCTATTTCTATTCTACCATTTCTTTCAAAGGTGCTTGAATATATTGTCCACACACAATTGGCCAAGTTTCTTAACCGTAACAATATCTTAAGTACTTTTCAATCTGGGTTTTAGGCCTGGCCACAGTACAACTACTGCTCTCCTCAAGGTAATGGATGATATCCGGTGCTTTATAGACCAAAAATACTTAACGGTAATTGTGCTGCTATATTTTAGTAGTGCCTTCAATTCTATTGATTTTGATATTCTTCTTAGCATTCTTCATTCTATTAATGTGTCTCCTTCATCTGTTCAATGGTTTGATTCTTACCTACGTGGCCGTTCTCAGTGTATTCGTTCAAATGAAACTTTATCGAAGTGGTGCAATCTAGCTACGGGTGTACCTCAAGGTGGCATCCTTTCTCCTTTACTCTTTTCCATCTTTATTAACTGTATTACTAAGGTGATATCTTCAAACTTCCATCTCTATGCAGACGATTTGCAGTTGTATCGTCATTTTCTAGTGACTGAAGCAAATTCAGCAATGTTTGAAATAAATAAAGATCTAAATAAAATCTATGAGTGGTCTAAATCATATGGACTTGTTATAAACCCTAAAAAATCACAAGCAATGATTATAGGCACCAGGTTTACTCGTAGCTTACTTGATTTTACTTCACTCCCAACTCTGCAAATTAATGGCATTCCACTAGCATTTCCGAAATGAAACGGTTAAGAATCTGGGCATCATCATGGATTGCAAGTTGACATTAAATGAACATATCACAGAAATTAGCAGGAAAATCAATTATACTTTTCATTCCTTAAAATGCCTTCAAAGTTTTCTGCCGTTATCAACGAAGATTTCTCTTGTTCTTTGAGCGACATGTGCAAACTGGACCAGTATACAGAGTTCGCGTGGCACATGAGTATGTCAATTTAGGTGTATATTTTTGCGATCAATATATTAGATATGATCTATAAAATCACTATATTTTAAGTTAAATAAGCATGGAGGGAACACTGCAAAATGCTAGAGCAAAAGTTGTGCTTAATTTGGTAGATTTAAGACACTCAAATTATATAAGTATTCACAAAAATTTTGAAAATGACGAGTCAGTGGAATCTTTTCATAAAAATGGTAAGTAGTTTAAGTTTTTCATTACATTAGCTTATGTAAATTATAATTATGACAGTAAATAATCATATTATTTTTAGATTATAAATTATTAAAAGTTCTGTACATTCTATACTGGGTTAAGTTACGATAAACCAGTATACGTCGTGATAGTTTGCAGTAATATTACACTTGACTACGTATTCTAATTTTTAGTAGTACAGGGATTAATTTTAAACAGTCGTTTGTCTGTCAGTCTGTGCTGTCATAATTTGCCTCATTAATGGCATATCCCCTTTGTCACCTGGTGCTTACTTTACCAAAGATGAACTGTCAATTATCGATCATGATTCATCAATGTAGAATATAGTGAACGTATTCTAGAAATTTTGCCATCCAAAGCCTCCACATTTCCTGATAGTATTATTGATACGTCACCTGAGTCAGTCTATTCGCCATCAATAATAGAAAATTCAAGAGAATCCTCATCTATCGAGATACTTGTAAATGAACTTAAGACTAAGAGCATTATAACCCCATACCTTCACCATCAATTTCGTTTTCTAGTCCAAATAGTTACATAAACTTAAGTTTTACTGTACCTGATAATCGTAACAGCGATTGATCTTACATAGAAGATATCGATTCTGCAGTAAGTACTCCTAATCAGCCAAGCGATCGACGCAAGCGAAGTTCAATTATTAAAAAGGACAAGGGTTGCTTAAGGGAGTAATTTAAGCAAGAATGGAAGGATAGCCAGAGAAAATACAAAATGAATAGAGGTATGGAGTACACCAGTAGAAATGGAAAAATACATCCTGACCTGATCCTAAATGCTGCCGTCAAAAATGTTATGATAGGATATCAGAAGAGAACCGAAAAATAATTTTTGATATGTTTTGGAGGATTGGCAATCATACACGACAATGGGATTTTATTACTAAGTACGTTATGAAAATATCAAAAGTGGGTTTTACCGTTTCTGAAAATTTGAAGCAGCTTTATACTATTTAATTTTATTTACCATGATTGAAATCAAATGACAATGCAGAGATAACAAAAATATCTGTTTGTAAAAGAATGTTTCTTAGAACCCTCTCGATAAGTTTTAACTTTGTTTATACCGCTCTAGAAAAATGTGATCGTGGAAAGATGTTTGTAGAATCCGATCACCATCCAAAAACTATAACATTCAATATGGTACGTGGTGTGATTGATCATATTATTGAATCTCTCGCGCTTTTTGAAGCTCATTACACTCGCAAAGATTCGAAATGTAAGTATTTGGATAGCTCATTGCCATTTCCCAAGATGTACTAGCATTATGAAGAGTGGTTTGATTCAAATGTCTATTCTGGCAAAGCGTCTAATGTACGACAATATCGTGATATTGTAAACAAATATATAAACATTGCCTTACATAAGCCCAAAAAAGACGCATGCGAAAAATGTCACACATTTGGAAATAAAACACAGGCATCCGAAGAAGAAATACAAAAACAAAGAAATCATTTGAACGAAAAGAGAACAGCTAAAAAATTAAAAAAAACGACAACAAATTACCAATGCAAATAAAGAGGTTTTAGCATGTACTTTTGATTTAAAGAAATGTTAAATGTACATTCTATTGTAAAAGAAAATCGTCCATGTAAAATTTTACCATTTTTGATATGGTATCTTTAAAAGGTTTGCTATTCTTGGAATCAACAGACAGCTAAAAGGGGAGCTAATTAAATTGCAAGCTGTGTTTATAAATTTATTAAAATGACAATACTCCTTTATACCCAAAGGTATAAAAGAGGTATCTTTTCTGGTCTGACAATTGTGGAGGTTAGAATTGAAACAGAGTCGTATTTTTAATGTATATGTATGTATGTAACAAATTTAATATAAATATTATTTATCGTTTCCTTGTCTTACCAGAAACGAAGGGGACAGCATGCATGCCTTGATTGAGAGACAGACTAAAGACAGGATTATTTATACCCCAGACCTAAAACAGATGGCAAGCCCTATTATGTCATTGAAATGTAACAAGAGTTGATTCTTGATTTTGAAACACATTTCAAGCACTGCAGTAATTGGACAACTACTAGCTATGGAACTAAAATGACATGAACAATGTAAGTGAATTTAAAATACAAGGAAATGGTCACTTTAAAATTATATTTAAGTACAACTATAAAGACGATGCTGTTAAATTGATTATTAACTGCATCAATAAACCGAAGAACATACGAAACAAAAAAGAAAAGGTGAATCTGCTTCTAGTCAGTGCTTATGAAAAATCTCTACCAATTGACAAAAATAAACACAAAGACCTTATGGATCTTGCTAAAAGTCACGTCAGATACCAAAATAATATCACTTATTTTATAATAGTCTGATTACAGGCAATATTAATAATGATGATCTACTCAGATATTGTTTTTTCGTGAAGATATTTTATTTTATTGAATTTTACTAACAAAACAGATACTTCCAAAAAATTCATTGGTTAAGAAGAGGAATAAGAAGTTTTATTTTGTTAATTAGTTTTAATACTAAAAAAGATTAAAATTTTGTTTTCTACCTTTATGCGTGGTGTATTAAGCAATGTTTTATAGAAGGTATACATACTTTAACCGCTTGATTATGAAATGAATAGGTTTTAGTAAATAATAACTAACAAGAAATAAAGTTATTTTCTTTTATATGAAAAATAAACAAGCTAAAAGCTTGATTATTTTGCAGATATATCAATGTGCTGCTACTCCATCAAACCGATTTTGGACATTAAAATCAGAGTCAAGTAATTTATTATCGTTTATATTGTAGATACAATGTCAGTAAATTAATCCAAGAAAATGAAATACAATTCTGTATTTGTGTTTTTATAAACCTAATACTTTTTCCTCAAGATATGGTAAATATACAAATACATTGTAAACTAGTGTATGTGGCAGTTAGCTCATTATAGGCCACAGTTTATATGATGTATACTAAGTCAACTACATTATCTTGGAAACTCACTAAAATAGGTCTACCATTTTATTATCTAAGGGTCTTAAATCTTAAATAGTACAAATTTAAAAAAAATCGACATTCTAGGATCAAAACTGAAAAAGTTATAAACAATCAATCTTTGACAGGCGCTCCTGTAAAATTTGATTTATGTAGTTGACTCATTACACTTAGGAGGTATCGATTTTTTCCCTGTAGGTGACACTATCTGTTAAAAACTCCCTTCCTATCGGCTTCACGAGTAATTGTGCAATTGGATCAGCAGTTTTCTTGCTGATCGGAGCATCAAGGTCGTAATAGACGGTGCATGCTCTGATTACAAGCCTATTAACGCTGGTGTTCCACAAGGCTGCGTGCTATCATCAACGCTGTTTCTTCTGCATATCAATGATATGTTGCAATTTGGTAACATTAATTGCTGTGCAGACGACAGCACTGGTGATGCCTTATACACCGGCCGTGCCAATATTTCTCCGTACCGGGACAAACTTTGTTCTCAGTTTCAAGACACTCCCCTTACTGCCTCAGCTAGCATCGGAATCCTAGGCGTCGACATATCGAATAGTGTACAGTTTCGTGGTCACTTGGAAGGGATGGCCAAACTGGCCTCTAAAAAGCTTGGCGTGCTCATCAGAGCGAGACAGTATTTTATGCATGCTCATCGCTTGCAACTTTACAAAGCGCAAATTCGGCCTCACATGGAATACTGTTCTCATCTCTGGGCCGGGGCACACCAGTGCCAGCTCCTTCCACTTGACCGGATCCAGCACAGAGCGGTTCAAATCGTTGACGACCGAGTTATTTCTTATCGGCTCGATTCACCGGCGCTGTGTAGGGATGTTGCATCCCTATGCATTTTCTATCGCATCTACCACGGGGAGTGCTCCGAGAAATGGTTGGGATTAATTCCATCTGCCAAATTTCACGAACCTACATCGCGTCAAAATTCATGATACCATCCTCACCATCTGGATGCTTGGCGGTCCACCACTGCACGTTTTACTATGAGTTTTCTACCTCGTACAGCTTCTCTGTGGAATTGTTTTCCACCGGCGATTTTTCCAGACCGATACGACTTAGGGACCTTCAAGAAAAGAGCTTACTCCTTTCTAAAAGGCCAGCAACGCACTTGCAATTCCCCTGGTGTTACGGTTGTTCATGGGCGGTGGTAGTAACTTACCATCAGGTGAGCCGCATGTTCGTTTCCCCCCCCCCCCCCCCCCCCCTTCTATAAAAAAAAAATAATAATAATAGAGCAATAAATTTAAAACACGTACATAAAGTCATGAATACAATTTATTTATTTTTCATCAAAATTTGGATTTTCCAAACTATTTTGTAACACTGTGGTAGTACAGTCTAAGAACATAAAGAACATACAGTCGGTCATCGCGTTTGATGTCATCGGAAAAACCGACAACGTCTGACTTTCGTTGTGACGAATAAAATTGCTATGGTTGTCACAACGACAAGAAATAAAAAATAATAAAATGATTTTTTGTGGTATTTGACAATTGGTGGTAAGAATAATAAAAATAGGTAATAATAAGCACAGTTACAAAAAAATAATTATAAAAAAATTCCACTGTTAAATAATATTTCCTTAGTCACTTCATCTGTCGAACTGACGAGATGTCTGAGTTTTACTATTTCAAATTTTAATACAATATGAGCACTTAACACAATTTTTTATTATTTGAATACATGTTGAAATATAAGTGGAAGCTTTAAATACACAAGTTACATAGACAAAGATTTTAAAGACACACAAAATTAAGTCATTTAGTTTATCGACGAAGTAAGATCCCTAATATTGCTGATTTCTGCATTTTGCGGGGAGAGGATGGCAAAGAAAATTTTATGTGTTAACTTTAACATCGGCCATATTATGACGGATGTTAATTTTTTTTCCAGCTATTTCTATATATATTATTATTAAGCCTTCTTTTAAGTGGTATTAAATATTTATTACTTTTTAACCTAACTCAACTAGCCTATTTAACTGATTGACTATTAGTAGTAGTTAGACTGTGGTATTACTTATAACTAGGTCAGTAGTTATATTAAATTATATAATTTCTTAGGCCTCCCTCTACTCTTATATTCATCCAATTTCATAGCCAACATCCCCTCTCCTTCGTATAATATGCCCATACCATTTTATAAAACAATGAAAGGGAATTTTTATGAGGTAGCTTCGGAGTTATTTCCGGAGATATTTTTGACAATAATAATGTTTACTCACACAAGTATACATTGCCTTATACGTTTATAATACTTTTGAGGTATAACCATTTTAATTTGTGAGAGCCAAGTTAGTACCAGGAAAGATCTGTAAGACTAACCACCACACTCTCGTTCATTGATTAATATGGATATCTCCTACTGAAAGGAGGTTTTTAAAGAACTAGGACGTCAAGCGACAGTCCACCTGATGGCAAGTGGATGCTGTGGCCCATAGATATCTACATCTATCCTCGATTACGAATCAAAATGCAGATGCAAAGTCACCCTGAGGACTAAGATGAAAAGCCTCGTACCCAGTAAAAGGGTCTCCGGTTCTCTTCATTCATCATATGAAAACAGTAGTATTAAGTTACTATTTTCCCGGTCGAGCCGACCCATTCGTGCTAAAACCATAATATAGCTGCGACATTACTCTACCACGTATGAAAGTGTACAATAGTGTTAAAAGGTATAGAGTGCTTGAATGTACGGAAAAGAATGATAGAAATAAAATTAAAATAATATGCTGATTAAAATCTATGAGCCAACTCTCAACACAGTTACACCGTCCAAAGAAATCTAGTGTACTAATTCATTCATTCAACATACATTATAATCTATCAAATTCACAGCTCCAGGCCTGGCCGTACACGTAGTGAACAGTAAAATCTTTTTTCGAACTGCGTTGCCACTGCTCAGAACAGTGTTGCCAACTCTACTGTATTATAATAATATATTGCTTCATAAAGTGAATTTGTCAGGTTGCCACGTTGTTATTAGGAAGACGCTGCCACTTATTTTCTGCTTTGTTTCTCTTGGTTGCCTCTAACGTCAACCATGGGGCGATATCATATACATGATCAGTGTACTATGTTGAGATATTTAATATATTTTGAATTCCACATCAAAAGAAATTCATGTTGTACAAGATACAAAAACATGCCATAAAACAAATATAAATACAAAACTCTGGAGGAATTTACTCGGAAACATTCCTTAAGGGATTATTTTAACAAACAATGCCTATTGTTTTTTTTTGTCTTTATAGCCGACCGATTGTACCAATTTCAGAAATAATATCTACATAACATTTGATGTTTATTTAACTGTAATCTTTATAAGCTAACTTTATAACTCAGATAGGATAAAAAAGGTTTTGATTATGTGATTGCTATTTTTAGTTTGGACCATCATCTTACATTTTTCTGGCTGTCGTTATTATAATACGAAAGTTGAAATGTTTTACATTTAATATCTAACCTACACTAAAAATTAGTTATAGTAAAGTTGACGGCTTCGTAGCGTAGTGACTCAGCGTTTGATCACGGCGCTTTGGGTTCTCGGTATAATCCTTCTGGGAAATGGTGTTTGTAAGGTCTACGAATTGTGTTTAGTATGTACGAGTACTATGTAGCGAAGAGAAACGGAGACCCTTTTACTAGATGCGAGGTTTTCCATCTTAGTCCTCAGGGTGACAGCGCATCTGCAGTTTTTACTTGAAGTTGGCTGTAACCAACCAACTTGTGCTCTGTAAGTTCGATTTCAGGTCAATTTTATAAAAAAAATAGTGAAAAATTTCTAAACCTGCTCATTACTGAAAAGGAGAAGGACCTCTTCCCACCGTCGCGCTGCTTCAATGACTATTATGATATTTTCAATTGAAATGCAAGTTCCCTAACGATATATTATTTTCCAGCAGGCCGTGGTAGTTCTGGAGCAGCGCTCGCTGAAAAGCAACCTGAGTTCCATACCCGCCGGCACCAATGAAATTGTTAATTACAATTTTAAGAGCTGATTTACAGCGTGCTCGGCGGTGAAGGAAAACATAGTGAGGAACCTACATGTCTGAGGAATAAGAAAAAATTGAAAACATGTGAAATTAGTCATCACGCATTGGGGCAGCGCGGCGGACATTTTCGCCATAGAACCCTCTCAGAAATAAGAGGAGGCCTGTGTCTACCAGTGGGACGTATATAGGCTGTTACTTTACTTTACTTTTACGTTATAAATCAGTTCTGAAACCAATATCGGACTCGCATATTTTTAAAATAAAATTTTAGACGCGCGCTCTGTACCTGCTCTATCACAATTCTGCTTTATTATATTATAATATATACCAAACAATACACTAGGTACAGACACTGACAGATATTTTAGAGGAAAAGTAAAAGAGAGACAAATTTTGACATAGCGGCTCTTTAATAAACTTCTAATTGCCATATAATCATTGTAATACTTAGAATTATATCTAAAATATAAAAAAAAATATTCTCTGCCGCGTTTATGAGACTGCGCTAAAACTTTGTGAATTTATTACTTGCACTCTTGCGTGAAACTTATAGGCAATTAATTAACAGTAGGTGGCGCGCGTATCGTACCGATAAATTTATTTGAAAGCTGTATATCATTCAATTTGTACATGGGTGTATTAACATCCCTAATTAAACAATATTACTCTTCAAAAATTTAATTTCCACAATTATTTCTTCTGCAGCAGCAATGCGCCGCGACCAGCTAGTTTATTATAAGAATGATCTTATTACATCATATTATATAAATGTTTGTAAAGAAAATGTATTTCTTTAATCTTGGTTTTTCCTGCGCTCCGCGTAATTTGCGTATGATAATAATAAAAATCATAAATAATATAGTGAAGATAGAGGAGGTTTAAGAGTGACACTGTATTTCTATAAAGTCTTTGACACATAACATACAATTTAAAGTTATTTATATATTATGTTAAAAAATAAAAATTGTTAAAAAGAATTGACATATTAAGGAATAAGCTTTTTATGTATTTTCCCTGTTTATAGGTAAATATTGATAAAGAGTATGATTAGTTTAGTTTGGTAATACACGCGATTGCATAGGAATACACGCGACTGCGATTTTTACTGTCGATTTAATTTCATTCAGTAACTAATTTGTTAACCTCTAAATTATGTACTCTATCTCCATATTCTATGACCTGTTTCTTATTTACATCCATGTTTAAGTTTCAGTCCATCTACTAGTATACGGACTAAAAACAAATAAATAGAACTTTCTGTTTTCTTTACACGTAAATCTAGAATGCTAACTTATTTTGTATTAATGCAATGCTTTTGATTTGCTCTCTTTTCTAAAGAACATGATTAAGTTTACATTCAAACATGTACTTATTGTAATACAGGTTAGTTTTCGAATTGTTGACTACTATGAAATAATTAGCAGAGCGGTTTTGTTGAAGTTAATTATGTAAATTACACAATTTGGAAGACTGTATGTCCAAAAGATTGTCAAACCCAGAACTTTTTTCTGTGAACAAAACGCCTTTAATGTCTTACTAACACACGCACGCACGTACGGGCACGCGTACGCCCACGCTCACGCTTACGCAATCGAACACGAATCGCACACGAACGCATGATGCAGGTAAAAATTTTAGTGTAAAATTTTTTGTTGCGATTTTTTACAAAACAAGAAAGTTTTAGTTTATATTTATATATTCGTATCTGTTGTGCTGCCCTTATGTAGACCGAATTAACAACTTCACAAGTCTTCGAAATATTTTTTTTAATTTCGCAGACATGCGGATTTCTTCATTGAAGTCGGTAGGGATCGAATCCGGGTTGCTCGCATTCTGGGAAATTTACGGCGAGCGCTACCATGTCCTTCTAATTTAAAAAAAGTTAGAATGTGTAGTATTCGCGTACACATAAAATAAAAAATTAATAAAAAAAATCTCTTTATTTCGGTTAAAATCCATAATTGTTAGTAAGTACAAGGAAGTTATAGCTATGTTAGTAATAATTAGGTGCAGGCACGAAAAATTAGTTTAAGTACAAACCAGGCCTGACTGAGGCACTAGGTTTATGCACATGCATATTTACCCAGTGTTCCATAACAGGACAATGTGGACAGGACGCATCTTTGTTTGCTGCCAAAATATTACAATTAAAATGAACATACAAGCTAGTATGTTCATTTTAATTTGCTCCTGGTGATTTTGGCAGTATTTCAATTTGATTTTAAAAACTTTTTTCGACTCGCACATATCTATGTATAAGGAGCCCTCTCGTAGCCTTCCATACTACACTCAGTTTAGAAAATAATTAAAAATCATGCAAATATCCTGTTTCGGAGCATATTCAAAGGGAAATTTAGTACTTGATGATGTCGTAAACATTTCCAGTATGATCATTTGTATTCCACTTCACAAGTAGCAAAGTTTTAAAACTTGGCGAATGTTGCAACTTGAAGAAAGTCAAAGTTGAGCAACTTAGAGGTGCAAATGTTTAAATACATTTTGCTACCGCGCATGATGTCGCTATGATGTGAATGTTCATTTGTATTCCACTACAAAAGACGCAAAGTTACAATGATTTGTTGTTATTTTTACAGATTACATAATAAAACGGCGTTTTTAGTTTGGATAACAATGCATGGTTAGCTAAGTGACGTCGTACTAAATCCAATATGGCAGACGGCTCAAGATAGCGGTCTAGTTATTTTTCCCGTTGTAGATGACAAGATTACTTAATGTGGTAAAGCCATGCTGCAGTTACAAGTATATTGTTTGTGACACGAATGGGTCGGCTCGACCGGGAAAAGACCACGTCCGCACAGAATATTAGAGTGAAGTAGCAGCTTTGTGCTTCCGTGTTTAGTATGGTGAGTGCAGAAATCCGAAGACAATGTATACTGTATACAAGGCATTGCATATGTCCTCAGGGATGACAACGAATCTACATTATAATTCTTAATTGAGGATAGATGTATGTAGATGTCTATGGCCCACACCAACACTTGCCATTAGGTGGACTGTGTGTTTGTTTGTCACCCTTATTCTATAAAAATATAAAAAGCTTTAAATGTCAGTAGAAAGTTACTTTTTATTTTTATACAAAAAGGATAGTCTATAAGCGTACAATCTACCTAATGAAAAGTGGATACTGTGTGTCAAAGACACCAAAATTTTAAAAAAAAGGTATGCGTTGCCACTCCTTAGACAATGATGTAATGCCTCCTTAACAGTAATGCCTCGTCACGATTCTCGTCACACACCATACGAAGCGCAGCAGCATTATGCTGATAATTGGTGTCCTCTGAATACGTGACCCTCCGCATGTAACAACACATTTGTGCTGCGGACAGAATACAGTTGCATCACTCTCTTTGTCAAAAGTGTGGCGCTATTTTTTATACATAGTGTATCAAACGAACTTACAGGCCAACTAATAGTAATTAGTGAGCGACTACTGTAGCCCATTGACACCTGAAAAACACTTCAAACAAAGAAGGCTACAGACGCGTTGTCACCTCTGAGGACTATGGAGGAATGCCCCACAAGCCTATAACTATACCGACTCACCCCGAAATACATCAATCAGTACACGCACTGCTATTTGGCGGCAAAAATAGGTAAGAGAGTGGTACCTACCCAGACTGACTCGTATGCAGAAAAGAAGTTCTCCCACGTAGGGCTCGCTACTGATAGCTCCACCTCCATACCAATTACTACCATACCCACCACTAGGACCACTTGAAGTTAGGTAATAAAGGTAAAGTATTGAAAAATAAAACAAACAATAATAATATCCTTCAGACCGAATTTCAGCCATGGCGGCCAGCCTCGACGGAGTCTGGTCATCTGCGTTGAACAGGATTATAGTGCACAAGTGTATGCGCAAGCACAGGTGTACTCTACATTCCCTCACTCTCATAATCCATCACGACCGGAGAGAGGAGATCAGGCGCAATACTTACGGTTTTACGTGCATTTTGAGGCGACGGGGTGAAACACCGCAAACTTTCTGACTCCGGACTGCTACTGAGAATTTCTCGACAGAAAAACCCATTAACTGATTTTGATTGGGGATTCGAACCCAGAACCTCATGATCAGCAACGCATATGAATAGCGTAGGGCGACCGACTACTAGATGAAATGATGACCTGATGAGACAAGCAGGAATTGAATGATGCCGGTAATTGAGATTCTTGCCTTTGGCAATATTTCTGGGATACCTATGTTCAGCAGTGGACTTGCAATCAGATCAGTAATGATGATAATAATGACCCACTCATTGTCATCATCATTAAAGCTTTTTCATTTTCATGCATTGACTTTTCTTTTTCATCAAAGTACTCTAGCCTCATACTCAATTTTTAACATTAGGTATGATTTTTTTCAAAATTGTAATTTTTATAAATTTATTACTTAAGAGTAGTCAGCTTTCCCTGAGGTGATTTAGCATCCCCATTATATAAACTTTTATGCTATTTTCGCAGTTCTACAGTATTTGCTACAGCAGTTAAAGTTTGTGGCACACTAACCGGTGCATGTGTCATCGAGTAGAGTCGTCTTGGCCAGTTTCCAAGCCCACTGAATATGAACATTAATAAATCAAATAGTTTGCAATGGAGATCGAAGTGTCATAATTATGAGAGACCACTTAAACTCATGATTATCATTAGGCGTTATTTTTTAAGTTTGTATACTTATAAATTTGTTGCAAGGCTTTACTACAATCACTATTTGAATCACGATAAATATTTAGTAAAAATTTACACAAAATTGTACAATAAATTTTTGTTACAATTTTATTACAAATTTTTCAAGTGTGTATGCTAAGTGGCGAAATTCTTATATTGATATATTCAGTAATATGTCAGAAAGAGTTGGTAAATTTAAATGAAAGGTGGTTCTACAGCCGTGTAGGCCACTAAAAAAACCCACTGCCCCATATAATTTCTAGGGTTTCATAGCACAGCGATAGAGGGAAACTGAAAACGGGCAACAGGATCTTCTTGAGAACAACTTAATAAATATACTAAAAAACTGCGGTAGCCAAGCGTGGCTACAATGGCACCCTACGAGACAAACTATGGGGAGGCTTACCTTGAGCTGTGGGTCTTTTAATAGCCCATAAAAATTAACAAAATTAAAAAAAATTGATCGTTGTACTACAATTAAAAAACATTTAAATATAGTACATAACAAGTATATTTAAATCTGTGTCAAAATAAGTCCAAGCGTCATATTTCCTTTTTACAATTATGTGTTAGTTGCACCTAGATGAGATTTGTTAAATAATTATTGAGTTAAAAAAAAATAATTTTACATTATAGTTTTGTTCAAAATTTCAAGTCTCCAGTTCATCGGGAAGTTAGTTTAATATCAACTACTAAATTCGAACCGAACAGATACACGAAAGCGAGTTATTAAAAACGTGGAAAAATAGAGAAATTGTCATTTGTCTGACACTTCCGTCTCTAGCCTGCCGTTATTTTAATTTTTAGAATCTGCACAAGATTGTTGTTTGGCCGTGCTAAGAAAAAGTTCTCTCCCGCCGAGCAAAGTGTTCAGCCCGGGGTGTGGCCAACGCTCCATATGATTATTATTTCGGAGCTGTTTTATATATAGCGCGGTAACTTCGTAACTTTGATAGCTCGATTTAAGCTTCAACTGAGGCGCAATGACAGCGCCGCCACAGTTTAATGTTAATTAATTCACGCCAATAAATCCTATGCATGTAAATTTTATGGTTTAGTAACGCTTGGGCATAATTTTATTCGGAGCTCATTTAATATTCGCGCTGCGTAGTTATTTATTTCACCAATATCACGTTTAATATGTCGATGATGATGAGAATCACATTTTAATAGCAAGCATCATCATCATCCTTACATTCCTACATAAGTCCCCTGCAGAACATAGGCCTCCCTCAAGGCTTTTCTTACCACAAAGCATGGCCCTGAGCTACCTGCATCCATCGACGTCCTTCATCTCTTACCTTCTAGGTAGGGATTTTCACTCTATCTAGTGCAGGGACGTCCTAAATTTTGCATACCGGTACGACTGGCTGCCATTCAAGAACCTTTCTCCTTCATCGGTTGGCACTTTTTGTTGAATAGATATTGGTTAAGAAGTTGCACATTCTTAAAAATACTAAGAGACTAAATCTGAAACACTCATTTTCTTAATATGGCAACGTAATATAATTTTGATTTAAAATGAACATTGTTAAGTTCCACTGTTTTTAAAATAAACGAAACAATAGATAAAACAATTCCGACATTTAGCTATCATTCTTTGTTGTCAAATTATTTTCTTTATTTATGACTTGTTATTTTATTGTTTTCAATTTTTCCGAGCTTTTAGTACGGATTAAAATGGTCTCGGAGGAATAAAAGGAAAAATGGAATTAATCTTTGTTGTGTTGTAAGTTGTAACAGAGTTAATTTTTACGATAGTTTGGTGTTATTTACTGTTTTTTATTTTTTATTTTATTATCTGACATCGTAGTGTACCATCGAAGGCTTACATGTAGGCTAAAGTTAAAGAACCTGGATTATTGTCGTCGAGAAATCTATTTTGATAAGTACCCAGTTTCTATAGGGGAGGCAGATAGGTTATGTTGGCTACCAGCTAAAACCTCACGGTGGTCATCGTAAGTGCCATCATCATTCATATTGAATGCAATGGCGGCTTTTCTATCGTTTTGATATGATTTTAGCCCGTTCCGGGAGGGCTTACTAATCCTCGAACCCCGCGTATCACTTTATTGGGCTTTCGAGACTTTTACTCCAATAGAACGCGAACCCAAGGCTCCGCTTGTGGTAAGGGATCATTAGTAACAGTCATAACTACTGGCACTGAGAGATCCCGTTCTTACGGACACGAGTGCCTCACATACCTGGCTACCGAATCGCAATATTAACCTATTCATTCCCTGTCGCGTGTACTACATATAGTTCATTGCTATTGTCTTGCTATTGTGTCTGAAAATCGGACAGTGAAAGTGTTAAATCGTAGTCTTCTTATATACTGCCTCGTTGGTCTAATGATCGGAAACGCAACTGCTGATGACGAGTCCCGGGTAAGATTTTCGTGTCGGGCCAAAAAATCAATCATTGAGTATTTCTGTCATGAAATTCACAGTGGTAGCCCGATGTTAGGAAGTTGGTGGTATTTTACACATGTGCCTAAGTCACGCTGCAGCTATATTATGGTTGTAGCACGAATGGGTCGACTCGACCGGGGTAGGATCACGCTCTCATAGAATACCAGTGTAAAATAGTAGCTAAATGCTGCTTTGGTTCATATGGTGAGTGTAGAGAACCGGGTACCCTTTTTACAGGAAACGAGGCATTCCATCTTAGTCCTCAAATGTGACAACGCATCTGCATTTTTATTCTTAATCGAGGATAAATGTAAATCTCTATGGGCCACAGCATCTACTTACCATCAAGTGAACTGTGTGCTCGTTTGTCACTGCCATTCTATAAAAAAAGCACGTAATGCCGCTGGTCCTGCACCTGATCTCTCTCCGGTCTTGTCAGATTGCCGTCCCATCGGACAGTGAGAGTAATTTATTTTTTATATTATAGTTGCCACGTTTGGTAGTCGGGATGACAACCGCTGATTTTATTATTTTGAGTTGATAACAGCACAATGCTGCTGCCTATCTCCTGTTTCATTTCCCTCTGTTACCTCTTACGAAACCCACGGAATGACATTTGGTAGTGGACCAACTTATGCCGCCACTACATGACACACGCTCTTTGCGGCTTTGCTCTTTTTACTATTGCCTTATCTAAATTACTTAATTTGTAATTTGAAAGTGTCTAAAAATTATATTACGTATATTTTTTTCTTAACGTCACAAATGTTCATAAATTACGCATGAAATTTCACGAAGGAGTGACCTCGTGAAATATGTAGCTTTGAATTTGAATTTTAAAGCGAAACGTCACTGTATGGAACAAACGGAAACTGCAGACTTGTTTTTCCTTGTCCTGAGAACGAAACTGTAGATACTGTACACAGAAAAATGCTCGCATTATGGATTTTGCTCTGAATAAGGAAGAACGATACAACTTTTTAATGACAATGAATTTGGTAGTCGAGCCGCTGTATTGTAGTTAATTTTCAATGAAACCCCTAAACTACACTATCAAAGGTTTAATTAAAATGATTTGTATGTGAATGACATTACTGACGCATGGTGATTATCCATATTATTTTACTTGATATTATTGATTACACAATACTTAATGTTTGTACACAATTTAAGACTAAAACAAAGTCGTAATGACATTTTTGTTTAGACATTTCAGATAATTTTAGGTTTAATATTAAATACTATGAAGTCCATAATATATTTTATCCACATATAATATATTACCCGTCAGGAATAAAATATATGTTTGAAAGAAAGAAAGAAAGAAAGAAACATTTATTTGAACATTTATTATTATAATATTTTTTGAAACATTTATTTTGTTTATTAACATATTATAGATATATTATATTCCCGACGGGTTAAGTCGGAAACAAACCAGGAGATGGAAGGCAGCGTCTTCCTTATGAATGAATGAATGATTTATTCATCATACACAACACAATGTATAATATAAAGAAGTTACAACTAAAACGCAAGCGAAAAAAATTACACTATACAATTACATTGGGTTGCAGCAACGAAGAGGCATCCGACTCAGCATGAAATTGTAGCAGTGTTGCCAAGGTCAGGGCGCTGTTATTCTGTCAGCGCCTCACATTATCGGGCAGTAAGTGGAGTAAAATAAAAATCCACCTAGTAATATTATATTTCAAATGAATTATAAGTACTTAAGCAAATTAAAGTAAGAAATTAAAACTTATCACTGATGAGAGTATGGACGCCTGCATGAATAAGGCAATGCAATATTATCTATTAATATTTACTTATATCCCACTGGCCTGACTGATTGCCTCGTTGGTCTAGCGGTTGTGAACGTGACTGCTTATCATGAGGTCCCAGGTTCGAATACCGGTCGGGACAAAAATATAATATAAATATATAAATAGTAAGGACGTTGGTCTTGCGCCTGATCTATCTCCGGTCGTATCGGTTTCCCCGTTATCGGACTATGCGAGTAAAGGCATAAGGAGTGCACCTGTGCAAAAGTTAAAGCTCACTTCAAAAAACTAAAAAGAATAAATAACTTCACATTCTAAAATAGGAGCTTTAATTCTTCTATACACTATGTCTTAGGACTTACAAGTTGAAATTTTTTTTGTTGGTATAACAAAAACTTTGAGGATGGTAGTTAATACTTTGCGGTTATGTTATAATGAAATTCTATTGATTATTTGTGCATATCCTATCTACACGTATTTTTGTAAAGTTCAAAGAAAGAAACCTGAGTGGGGATAGACCACCGGTACCAATGAAATTGTTAGCCGTATTATAAGTAAAGTTTAATCAGGCCAAAACCTGCATGTTAGGGAATTAAAATATTGGCAGGTGTAATGTGTCATCTACTTCGCGCGCGGTGCGTGTGGGTGCATGAATAGACCGTGCGGCTGATCAGTGACCTCAGTGTGACCGTGAAGGCACGACTTGCCTAAATACATTTCTGGATCTATATTAAATAATCAAAAACGTATGAGTTATGCAAATTATAGCTAATAGCTTTTTATAAGTTTGTTGATAATTATTAAATGTTAACGGTATCTTCCCCTTACATTGGGTAAGTGTGAGCAATTTTATAATATATTACAACAGTATAACAAATATTGATGAATATTGATTTTTGAAATGTAAACAATTGATACTTAGTACATAATTTAATTTTATGTCACATGCTAGTAATTTTATCACGTAATTGTGTATGTTTTTTCATAGTAGATGCTTAGTTGATATAACTTTATTTTTTCTTGCCGCCGTTCTGGTAGCATGTACCGCCACACCAAACTTATTAGTTGTATTCGCCCAGTTGATTCTGGCGGTGGGCGTATATATTACCTATTTTGGAGGCAAGGTTCATGAAAGATTTCGACTGTGTGTTCCAGGGAACCTCGCTGGAGCTATGAAATCCTTCTAATTATTTTATTTCCAAACATAAGATGGGAGGATTTGGAATTAAATGAAATAAATAAATATATATAAATATACATTAAACTCGCAAGTGAAATGGGTCTAAAAAGGACACATATCCCCAACCACTACCGCCGGACTCACCGCCAGTCGTGTCAGGGAAGTACTCGCTTTTCTCCTGATCCTGAAAGGCGTCGAACCCGCAACCTGTTAATTATATTTTATTTTGTTCTCTCTTATTATTAGTCAGCTTAATTTTTCTATAGAAGTAATTAGCTTAGTCTAGTTTATAAGTAGTGTTATTAAATATCTCTTTAGAAGTATTTACTTATATTAGTCTAGTTTATAAGTAGTGTGATTAAATATCTCAAAAAAAAATTGTTGTTATTATTTATTTGTTTAACAAATACATAATAACGTGACACAGGGCACACATGTGAAGTGGCCTAACACGCACTAGTGCAACTACACTTGCACATACACTTGAGCACTATGATCCTGCACCGATGGCCAGTCTGCATTGAGGCTGGCCGCCATGACCGAAATTCGGTCTGGGGTACATTATATCCCACTAATCACATCAATAATGAGTAGGACTGTATGATAATATAAGTTTTTAGGTCTAGTTTTAGTTTTTCTTTTTTATAGTTTTTTAATATTGTACATATTTCAATGTTATTGAATTTAATAAACTTTAATCAATAATAGCAAATTGACTTATGGATATAGCTGCAATAATATGTAAGAATAAACTGATTCGTAGATTCCCTTTGTAGGGAGGATTTGTCTTAATAGTCACGCTTTGTAAGCGGAGTGCAATCACAGAACCAGATGTCTCACAACGTATATCGCCATCTATCGCAAGCCATTAGATATTTTTTTTATAGAATAAGGGTGATAAATCAGCACACAGTCCACCTGATGGTAAGTAGATGCTGTTACCCATAGATATCTACATTTATCCTCAATTAAGAATCAAAATGCAGATGCGTGAGAAACAAAATGGAACGCCTCGTTTCCAGTAAAAACTGCCTCCGGTTCTCTACTTATACGAAACACAGCACCCTTAAGCTGCTATTTTACGCTGGTATTCTGTAAGGTCCTACCCCGGTTGAGCGGACCCATTCGTGCTACAGTGTGGCTCTACAACGTATGAAATAAAAAAATCTTTTAGGTTTATCCCACAGTCGCCTTGCATCACAACCACGTGATGAAATGGGGTAGTGAATTATCTTTCGCCACCATCATACTTTATTGTAGACAACAAAGACGTCTATTAATTTTTCATTTTTGATTTTAGGCTAATAGTCCTCCAAATAGCAAGTGGTTACTGCAGTCCCATGGCGAAAAAAGGTTCTCGAGTGGCGGCCTCGTACCGGCGGACGAAGTGTAGGGCATCCCCCCACTAGTTCAAGTGACGACCTGGTAAGACATGCAGGAAGTCGATGGATGCAGGTGGCTCAGGACCGTGCTTTGTGGCATTGCTTGGGGGAGGCCTATGTTCCGCAGTGGACTTGTGAAGGGCTCTAATGATGATGATGACGATACTGCAGTCCATGGACACCTGTTACTAAGTTTAAAAAAAGAAGTCCTCAAATACAAGTACGCTGTTACTCTTAAGGATTAGAATGCGTTACAGTCTATAACTTTATAATAACACAGGTCCTGAATACGGAATTGGACGCTTGTGTAGGTAAGAGTATAGTACTTATCCAGAATGACTTTTAGATATAAAGGAAGCCCTATCACCTAGTAAAACGATGGATGTAAATAATATAGGTGTAGATAATATACGCATCGAATACATTTGCAGTCATCATCGTTGTTCAATACGTGATATGAAATGAAATGAAATGAAATGAAATTTATTTAACATACATTACATCATTATAGTTACAGTTATTTTGAGCTCTGAAGCCTGCGTTAGTTAAAACTGTGCTACAGGCCTCAGACTTCCCATCTAATGTCTAAGTATTATAATGTATATTAGTATTGTAAAGAAATATCGATGGCCCCAACGAATAAACGTGCAAGAGCTCTTACCCAAATTTTTTTTTCGTATTTTCGTTTGCTTAGCCTATTATACACCTAAGTATATTTTTTTTGAATATTTTAGACTTCGAATAAGCCTTTTATAGCACAATATTCCTTTATTGTACGGAAAAAAATATTTACATATCACATGAATAATAAAACATGCGCTTATTGCCGATTATTAGTTTATTTGAGTTCACCAGAATAAACGTGTTAAATCAATCTGCCGCTCGTGTCTATCCTTTCCTTTGGGTAATAACTCTTGCGATTTTTCGTGTAAAAACGCAAGCGACTTTTATCAGTAATGCCTCATTGCAGGCGGCAAAACTTTGAATATAATAATTACAGCTATGCTATTGTCTTTTAACATTTTCTCTTGTTTTTTCTACTTTTGTAAAGGTTTAAGCCCTAATATTATTCGATCATGAATTTGAAGTTATTGGTAGTAACCGTTTAATAAACGGATACTTTCCCAATAGTGTCTATTGCAATCGCTCGTTACAAAAGGGGCGAAGCGGGGGCGGGGTATGTAAGATGCGCGTGACATCGCTAGACCCCGGAAGGTCAGTTCGGATGCGAATTTGCTCGAGTTATTATGTAATTTCGTTTGTTTACTGAGCATATGCATTGTTGTTAATATTCTTATTAAATCATTAAGAGTGATAAGTATAATTATGAATAGACACAGAGGTACTTCAAGTCGTTGCAGAAAGATATTAAAATTGGTGAACTATGGGATACACGGTATGTACCTACATAATATTATTATTGATTAACTACTTTTGTAAGTAAGAGGATACACACTTTAATCAATAGAAATTGGATTCTTATTATTCTTTCCCTTTATAACAGGTGGTACCATGTTATGTGGACTCCGACAACCTTTTTAGTTAAATGTAATAAGAACGAAAATCACCTGACACAGGCACCGCGCGGCGGTTGCCTATTATTTAGCTAATTTATTGTCTTACGTATTATGTAACTATTCTCTTTTGAAGGATTATTTGCTTTTACAGGCTCAGCTGATATTGTATCGAGTAAACATTTTTTGATCCATGTTAAGTACTTTTTTCAGACAATATTATTAATGAGATGACAGTAGTATTGAACTTGAAGAACAAAATGAAATTAAAGGTGAGAATGATGAAACTTTTCTTTGGTTGTTGGTTAGATATAATATATATATATATATATATATATATATATATATATATATATATATATATATATATATATATATATATATATATATATATATATATATATATATTTCAAAACTTACCAAGGGCTGCGTGGGGGTGAGGGGCTGAGTGTAAATGTAAATAAATAGTTATTGAAAACATAGTAATGTAGTCATTTGAGTAATTTGTTTCAGAAAATTTCATATCTTTCATGAAGTTCTTTCCCATTGATGGCATATCAGACCTCAAAGAAGTCAACTCAGAACCTGATGATTTTATTACATCGGCTCCATTAATAGTAGTAAATGTATCTCCAAATGATAATAATACCTCACCACCAAATTTACCAACAAATGACATTTTAGATATTTCTCATAATGTTATTGAATCATTACTACCTGAAATGGAATACCCTACTCCATTGCAATCTGTAAATAATAATGATGATTTACAGACTACTGATAATTCTATTGTAATGACTCCATCAACCCAACAAAAAATAGATTTTATAGCCACGCCGACTGTTTTATACATTAATAATGATTACGATCTAAGAAATATTTCCGACTTAGAGGGATTTTTACATAGTATTGAAACACAAAATATATCACAGGATATTGTAACTACAGAATCGGAGGAAAGACCCGTCACTCCTATAGAACCGCTTACGAAAAAGAGAAAAATAGATCCTAATTTATGGAAAGATCGCAAAAATAAAACTCTTAAAAATTCTGGTAAAAGTTATGAAAGTGTTAGAACTAAAAAGCAAAACGTAGAAAAATCTATAGGTCCACCATGCAACTGCAAACTGAAATGTTACGAAAAGATACAGCAAAATATGAGAGTAAAATTTTCAAAATTTTTGGGCTATCAGGGACCACGAAAGACAGTGGATTTTATTAACCGCCATGTAAAAAGAAAACGTCAAAAAAATTACAGTTGAACGTAAAAATAATCGTACTCAAACATTAACATATCAACTATTCGATGATACTAATTCCATGATTAAAGTTTGTAAAACTATGTTTTTAAGTACCTTGTCTATTACACAGCAAGTAGTATACACAGCTATTGATAAATTGGGAGATGACAATTATTTAAAAGATTACAGAGGAACTCATAAGAATAGGCCAAGAAGAATGTCAGAAGAGACTGAGAAAAGTATAATTGATCATATAAATCTATTTGAAAGAGTTGAATCACACTATACTCGTAAAGATAGTCAAAAGCAATATCTGTGTGAAACATTGAATGTCTCTAAAATGCACCGACTATATTTAGAATGGATAGATACAAACCACCAGTACAATCAAACATGCAAAGCAACTAAACGGCAGTATGAAATAATATTTAATACGAAGTTTAACCTATCCTTTCACAAACCTAAAAAAGATTTATGTGAAATATGTTCAATTTACCAAACTTCTGATGATGTAAGAAAAGAACAGTTAAAAGCTGACTATGAAAAGCACTTGAAAGAAAAACAAATGGTAAGGCAATTAAAGGAACAAGAAAAGGAAAAATTTTGTTCAGGTGACAGTGTTGTAGCATGTTTTGATCTGGAAAAAGTGTTAAATATCCCCCAAAGTGAAGTAGGCATATTTCATTATAAACGAAAGTATCCTGTATACAATTTCACGATTTATAATATCTTAGAGAAGAAAGGTTACTGCTACGTCTGGCATTGTCAAATTGCGAAAAGGGGTGCGATAGAAATAGCTAGTTGTCTTTGGTCATTTATCCAGGCACACGTTGAATTAGGAATAAAAAACATATCCTTTTATTCTGATTCATGCGCAGGGCAAAATCGTAATCGTTTCGTATTCGCCATGTTTTCTTTAGCGGCGAAGAAATACAACATAAAAATAACACATAGGTTTTTGGAGAAAGGTCATAGCCAATCGGAGGGCGATTCTATGCATGCTGCTATTGAGCGTTCTAAGAAAAAGCATACTATCTACACACCTGATCAAATGTATTCCTTGATAGAGAATGCCAAAGTTACCGGGCATAAGTATCAAGTAAAACAAATGACGCAAGCTGATTTCATAGATTTTAAGGAATTAATTAAAGGGAAGAATTGGTTAAAAGATACAGATGGTAATAAAATTTACTGGAGCAAAATTAAAGTAGTTTTCCTTATAATCAACCTGATACAGTTTACTTTAGATACAGTTTGAAGACGAATTACAAGAGATGCAAGCTATTACGAGAACTAACTCACGAAGGCGACGAGGGAATCTATAGAACACGCTGAAAACCTAAAACTCGCTTACACTGGAATGCTGCCCGTACCTCTTCCTTTATATAGAGATTTAATAAGTCTGTGTGACTCAGGGCCATACCAAACCATTACCAGTGTTTTTACAGAAATCTAGTGCCATTAAATTCCACCTCAGTTACCAACGATAGTGACGAGGAGAATTATTAGTAACCACTTATTAGTTGTTTTCTGTTACATTTTCTTGTTTTGTTTTAGTAATAATATACTTGATAAGTACCTACTTCGTTCTAAATTGGATAAATAAATAGTAATTATTCTTATTAACAATATTTTTATTGAACCATCAACAAAAAAAATAGCTAATTTACATTATATACCATGCACTAATAAAGTCGTATTACATAAATATTAAGTCGATCTTGTTAACACAAATATACGGGCCTTTATCTTTACAAATATGTAAAGCAACAAAATATACAAGAATAAGTGTGTGATGACCAGAAGGCTTAGGGAAAAAAATATACGTGGAATAACCATGCAACATTTCACTACACTTGTTTAAGCTTCATTTATGACACGGATAAACGTGCAGTGATACAATAATGTTAACAAGTCACATATTATTCACTAGAATAATAATTTAATACGGTTTTTCTTAAATAATGTAGTAAACCGATAATATTTCATTTATAATAAATATATGAGCTGAAAGATATCTTTTACCTTTAATTTGATCACATTATATTTGTCTATTTATTATGTAATTAAAGTTATGTGATTCCAAACGTTTTTATATCTTCCTGAAAAGTTGTCGTTTTTCGATTGCACGTTTATTCGTTGGGGCCATCGATATGTTGGTTACAAAATAATATAAAAATAATAATATGGTACTAATTCTATTGTAAGGCCGAGTTGCGTGCGTGTGTGTGTGTGTGTGTGTGTGTGTGTGTGTGTGTGTGTGTGTGTGTGTGTGTGTGTGTGTGTGTGTGTGTGTGTGTGTGTGTGTGTGTGTGTGTGTGTGTTATTAAGTGATCTTCGTGAACAAATCTTCAGTCGCATCGTAATTCAAGCCGTTAGAGTTTGTTTAAGATTTTCCTAAATTCGTGGTTATTAAGATTTATAATAGTTTTAACATTTCTGTTATTAACAGTTTTAACTTTGTTAAATAATTTATTATAGAGCATTGGTGCACAAAAGTTGTAGCTTCTTCTTGCAAACACAGTCCTGACACGAGGTACAGGTAGTCTTGTTATGCGTTTGTTACTTTTAGGAAGGCCAGGCACAAGAAGGCGATGATATCTACGTAGACACTGATATACAAATAATTTACGTACTGATAACATACCGCACCGCTTGTACAGGTCATATGTGGGGTATTTAAAAGGCAACCGCATCATAACTTTTAGGATGGTGCGTTGCGCACGCTCTAGTTGTATGAGGTGTGTCTTTGCTGCACCCCAGACGCAAATACAATATGAAATGATGCTCTCACAGGGACCTATAGGTTAGCAAAGAACATCATAACTAGCCACATCTCGTAAATTTTAAATATGTAAACTAGCCTCCTTATTTTACTCGCTAGAGCAGTTACTTGTGGGACCAGCTAAGACCTTCATCAACAATAACTCCCAAATACTTTATGCTTGTCACACGTGACAAATAATCCACAATTACGTGGCCGGTACCCGCAGTAGCCTGTTACATGGGTGAGTATGGATTTGAATCTGGAAGTTATTGCCAGGTCGAGAACTGGTTGATATACCAAAACAAACATACTTTGTTTTGCAGTATTCAGAGTGAGAAGGCTGTCTTCAAGCCAAGACGTTACAGTTTTATCCCTTTTCAGCGAGACTCCTAACATTACACTGCATCTGATCACTGATCACACGCTGCACGTGTATTAATACAATAAAATAATGAATGGACTCACTGTTTGTGTGCGTGTGCACTGCCGTTTGTATGCACGTTGTGACGAGCCGGTAATGAAGAACACCTCTTTGCGCTTATGCTATCTTATTATTTTAAATTTAATTTTCGCATCAGAATTGAATTTATTTTACGATTAAGACAAAGCACTTTACACGTCTATACTCTTTCGAAGTGTGGGAGTGTGTCGACGAGGGTTGCGTACCTTATACTCAGAATCACCAAACGGTATTCGAAGGTCATACAGGTTTATGCACCAACCTCGGCACACCCCGATGAGGAGGTGGAAGAAATGTTTGAGGATATCTCTAGAGCCATGCATTCCTCCAAAACACACTATACGGTGTTAATTGGACACTTCAACGCAAAACTAGGAACAAGAGAGAGCGGTGAGCTGAAAGTAGAGAAATTTGAAATGAGGCAACGGGACTAAAGGGGCCAGCAGCTGGCCGACTTTATAGAGAAAGAGGGACTCCTTATGATGAACTCTTTCTTCCAAAAGTGGCCCCACAGAAAGTGAACCTGGTCGAGCCCCGACGGTTCGACGAAAATGAGATTGACTTCATTATGACGACCAGATGACAACTGTTCAGAAAACTGGCGATCACCGAATGGTTAGAGGCACACTGAACTTAAACATTAAGTTGGAGAGGTCACGTCTAATGAAGTCAACGCTCCGTCCCCTCGTCCTCTAATCCAAAGTCCCGAAAACTTTCAGCTCGAGTTACAAAATCGTTTTCAGTGCCTAAAGATTGCAATGAAGTGGACGATATGAATGACAAGCTTGTGGAAACTGTCCATGCGGTCGGAGCTAAGTTCTGTAAGACCCGTCGCAGAAGAATACTAAAACTCTCCGATCACACTCTTGATCTCATGGTTGTTAGACGGGAGATGAAGCTGCAGTCTTCAGCAGATTTGACAGCATACAGGCAACTGAACAGACATATCTCCAAATGCATGCGGCGGGACTTGCGCAACTGCAATACTGCTCGTATTGAAGAAGCAATCGAGCGGAACCAGGGCTCCAAAGTATGTGCCAGAGATCTGTCTGCCAGAAAGAGCCAACTGACGAAGCTGAAGACCGAATGTGGCAGCATCTTTTCCGGACACCTGAGATTTTGAGTGAGATTGAGAGGTTCTATGGGCAGCTGTACACGTCATCGTTGGAGCCACACGCAAGTGTGGTAACGATCAAGAGCAAGTCTTATCCGACACTATTCCGATGATATCCCAGCCGTCAGTCTGAGCGAGATTTGAATGGCTCTCCTTAAAGACGACAAGGCCCCAGGTGAGGATGGAATTACAGCGGAGCTTCTAAAGCGGGTGGAAAACCGGTACTTGAAGTCCTTCAGAAGCTCTTTAATTCCGTCCTACATGGTGGCATTACACCAGGCGTGGAGCAGAAGTGCGGTGGTCTTGTTCTTCAAGAAAGGCGACAACGCTCTATTGAAGAACTACAGACCGATTTCCTTCTGAGCCGCGTCTACGTGCTGTTTTCGAGTCATTACGAATCGTCCCGCAGGCAGATTGACGACTTTCAGCCTCCCGAACAAGCCGGTTTCGAAAAGGCTTTAGCACCATAGACCACATACATAACCTTCGGCAAATTGTACAAAAGACCGAAGAGTACAATCTGCCACTTTGCCTTGCGTTTGTGGACTATGAAAGCCTTTGATTTCGTCGAAATTTGGCGGTGCTACAGTCCTTCAGCGGTGCCAAGTGGACTGTCGGTATATCTAAGTGCTGAAGTGTCGGATAGCCATCGTAGCCCTACTGTGGTACAGCAGGGCTGACGATTGTTGACGAGAATGTTTACCTGGGACAAATAGTCCGACTAGGTAAGTCAAACTTCGACCGAGAGGTCAATCGACGGATTCAACTCGGCTGGGAAGCGTCCGGAGATTACGACCCATCTTCTCGTCAGGCATACCTCAAAACCTCAAAACTAAATTGTACAACCATTGCGAGTTGCCAGTGATGACATATGGAACTGAGACGTGGTCCTTCACTGCTGGTCATATGAGGAAGCTCAAGGTCGCTCAGCGAGCTATGGAGAGGGCTATGCTCAGGGTTTCCTGCATGATAAACTTATAAATGAGGATATCCGCAGTAGAACCAGAGTAACCGACATAGCTCAAAGGATTAGTAGCTGAAGTGGCAATGGGCCGGCCATATAGCTCGGAGAACCGACAACCGATGGGAAGAAAGGTTCTCGTGTGGCAACCTCGTACCGACAGGCGAAGTGTAGGGCGTCCTCCCACTAGACGGGTGACGACCTGGTAAGACATGCGGAAGTCAATGGATGCAGGTGGCTTGGGACCGTGCTTTGTGGCTTTCCGTGGGGGAGGCCTATGTTAAGCAGTGGACTTGTGAAGGGCTGTAATGATGATGATGAACACCCCACCTACATAAATACTCACTACACGCTGCATTTACTTGGCTACGGATCGTATATGCAATCAAAATAGCCAAAGAGCTAAGAAACAGAAATTTTTCCCGACAATAATAATAATCTTAATTAAAACTTATATATGTTACAAACAATTTGTTGCACTGATTCCTAAACTACGATTAATCCTGTATCTTAGGATATCAGTACCTCCCCATACAATTTTACAATATTAAATTTTAACGCAAATTTTTATAAAACAATTTTTTTTAAATAAAACTATGTCATTTAAATAAAATATTCCTCTAATACCGTGTGTGTGTGTGTGTGTGTGTGTGTGCGCGCGTGCGCGCGTGTATGTGTATGTGTGTGTGTGTGTGTTTTGTGTTACCTGTTAGTTTATACGTTAACTCTAAGAAGTCTTTCACAAGCATAGTAATAATTTTTTTTAGCCAATCTAGCAAAACGATTTTTAATTTAAAGTTACTTAGCTTCTGTATATCTTTTGTTTTGTTGAATGTATTATATAGCCGAGGCGCAAGATATTCGTAATGCTTTCTTGCTATCGAGCTTTTCCTGTTAGGAGCAGGGTACTTTGCAGTTCTTTTGTTCTTGACATTTGTGTGTGATACAGATAAACGATGATACCGTCTGATGCATTGATACACGAAAGTTTTCCGAACAGACAAAACACCTGTTTTTTTATATAGCAAGCTGGTTGGGTGGCGGTAAGTTAAAAAAAGCATCACTTTTAGGACAGCTTATTTGCGCTCGCTCCATTTCCATTAAGTGTGTTTAGCACGCACCACCCTTGGAGTATACAGTACAGTACATATGCAGTAATTTATTAACCGGTGGTATAGAGCATTATAAGTCTGGACTAAGAGCTGTTGATTAGCTATTGCTCTTAATTTTCTGAAAATAAGTATTAGTTTTTAATTCTTTTGGCCGTATTTGAAATGTAGATACCATGACAGATTTTAATCTATTGTGACACCCAGGTATTTAATGTTTGTTACCCTTTTATGAGAGTGTAGTTGCATCTTGATTGAACCTGAGGTTTCTTACATGAATTAGAATGTATGACTAAACTCAAATTTGTTTTGTGATTTGATGCTTTAGTTTTATTGAAGCAAATGTATTTTGTTTTTGTTTTGGAGATGTTCAGTGTTAGTAAACTGTTTTCCATCCATTTATTTACTCTAATTTAACTAGTTTCAGTTAGATTTTGAACAGTTTCCAGTTTTCCCGTGAAACAGTAACACAGTATCATCAGCAAACATTATTATGCTGGCTCCGGGAATGTCTAGTTTACATAGTTCGTTAATATAAATTAAAAATAATTGCTGCTAATGTGCTCCCTTGTGGTATACCATAGGAGCAGTTCGCATTATCGCTAAATTGATTGCAAACGCGTACTCGTTGTTTTCTATTTTTTAAGTAGTCGGAGATCCATAGAAGGGGTACATCCCTGATGCCCATATTCTGCAGTCGTGAGATTAAGATTGGAATTGAGACGGTATCAAAAGCTTTTTGGAGATCTAAAAAAAACCCAACGCATTTTTCTCCTGCATCGAGATATCTCGATATTCGTGTGGTTAAATCTAGCACTGCATCATTCGTTGACCGACCTGTTCTGAAACCATACTGGTTTGGTGCTAGTAGGTTGTTATTTTCTAAATATTTACTGATTTGTTTATTCGCAATTTTATCTATTACTTTAGATACTATTGATAACAGAAATATGGGTCTATATTTGGACGGATTAAGTTTATCTCCTGCTTTATAGATAGGAATAATGGTTGCCAACTTAAAAACCTATGGGAAACTACATGATTCAAAGCTAAATTTACAGATGTGTGTGATGAGTGGAGCTAGTTCGTGGGTACACATTTTCAACAGTTCGGCCGTATTGTTATCACATCCAGGGGCACTGTTTGATTTTAAAGTTAATATTGTATGTGTTACTTCTATTATGTCAGTTGGAAGAAAATACATTGATTGGAGTGGGCCTAGAGATATTGGATCATTTGCTAGTTCCAATTCCGATTTACTGTGTGTGTTAAGCATGCGTTCTGCCAAGCTACTGCCAATGGTCGTAAAAAATCTATTTGCAATATTAAGAGCCTCTCTTAGGTTGTTAGCAATTCCGCCCTCGAACGGGTTCCTGCCTTGTCGTGGCGGGGGGGGGGGCTTAGTAGCCGTGGCTTGGTCACCGGCGGTGAACAAAGAGGAACCCCTTGGCTGGCCCGTTAGGTAGGGCCGGCCCGAGGTGGCCACTCCGAGTCGGCTTGAGCCCACTTCGGATGTGTGTCGGTGGGCTGCGGGGAGAGAGGAGTGTTGGTATTGTGAGGCGCCGCTCTCCCTACCCTCCGCAGACGAATCTTGGTTGGCGGCGGAGCCATAGACCAGATCCGCTGCTGGGGTCAGGAAGGCTGGTGCTTCTGAGTGCTAATTTTTCCTGGCCCTATGGCCTTCGCGCATCGGGCACGAGTGCGTCCGTTGCGCATGTGAAGTTGGAGGCCGCGGAGGAGGGCGCCTTACCTGAGAAGGAGATGGGGAGGAGTAGTCCTTTCCCGAGGAGGGGCCGCCCTGAGGCGGTTAGCGCTGGTGAGGCAGCGGATTTGTGCAAAAGCGTTCCCGTGGCCCTGCCTATATGCAACGAAGGTGGAACACCATGGAGTTTTTTGTCGGTGCGAGTCCGACATAACCCGTCCTTGGCTCCGCAAGGCGGGTATGTGTAGGCATTTCCCTATGTAAAAAAAAGGTTGCTAGCAATGTTTAGAAGCTCTTTTGAGTTGGACTTATTTTGGTTTAGTTCACAAAAGTCTTTTATTAATTTCCATGTGTCTTTAGTGTTACAATTGCTTGATATCAGTTTATTTTTATTATACTGGATTTTGAAGGCATTCAATGAATGGGCGACTGTAGGAGTCCATAAGAGCAGAAAAAGATTATATGAACTTTACCATGAAAGGTCATATAATCCTAGCGTCGAATTTAGGGAATATGTAAAAAAATATTAAAAAATATTTAAAGGAGTGTGCTCCACAGCCAAGTCTTTGCATTCAAGTAACAAAATTAAGACGGCTTCTAATAAAATTAAAATGACGTGCAGTATAATTAATAGTGAAACTGGCAAGGTCAACTCTCGCAATTCAAACTACCAGTTAAGTTTTAACAACAAATTAACTGAATCAGATCAGGATGTTTTAATGGTTTTTGAGAAATATTTTACTGATATTCCGATCTTAACCACTAAGTCACTGAATTCTTCTCCTGCCGTCGCTGAATCAAAACAAACAAAATGTAAATGCGTGTACAAAGAATTTTAAATTTCAAGAAATATCATCAAAAGATATTGTAAAATATTTTAAAACTATTGATATTAAGAAAACTGCAGATCTGTGGGGGATTTCCGTTAAAGTTATTGCGTCTATAATAGATATAATCGCGTCTGAACTAGCTATTATTTTTAAAACTAGTATCGAATATGGTGTGTTTCCTGATTTAATGAAGCATATTAAAGCAATACCTTTATTGAAATCTGGTGGTCCATTAGACCCTGCCAATGTTAGACAATTTCTGTACTGAAAACACTTGGTAAAATTTTTGAAAAAATTATTCTTAATCAAATGTTAATTTTTTTTTAAATGTAAATAATCTACTTCATAAAAATCAATTCGGTTTCACAAGTTGTCGCTCGACAATTGATGCTGGTGTTGAGCTGATTAAATATATTTTCAATACGTGGGAGAACTCACAGTATGCTCTGGGTATATTCTGTGACCTATCTAAAGCCTTGGATTGTGTTCACCATGAAACATTAATCAAGAAACTACAACACTACGGTGTAAGAAGTAATGCTCTTAAATTAATTGTTTCATATTTAAGTAATAGAACGTAAGAAGTTGTCATTAATAGTAAGAGCTCTTCTGGGTCGATAGTACAAAAGGGCGTGCCTCAATGCTCAATTCTCAGCCCCTTTCTGTTTCTTATATATATTAATGACTTACCTTACATAGTAGGAATAACCATAATAAAGTTTTATTTGCTGATGAAACTTCATTGATTTTCAAATTAAAACGACAATTATTAAAATATGACAAAGTAAATAATGCTATATCTAAAATATTATATTGGTTTAATGTTAATAACTTGCATTTAAATGGCACTTAAACGAAATGTATGAAATTCATGACTCCAAATGTTAAATATTTAAATAATTATGTAATATTAAATGGAAGGAACTGAATCTTGTCGATACCACCATTTTCTGGGAATAACACTAGACGCGAAGCTCAATGGAGCCCCATATATCAAAATTAGCAAGCAGACTTAGTTCTGCAGCATATGCTGTAAAATGATTAGAAATCTTACCAGTGTGAAACAGTTAGACTTGTTTACTTTAGCTATTTCCATAGCATAATGTCGTATGGTATTTTGCTATGGGCACACGCGACTGACACTGAAATTACATGACTTAAAACCTAAAGAGTCGCTTCGACAGAAATTTAAGGAAATTAATATATTAACTTTGGCCTCTCAATACATTTATGAAAATGTAATGTACGTACACAAAAATAAAAGTAGTTTGACAAAATAAGTGATATTCATTCTGTAAATACTAGGAACATACACAAGCTGGTAGTACCAGTTACTCGACTCCACCGAGTCAGTAGTTCATTCTTGGGGCAATCTATACATTTTACAACAAAATCCATGAAAATATACAAAATTTTCCTTCTCAAAGTTCAAAATTTTATTAAGAAAAGTTTGTATAAAAGGGTTATTATAATATAAAGGAACTTTTGAAGATAAATAACCCTGGGAATGAGGTGATAGCTACCAAGCTATTTCTTATTTGTTTTGTGTGGTTAATTGCGTAACATATTAGGTCCTTACATATGAAGTTGGCGTTTTGTACGGAGGAATATAAAGTCAATTTTTTTGTAAAATATATTTAATTAATCAAAGTATGCACCGTTGTTATCTATGCACTTTGCCATCTCATAGGTTGTTCATTGATCCTTTTACTAAAAAAAACATGGGGCGAGAATCAATAAACTCTTTGAAGGTGGTTTGGACTGCCGGATCGGAGTTGAATTTTTTCCTTGTAAGAAGTTGTCCAAATTTCGGAAAAATGGTAATCTGTTAGAGCAAGGTCTGGGAGTACGGTGGATGTCGCAGACATTCCAATTGTAGCTCATATAACTTAGTGGTTGTTTATTGTGCAGTGTGTGGTCTTGCGTTGTCGTGAAGCAGCAGTGGCCTAGAGTGATTGACCAATCTCGGTTGTTTAGCAGCTAGTTCTTCCTTCATGGTTTGCAGTTGCTGACAAAAGATATCTGCAGTAATCGTTTGGCCAGATTTTAGAAAGCTGTAGTAAACGACACCGGCGCTAGTCCACCAAACACTCACAAGTAACTTTTTGAGTCAATTTTCGTTTAGAGCAGGATTTGGCTGGTCTCCAGGGTTCAGCTGTTGCGACGAGCGCTTCCGATTATCGTACAGTATCCACTTTTCATCACAAGTAATGATTCGATTTAAAATCCTTCATTATTGTGTCGGTTGAGCAAAGTAACACAGAAGTCGACGCGTGTTTGCAAGTTCGATTCACTCAATTCATGAGGTACCCATCGTTCAAGTTTTTTTTACTTTCCTGATTTACTTCAAGTGGATTAGTACAGTTTTATGACTTACCCGAAGCCTGCAGCTATCTCTGAAGTGCTGTGTGATGGATCCGCTTCCACAGTAGCCTTTAATTCTTCATTTTCCACTTTGGTCTCCGGCCGTCCACGGGGTTGGTTCTGAAGGTCGAAATTTCCAGAACGAAAACGTTGAAACCAAAACTTACCGTTCTTTTTATGCGACACCAGCACCGTACACATCATTAATTTTTCGAGCTGTTTCTGCGGCACTGGTGCCACGGTAGAACTCGTACTCGTAAATATACCGATATTTCATGTTTTCCATTGTGCGGTAATAAGCGACGCCAAAGAATAAAATAATGAGGAAAAACAAGTGAATGACTATTTTCAAAACTCAAATGTACCAGCTAAATGAATTTATAAATTTGAATTTGGAATTCTTGACCAAAGAGGAGATTTTTCAAATCAAAGTGGTCAGTACGACAAAACGCTAATTTCATATGTAAGGACCTAATACATGATTGTAAGCTGTTATTTAAAAAAAGTCCTGCTGGGTTTCTTGCTGGTTCTTCCCAGGACAGAGGTTTTTTCGAACCAGCGGTAATTAAACAAAGAGTGACTTTCAGTAAGTATTATTTATAATCTATATTGAATAAAAAGTTTCTGTGTCTGTTTCAGTGTTTTTGTTATTTTATTACATGTGTTTGTATATTCCACATAAAAGAATTTAAGTTGTTCGTCATTTAGAGATTTTTACTTTCATGTTGAGTTTATCTCGTTTACGAGGTCCCTTAGTCTATCAGTCAGCGTGGCAGCCGCGTAATTAATCCTAATTGTAGGTTTTAATGTCTCTGAATTTTTTTTCAAAATTAATTTTCTTATTTTCCTGCTGGAGAGTAATTTTATACCTTTTGTTTGTTTTTATATGTAAAAGTATAGGGCAGTGGTCAGTGAACTTATCGAATACAATGGTGATGGTTTTATGTTTGGATTTTACCATAAAGTGATCCAAGCAAGCCTTATCCCTTTAGGATGGTTAACGCATTGCATTAGGCCATGCGACACTAGCATAGAGATATTCATCCGAGTTATTCCCAGGAAAAATATCAATGTTGATATCTACAGTCAACACTACGTCACTCAATCGGATACCTTGCAATAATGTGTCCAGAAAGTCAATGTATCTACCAATATTTCTAAAGCATGGTGGCGTTAAATTTATATTCATAAGCTGATGAAGTTATATTATGTCTGACGTAAGCGACGATACCGTCATTTTGATTGATGTGATTATTAGTACTGTATGGAGTATAATTTTTGAATCATGGTATATTGTTATTTTCGCTCAAACAACACTCTGTTAATACGATAACGTGTATAGTAATATTTTATTTACATATAAATACAAGAAAAGGATCAAGATTACAATTAATACTTCGGATGTTTACCGAAATATAGTCAAAGACTTTAAGCTCATATTATCATCTTTAAGGATATTAGAATAGCTGGCAGGATCATCTACGGTGTAACAAATAGGTTCCATTGACTGATCTAAGTCATTCGCTATTTTATCTTCTATCGAATGGAATTTTAACACTATTCTATTCTCTTTTATTTAAAAAACGTTACCTGCACATTAAATACTGTATTGTGCAAATGATAATATCATTGATTCCTAGGGCTATTTTGTAAAAACTTGTGGCGTCAAGATTAGAAGATAGATTTAGTAGCATATACATAACATTTCCGTTATTAAAAATAACAACTTTTGTAAAACACGCAGTAAGCAAATGGTACACTGTGGAGTATGTTGGCATGTATGACTGGATGTGTGAAAAATTAAGTGTCGTTTTACAATTAAACTTTATTCGTGTAATTTGTTTGTGTGTATGTGTTTGTGTTATTAAATTGCATAATATATATAGTGCTTTTACATAATTTGTTACGAGGAATTTAATATTTTGTTCCTTGGCAAATTTAGTAAACATACCACGTACATCATTCATGAATGATGTAAGTACATTTCTCTTTTCTTTTCAGGCGTCCCATGGGCACATGGCAAATGTCTGTATTTTGCGCATCCGATACGCTTCCAGCTATGCTCTCCGTGTCGGGTTCCAATGCGACTTGTTGTTTCAGCGGAGGTGTTCATTTTAACGGCATATTGTAATGTTTCTATTAGTACTAGGCAATCAGCACTGCACAAAGGAGACCCGCAGAACGATTTCCCAAAGTATCGTATAGTGAGGTGTCACGTACCACACACAAACGTAGCTGCACTGTTGATTGTTGGGTGTCACGTACCAAATACACAAACGCAGCTGCACTGTTTATTGATTTCGCAACGCCTGTTCGATGAAATAGATAGTTATGTATCTGTTAGATTACGCGTCAAGCGTTTGGTCACTGGGTGCCTGCGCACGCCGGTGAAGAAAGTAGTTCTCCTAACGTTTATGCACTCCTATTTTTCTATTTAGATTATTGAAACAGAAACAGAAACAGAAACTTTTTATTCAATATAGATTATAAATAATACTTATTGAAAGTCATTCTTTTGTTTAATTACCACTGGTTCGAAAAAAGCCTCTGTCCTGGGAAGAACCAGCAAGAAACCCAGCAGGACTTTTTTTAAATAACAGCTTACAATCATGTATGTTACACAATTTACCACACAAAACAAATTAGAAATAGCTAGGTAGCGAACACCTCATTCCCAGGGTTATTATCATCCATAAATTCCTTAATATTATAATAACCCTTTTATACAAACTATGTTTAATAAAGTTTTGAATTTTGAGCAGGTTGAATTTTGTATATTTTCTGGGATTTTGTTGCAAAAGCGTATACATCGCCCCAAGAATGAATTACTGACTCGGTGGAGTCGAGTAACTGGTACTACAAGCTTGTGTTTGTTCCTAGTATTTACAGAATGAATATCACTTATTTTTGTATAACTACTTTTATTTTTGTGTACGTACTTTACATTTTCATAAATGTATTGAGAGGCCAAAGTTAATATATTAGTTTCCTTAAATTTTTGTCGCAGCGACTCTTTAGGTTTTAAATCATAGATTGCTCTTATGGCCCTCTTCTTTAAAATAAATATAATTTCAGAGTCAGTTGCGTGTCCCCATAGCAAAATACCATACGACATTATGCTATGGAAATTGCTAAAGCAAACAAGTCTAGCTGTTTCCACACTGGTAAGATTTCTAATCTTTTACAGCATATGCTGCAGAACTAAGTCTGCTTGCTAACTTTGATATATGGGCGCTCCATTGAAGCTTCGCGTCTAGTGTTATTCAAGAAAATGGTGGTATCGACAAGACTCAGTTCCTCCCATTTAAAATTACATTGGTATTTAATTGCCTGACATTTGGAGTCATGAACTTCATACATTTCGTTTTAGTGCTATTTATATGCAAGTTATTAACATTAAACCAATTTGCTAATTTAGATATAGTATTATTTACTTCGTCATATTTTAATAATTGTCGTTTTAATTTGAAAATTAATGAAGTGTCATCAGCAAATAATACTATATTATGGTTATCCTACTATGTAAGGTAAGTCATTAATATATACAAGAAACAGAAAGGGGCCGAGAATTGAGCCTTGAGGCACGCCCATTTGTACTATCGACCCGGAAGAGCTCATACTATTAATGACAACTTTTGAGTTCTGTTACTTAAATATGAAAATTAATTTAAGAGCATTACTTATACCGTAGTGTTGTAGTTTCTGATTAATGTTTCATGGTGAACACAATCGAAGGCTTTGGATAGGTCAGAATATACCCAAAGCATCCTGTGAATTCTCCCATGCATTGAAAATATATTTAATCAGCTCAACACCAGCATCAGTTGTCGAGCGACCTCAGAAACCGAATTGATTTTATGAAGTAAATTATTAACATTAAAAAAAATTAACATTTGATCAAGAATAATTTTTCAAAATTTTACTTAGTGTTGGCAGTACAGAAATGGGTCTAAAATTGGCGGGGTCTAATATACTACCAGATTTAAATAAAGGTATTACTTTACTATGCTTCATCAAATCAGGAACACACCATATTCGATACTAGTATTAAAATAATAGCTAGTTGAGGCGCGATTTTATCGATTATAGACGCAATATCTTTAACGGAAATGCCCCACAGATCCGCAGTTTTCTTAATATCAATAGTTTTAAAATATTTTACAATATCTTTTGATGATATTTTATGAAATGTAAAATTCTTTGTACACGCATGTACATTTTGTTTAAGTAATGATTCGGCGACGGCAGGAGAAGAATTCAGTGACATAGAGGTTAAGATCGGAATATCCGTAAAATATTTCTCAAAAACCATTGCAACATCCTGATCTGATTCCGTTAATTTGTTGTTAAAACTTAACCGGTAGTTTGAATTGCGAGAGTTGACCTTACCAGTTTCATTATTAATTATACTCCACGTCATTTTAATTTTATTAGAAGCCGTCTTAATTTTGTTGCTCAAATGCAAAGACTTGGCTTTGGAGCACACTCCTTTAAATATTTTTGAATATTTTTAACATATTCCTAAATTGACGCTAGGTTATATGACCTTTCATGGTAAAGTTCATATAACCTTTGTCTCTCTTATGGACTCCTACTGTCGCCCATTCATTGAAAGCCTTCCGACTGTTCAAGGAGAACGTTTTTGAAGTAAAAATATTATCAAATTCATTGCAAATAAGTTTATACACTGTTCCATACAAAAATTAGGATCATTTTGGTATGAAAGTGATGGAAGTTTCTTCACTATGTTACTTCTAAACTTATCCACGCGACGTGCATTTACAGGAACAAACACAATTTTCTCATCTACTTGCTTTTGTGAACATAAGGTGACGAAACTAACTGTCCACAGTGATCAGAACTCAATTTTGAATTATACATTTATGCAACGGCTTGACATTTGTAAAATGTTATCTATACATGTTGCACTACATTCAGTAATACGCGTTGGCTCTAAAATAAATTAAAAGACCATATGATTTAAACAATGATCTAAATTTAATATTGGTGGAGGAAGCTTCTAGAGATTGATATTAAAGTCTTCACATATTACAACAGATTTATTCTGTTTATTGCTTAACAAAACTTCCTCCATAATTTTTCAAAAGTATTGTATATAGAACATGGGGGTCTGTAGACGCTCACAACAATGAGGTTCTCAAACTCAACACATGCCATTTCTACAGTTCGCTCAACAGAGAGGTTCTCAATATCTTTACGTTCCTTACATGATGATAATTTACTAGTTAATATTAACGAGCCACCTCTTAACACCGTTTCTCTATTGAACGAACTGACCACCTGGTGATTACTGAAATTAAACATTATGTTATAAGCTTTTAACCAATGTTCAGTAATACATAAAATATGAATATTTTTGCTATTTAAGAACAATTCAATTTCTAGCTCCTTGATTATCATGCCTTGTATATTCTGATGCACCAGATGTGTAAACTATTTTTATTATCACTCTGTGAGTCATACAATTAAGGTTTTGTGTTACATTCTAAATTATTTAAATTATTATAACTGCTAGAGATTACCTCTATTGTCTCATTTTCTAATTTAAATCACTTGGAACTGATTCAAAATTATATATTAAATCATTACACTGCTAAAAACAAGCAGATGTCGGTGTAGCCAAGCCCTGGCTGATTTAATATAGAAATAATAATATAGCACATTTGCTATCTGTCTTAAATTATATTTGGATAGGTAATACCTATCTCTAGTCAAAAATTTCTTAATGAAATTATTTATGTCTATTAAATTAATTATATTATTATAATTATAACAATTAGACGTCAAAATTTTTTGATGCAATAAGTTTTTTTATATTTTTGATGCAAGAAGTTGATGCAATAATTGTATTTGTTTTAAAAAGACACAATAAACTGGTCTTACTAAAAATGTCTAAACTCCTCAGAGGTCAGGGGAGGGGAAGGGAAGTTGCCACGATTGGACAACGGGTTCAGTTTTATATTAGGTATTTACGTATGAAATTGCCGTTTTTTATGTAATAGGTTAACGTACTTTTTTTTCTATATTTTTTATTTCTATTAATCAAAGTAATCACTCGACGCATCTTTGCTATCGCAGTGGCAGTTTATTGATGTCCTTCTTGAAAAATCAGCTGGACGGGAGTCAACAAATTCTTCAAAGGCATTTTGTACTGCCCCTCGGGTATTGAATTTTTTCATCAAAAAGTTATCTAAATTCTGGAAAGAATAGAAGTTTGAAGGCGCAAGGTCTGGTGAGTACGGCGGATGACGGAGTGCTTCCAACCCTCAGGTATTGTAAGAGACCGTCTGTTGTACAATATGATATCGCGCGTTGTCATGCAGGAGCAGCGGGGACGAGCGATTGACCAAAGCTGATTGGGGACGTGCGAGTTTTTCATATTTTCATTGTGTTCAGTTCGTCACAGTACACATCTGCAGTAATACTCATCCCGTTTGGTAAGAAGCTGTGATTAATCACACCGGCGCTAAACCACCAAACAGTGACCATCACTTTTCTAGGGGTAAGTTTTCGTAGCATTGTTTAGGTGCTGAACGAGGATCCAACCAACTTACAGAGCGCTTGCGATTTTCAAACAGAACCCATTTTTTGTCGCAGGTAACAATGCGGTTCAAAATTCCTTCGTTTTTGTGCCCGTCGAGCAATGCAAGGCACGTCTTGACGCGTACTTTGCGCTGGCAATCATTGATTTCGTGGGGCACCCATTTGTCAAGCTTTTTTACCTTGGCAATTTGATGCAAATGGACCAATATTGTTTTGATGCTAACTTCGAAAGCTGCTGCTAATTCAGCAGTAGATTGAGTATCATCAGCTTCCAAAATCGCCTTTAATTCGTCATTGTTGACCAAAGTTTTCGGGCGACCAAGGGGTTAATTTTTCAGGTCGAAATTTCCAGAACGGAACCGGGCAAACCAATAACAGGTGGTACGTTTGCTTGTAGTATTCGCTTTGTAAACGTCGTTGATGTTGTGTGCCGCTTGTGCCACGTTTCTGCCACGATGGTACTCATATTCCATAATTACTCGAACTTTTAACGTATCCAAGGTGACGAAAACGATTCGAATGCGATGAAAACATAACACTAATCAATAAAGAAATGACTAATAAAAAAAAAGAATTCCATGTTTTTAAAATAAAATTAATTTGAAATTAGAATTCTTAGCCAAACAAAAATTATTTTGATTTGAAGTGGCCAGTACTGCAGTACGGCAATTTCATAGGTAAAGAAATTGCCGTATTAACTATTGAATTATATAGAAAAAGGAAAAAGAAGAAGAACTTTATTGTTGTGCAAAAGGAATAGAGCTGAAAATTAAAATGTCATACACAGGGGCGGTTCGTTTGCCTATTCTTTCCCAGCGGTGTCAATAACATGGCAAATCGAGCTTTAAGCGAGTGTTCCTTTATATAACAAAACAATGAATGTTACATGTGGCCACTACATATTATTAAACATAAAAATATAAAATATTTTATATAAATTAATTTATATTTTCTAAATTTATTCCCAAATTTATTGTATTTCTAAAATGTCTATTGTGGCTAAAATAGAATTCTTTATTTAAACTGTATTAAATTACTTAATTAGGAGTAACTTATACGTCTATAGCGTAATTAGAAGAAATAATTAACAGCAACAGCCTATATCCGTCTATAGCCTGTATGCGTATTATCGGGCGGCCCAACTCTAGATGGAGTAACGACCTGGTAAGAGATGCAGGAAGTTGATGGATGGTGAGGCCTATGTTCTCCAGTAGACTTGTGATGGGCTATAATGATGTCGATGTTGATATTTCCTCCTGCTGAAGACTAATATAGACTTTTTTATATGGAATGCCGCGTTAGTGTAGTGGTTATAAACACGACTGCTGATCATGATGTGCTGAACCGCAAAATCAGGTTTTCTGTCAATAAATTATCAGTAGTAGCCCAGAGTCAGAAAGTTGGCGGTGTTTCACCCCCGTGCCTCGGAAAGTACGTAAAGCCGTTGGTCCTGCGCATGATCTATCTCAAGTCGTGTCGAATTGCCGTCCCATCGGGTTATGAGAATAAGGGAACGGAGTGCACCTGTGCTGGCGCATATACATAAGCACTATAATGGGAGGATTGCCCAACACTACCGTTGCTAGTACGTGGCTGCACAAATTAAGTAGTGAAGGTGTAGTGAGTAGTGGCGGTGTAAGAATATCCACTACCCGATGGCGTCCCGTGGGTGTCGCAAGAGGCAACAGAGGGAAACTAAAACAGAATATGGGCATTAGCATATTCCTGATAATAACTTGCCAACCCGTCTGTCAAGCGTGGCAACTATGGCAAAATCCTCCCTATGAGGCAATCTGTGGGAGTGGCCTATGTTCAGAAGTGGACTTTTATAGGCTGTTATAAAAGTAATGAAGATATAATATAAACCTATATTTTATGTTATTCCGCTGGGCTATGGCAGTTATTCTTGTTCTGCGGATTTTCTCGTTACGGATTTAATCTTGCAGACAAATTACGAGCATAGCTTGAGTGACTTCATACACCAGCAGTGGTGAACCGCGTTTCAGTTCTGTAAGTTATCACAGGCAATAGGCTTCCTGGTATATAGTGTATTATCTATGCAATGTGTATTGGTTATACACTTTTGTATTAAGATTTAGAGGAATATATGTATGTATTACTAAGAAATTATTATTAATTATTATTTTGTATAATTAATGGTCCAAGATCGCAAAGTTTTTTACATTGTCACGTCAATTAAGCCTTTTTATACTAGCGACCCGCCCTGGCTTCGCCTGGGTAGGATCTAATGATCACTTAACTTAATTGATACTAATGACGACTTATTATTTTATAAAATTTGAATGTTTTCGAAAAAAAAAATTCAATTTTTCGGATAAAATATAGCTTAGATCACTCCTGGAATTGCTATCTACCTATTAGTGAATTTTTATTACAATCGGTTTGGCCACTGCGAAGATTGGCTTAGACAGACACACTAACGGACTAAAATTTAAAAAATGGTTATACACGAATTAAGGGCATGCCAATAACTCTGTTAGTTCAATATAAGACAGTTATTTCGATATTACAGACAGACATATCAAATTTTATTTAAATGTACGGATGAAATGTATGTAATAAATAAACTGATAGTAATTTAAACTATACAAAACAAATGACATTTTGGTAATGAGTTTCGCGGTTGAGTAACAATTGTTGGACTTGATGCATGCCACGGTTGAATGCGTTAAAACAGTATGCTCTACGAATTGCACAATTTAAATGAAATTAATCAAATTGCTGCATACACGGGTGAAATTATATATGCAATTATCGTTTATTAAAATTATTAAGAAGCATAAATAAATTTGTAATTTCGGTATTGGCAGCATGCGAATTGCTTAGTTAAGCATATGATATAGCTATATAGCAGCCCATAATGTGACAGAAATACCTCAAATTTCTTAATAGTTCTTGTGGAACAGAGTACCTTTAAATTTATCATCATCATCATTATATCTCTTCACAAGTTCACTTTTGACCATAACCCTTTAAGGAATGCCACAAAGCACGGTCCAGAGCCACCTGCATCCATAGACTTCCTGCATCTTTTACCAGGTCATCACTCCATATAGAAGAGGCCGCCCTACACTTCGCTTACCGGAACGAGACTGCCACTTGAGAATCTGTCTTTCCATCGGTTGTCGGTTTTTCGAAGTATATGGCCAGCCCATTGCCACTTCAGTTTACTCCGTCCCGTTGGGCATATATTGGGCTAAGTCAGTTCATTTTAAGGATGCGGTTGCAAAATTGATAGGTATAGAATCGAACTATTTCATTGACACGGGTCACACACACAAGTGTACGCACGGTTAGCTGCGGGAATCGTAATAAAGTAAAACATTTTGATACTTTAAAAAAAATTAAAAAAAAACTAAAACTAGAATTTAATTATCAAACAGTCCTACTCCACGCGGTATCGTGCCAAGAACGCTGGCTGCGTTTCCCGCTGAATGGCTATACTTAGCCTTTGAGCGAGAAAAGAGCCAGCCCTCTTATCACTAGCAGCAACAACCAGCCGCGGATGGAGTTCCTTTAAGATCTTCATCGCACGTGGACCCCACGGACCGATAGTCTCTACAGCAAATGTCACAAATATGTAGTCATCTCTCAGAGACTCATATTTGCGCCACTTACTCAGTTTAGCTGCCATTTTTCATTTCTTATACCTACAAAAATATACTTAGATACGAAATTCGAATACCTACATACCTGTGTGACCTGAAAGTGTACTTCGGTGACTACTACTGGAACTCCTGGACGAGTAGAATAAGGTGTGCCGAGTTTAGGCTCGTTTTGTTAGTTATGATGCAACCTTACATCCGGACTTGATGGAGAGACCTGATGGTGTACTTCTGTGACTAATACTGGAACTCCTAGACGAGTAGAACTAGCTGTACTGAGTTTGGGCTCGTTTTGTTAGTTATGATGAGACCTTACCTCCGGACTTAATGCAGAAACCTGAAGGTGTAGTTTGGTGACTAATACTGGAACTCCTGTACGGGTATAACTAGGTGTGCCGAGTTTGGGCTCGTTTTGTTAGTTATGATGAGACCTAACCCCCGGACTTTATGGAAAGACCTGATAGTGCACTTCGGTGACTGCTACTGGAACTCCACGACGAGTAGAACTAGGTGTGCCGAGCTTGGGCTCGTTTTGTTAGTTATGATGAAACCTTACCTCCGGACTTGATGGATAGACCTGATAGTGCACTTCGGTGACTGCTACTAGAACTCCACGACGATTAGAACTAAGTGTGCCGAGTTTGGGCTCGTTCAATTAGTTACGATGGAACCTTACCTTCGGACTTGATGGAGTGACCTGATGGTGTACTTCTGTGACTAATACCGGAACTCCTGGACGAGTAGAACTAGGTGTACCGAGTTTGGGCTCGCTTTGTTTGTTATGATGAGACCTTACCTCCGGACTTAATGCAGAAACCTGAAGGTGTACTTCGGTAACTAATACTGGAACTCCTGGACGGGTATAACTAGGTGTGCCGAGTTTGGGCTCGTTTTGTTAGTTATGATGAGACCTAACCCCGGACTTTATGGAAAGACCTGATAGTGCACTTCGGTGACTACTACTGGAACTCCTGGACGAGTAGAACTAGGTGTGCCGAGTTTGGGCTCGTTATGTTAGTTATGATGAGACCTAACCCCGGACTTTATGGAAAGACCTGATAGTGCACTTCGGTGACTACTACTGGAACTCCTGGACGAGTAGAACTAGGTGTGCCGAGTTTGGGCTCGTTCAATTAGTTATGATGGGACCTTACCTCCGGACTTGATGCAGTGACCTGACGGTGCGATTCAATGACTGCTACTGGAACTCCTCGACGAGTAGTACTAAGTGTACCTAGTTTGGGGTCGTTTTATTAGTTTTGATGCGACCTTACCTCCGGACTTTATGGAAAGACCTGATGGTGCACTTCGGTGACTGCTACTAGAACTCCATGACGATTAGAACTAGGTGTGCCGAGTTTGGACTCGTTCAATGAGTTACGATGGGACCTTACCTCCGGACTTGATGGAGTGACCTGATGGTGTACTTCGGTGACTGCTACTGGAACTCCACGACGATTAGAACTAGGTGTGCCGAGTTTGGGCTCGTTCAATTAGTTATGATGAAACCTTACCTCCGAAATTGATGGATAGACCTGATAGTGCACTTCGGTGACTGCTGGAACTCCTCGACGAGTAGTACTAAGTGTACCTAGTTTGGGGTCGTTTTATTAGTTTTGATGCGACCTTACCTCCGGACTTTATGGAAAGACCTGATAGTGCATACGGTGACTGCTACTGGAACTCCGACGAGTAGAACTAGGTGTGCCGAGTTTGGGCTCGTTCAATTATTTATGATGGGACCTTACCTCCGGACTTAATGCAGAAACCTGAAGGTGTAGTTTGGTGACTAATACTGGAACTCCTGTACGGGTATAAACTAGGTGTGCCGAGTTTGGGCTCGTTTTGTTAGTTATGATGAGACCTAACCCCGGACTTTATGGAAAGACCTGATAGTGCACTTCGGTGACTGCTACTGGAACCCACGACGAGTAGAACTAGGTGTGCTGAGCTTGGGCTCGTTTTGTTAGTTATGATGAAACCTTACCTCCGGACTTGATGTAGAGACCTGATGCTGTACTTCGGTGACTGCTACTGGAACTCCTCAACGAGTAGTTCTAAGTGTACCTAGTTTGGGGTCGTTTTGTTAGTTTTGATGCGACCTTACCCGGACTTTATGGAAAGACCTGATATTGCACTTCGGTGACTGCTACTAGAACTCCATGACGATTAGAACTAGGTGTGCTGAGTTTGGGCTCGTTTTGTTAGTTATGATGAAACCTTACCTCCGGACTTGATGGAGTGACCTGATGCTGTACTTCGGTGACTGCTACTGAACTCCACGACGAGTAGAACTAGGTGTGCTGAGCTTGGGCTCGTTTTGTTAGTTATGATGCGACCATATCTCCGGACTTGATGATTCCATTTTCTTTCCAAAGGATCTTTTCCATACTCTGGTAATTTATTTTGCCAGGGCTTGTCCAAATGGCAAACACACAAGTATCTTGCCTAGTATTGCACAGATCACTCCATAAAGTCCAAGACGAATAGGCATATATATATAAATCTCACTTACTTTTAGCGAATAATAATGTGTGATCAGAAAATAATAATATTATTTTACCTCTTCAAGTACCTAAGTATCATATTCGAATATTTTGTGTTTGTACAGCGATTTTTCAGCCTGAGCCGCTGCAATCAGGGGATACAGTATCGACTCACGACAGCGGCCGAAAGCGGACTGTGGTTTCATCGAAATGTTTATACAATAAATCAAAACAGGCACCAAAAATAAAATAACCCTTATTGCAATCGATTGTGATTCATGCGTATTAGCAAAATATGTGAAAAATAAGCATCAGTTTTATTTTTGTTTTTTTGTTTTTATAGGAGCGGGGTAAACGAGCATACGGCTCACCTGATGGTAAGTGACTACCGCCGCCCATGAACAACCGCAACACCAGGGAATTGCAGATGCGTTGCCGGCCTTTTAGAAAAGAGTAGGCTCTTTTATTGAAGGTCCCTATGTTGTAACGGTCCGGAGAAATCGCTGGTGGGAATCGATTCCACAAGGAACTTGTGCGAGGAAGAAAACTTCTTCTAAATCGCACAGTGGTAGACCGCCAATCATCCAGGTTGTATTGATGGTATCGCGAGTTTTATCGCAATGTGCGATGGTGAAATTGAGCGGCTGGAATTAGTCCGAACAATTCCTTAGAGCACTCCCGTAGTAGATGCGATAAAATACGTAAAGAGATGCAACATCTCTACGCAGCGGTAGTGAGTCAAGCCGATCGGAAAGAGCTCGGTCGTCGACGACTCGAACCGCTCTGCGCTGGATGCGGTCAAGTGGAAGGAGCTGGCACTGGGGAGCCCCTGCCCAGAGATGGAACAGTATTCCATGGGGCCGAACCTGCGCCTTGTAAAGTTGTGCGGTGTACCGCTCTGCTGAGCACGCCAACTTCTTAGAGGCCAATTTGGCCTCTTCCAAATGACCACGAAACTGCACATCACTCGATATGTCGACACCGAGGATTCCAATACTGGCTGAAGCAACAAGGGAGTGCCTTGGAACTGAGGAGACACGACAAAGGGGTTCTTTTAGTAAACGCGCAAACTTGTGTCTTCTGGGGATTAAACTGGACTAGATTTAGTCGCCCCAATCCGAGACTTTGTTCAGCAAAGACTCGACTTCAGACAAAGTTTAACTTGGTACTGGCGACGTTTTCCCGAGACCGGGAAACGTCGCCGAGTACCGATCACCAGTGCTGTCGTCTGCATAACAATGAATGTTACCAGTTTGCAACATGTCATTGATATGCAGGAGAAACAGTTGGTGATAGCACGCAGCCTTGTGGAACACCAGCGTTGATAGGCTTGTAATCAGAGCATGCACCGTCTACTACGACCTTCATGCTCCGATCAGCAGGAAACTGGTGATCCAATTTCGGAAGCCCATAGGAAGGGCTTCGAAAGAAGCGCTTTGTGCCAGACCCGATCGAAGGCCTTCGCCATGTCCAAACTAACGGCCAATGCCTCCCCCTTGGACTCTACTGCCTCCGCCCATCTATGAGTCAGGTAGACCAGAAGATCACTAGCTGATCGACCACGACGAAAACCGAATTGGCGGTCACTAATCAGCTGGTGATCCTCAAGGTACCTCATGAGCTGGCAGTTCATAATATATTATATTATTTTTGTTACGACTATTTGTGACATTTTGATAAAAAGTAAATACTATTACTTTTTATTGAATATATCTGCCTACTTATAGTATTTTTAGAAATCCTAATATATATTGATAATAGAACAAAAAATATACCTAACCTCGAGCCGGTATCGTTAATTTTGTAGAAAATGGCTAGCGACGATCGTTTTTACAATATAAAAACTATTATTTTTAACAAAAAAGTTACTACTATTTGAAGACGAAGAACCAGTCTATACGTGATAGATATTAGTTATTTTTGATTTGCAAACGCGCCCTTAAAGTAATTTATTATATATATTTTTTAATCATAAAAAGTGGAATTACTTATCCACAGTGATATTCAGAATTTTCAAAGTAACCACTACTCTTTATTACGTAGGTGGGTGTCGTAGGAGACTACAGAGGGAAAACAACCAAGAGATGGACAGCAGCGTCGTCCGAATAAAAATTTAAAAATAAAAAATATGCAGTTGCTAACCTGCATGCCAAGCGTGGCAACTATGGCAAATCTCCCTTTCTATAAGCTGTAACGGAAACGGTAAATAACAGTTTAATGAAGAGGCGTATGTATTTGAATGAATTGTTTTGTTGTTGATGGAATAATTTTAATTTCATAAGAATTTTGGTTCCCGAGTGGTAGCTCCGACCCCTAACCCAACTGGATATAGTAACGACCTGGTTAAAAAATTCAGGAAAACGATGGATGCAGGCGGCTCAGTCTCAGTCAGTATTTTGTGGAACTCCTTGTGCGAGGCGTAAGTTCAGCAGTTGTTGATGATAATGATAATGAAGCATTCTTATCTTATCTTTAAATGTAAAAGGTAACTGCACTTGGTCTTTCTTTTGTATCGTGGAGGTGTTTACATACATATATTGCACATTGGAAAACATTAAGATCCCATGCGGGATTCGAACCAGCGGTCCTATCACGTCACAGTCAAAAGCTTAGCCATTGCGCTACCCTGCCGTCTCATGTTGGTTCATATGGGTCACAACGCTTCTGTGACATTTTTACCAATACGCAATCATGTAATGGAGTTGGCTTGTATGTCACTATAATAGTATTTAAATACTAGCTGTACCCGCGACTTTGTTCGTATGAAGCCGAGTATCTTGGTAATTTACTCGGTTTAAAGTTTATTACTTTAGTTAGCCGTGTAGTTGCGGTTAAGAATATCCACTGTCCTATATCTTTCCGTGGGTATCGTAAGAGGCGACAGAGGAAAACAGCAGATATAGGAAGCAGCATCTTTTCAGAAAGCTCTTCTTATGATAACAGCAATAGTACAATAAAAAACTGCGGTTGCTAACCCGCTCGCCAAGCGTGGCAACTATGGCGAACATCCTCACATGAGCAACGCACCGCCCACTGTACGCACCCTGAAAACTGACGAGAAAATCCTGGAGTTGGAAGAAGAGATAGAAGAGTTGTGCTAGGATATTATAGTATTATCTGAGGTCCGAAGAGAAGGGGAGGACACGGTAATCCTTGAATCCGGTAACTCGTTCTTTCACGGGGAAGGCGACCAATTGTCCCAAGGAGGTGTCGAATTTATCGTCCAATAGTTTTTCGTTAACAACGTTGTGAAGGTTGTGAGTGTGTCGACGAGGGTTCCGTACCTCATACTCAGAATCACCAAACGGCATTTGTTGAAGGTCATACAGGTTTATACACCAACCTCGGCACATTCCGTTGAGGAGTTAGAGGAAAATTATAAGGATATCTCTAAAGCCATACATTCCTCTAAAACTATACCCCAAGGGAAACTCACCGTGACTGTATATAAAACAAATGTGTATTTTTGTACGACAACACTCTCATTATTTTGTCACTAGAGAGCAATACAAAAATAAACCTACCAGGCATCGAGAAAGGATCATGCAACCTAGAATAAGACTTCAACTATACAGACGAAGCTGTATAGTTGAAGTCTTATTCAAATATTATTAATTTGATAGCCATACAATAAGTATGGCTATCAAATTTTATAATAAGCTTCATCCAAGTGTCAAAGCTCTGCCATTACCATTGTTTAAAAGAAAGTTATATTCCTGGCTTTTATTCAGTCCAGGAATACTTAGATGACCAAGAGATTTTTGAATTTTAATTGTGTTTGTAGCTTCTCTGTGTTTACTTTATTTATGACTTGAATAATTTGACATAAAATTTTATACAATTTGTGAATGATGACATATAATGTTCTGTCTGTGACTCATGTTTACCATTAGTTGTCTGTTTAGTCTAATAACTTATTTTTAGCTGTAAGTAGATTAAAATGTAACTACTTTTAAATTTGCTTGACAATTATAAGTCAAACATGAGGACATACCACTATGTTAACATCTTTGTACTACCATGTTTAAAGCAAATAAATATTTCTGATTTCTGATATTTTAAATAAACTACAAATTTATATTGATCTTGGGATCGTGACATCATACGATCAGCGCTGCTGACGCTCGTGCTAAATACCAACATATAATAACCAGTTTGGTTCTTTCGATGTTGCTGACCTCTAAAATAAAATTAAAAATTAAAAAATAAACTAAATTGAATTTAAATTAAATTTTGTGCAATTTACCATTAATGGACAAAATAATAAAAATACTGTAAAATTACAAAATTGAATAAAGATACTTTTACGGATTATATCGCGTTTAATAACTTATTTTTATTAATTCCCGACGTTTCGGGTGCTTTACAGCACCCATGGTCACGGGGCACTGAGGTGATTGACGTCCCAATGTCAGAGTTAACCCGGAGTACCTTCAGCTTTTTTAATTATTAATTTTGGTCCGATCTACGCAGAATGAACTTTCTGTGTCTTGAAGTCTTGCAATGGTATGCTTGGGCTTAGTTTTAATTTTATTAATTACAGGATCCCAAGCAGGTGGTAGTACCCAGCCTCCCTCTATTTTGAAATTAGGATGTTTTTTTAATTTCAATAGCCTCACGTATGATAGGTGAGGCTATTGAAATTGTGACGTAGGCGCGGGACTCGAAGCTTGTTGTCGTGCAGAACCTGCTTGACATGCTGAAGCTCGGCGGCCAGGTGTTTGCTGTCACAGATCCCTCGTGCTCTCTGTAACAAAGATTTGCCCACGGTAGCTAACTGTGAACTGGTGGGATTCACCATTTAAATATCGGTTTGTATGGGTCTTTTTTCTATACACAGTGTGACCTATGGTGTTGTTAGGATTTCGAATGACTAACACATCTAGGAAAGCTAAAGAATTATTTGCCTCTAACTCCATAGTAAATTGAATTTTAGAGTTTATGGAATTAAGATGTTCTAAAAATGCAGTTACTTTCTCTGATGGTAAAATTGTTAAAGTATCGTCTACGTACCTCTTGTAGAACCTTGGAGTTACTGGTGCAGTAAGCAGGGTTTTCTCCTCAAAGTCCTCCATGAAAATATCGGCGACAATGGGAGATACCGGTGAGCCCGTCGCAACACCATCTACTTGCTTGTAAATCTCTTCCTTCCACAATAGATAGCCAGATGTAAGGCAATGTCTGAGTAATTCTGCATATTCTGCTGGCATGTTGTTTTCCTCTAGTTTCCTAGTTACAATTGAGATGCAGTCTTCAACAGGTAGGCATGTAAATAGAGAAAGTATAATATGGGAAATAACTGGAAGAATATGGTCAAGGATAAATGATCATACGGCGGCTGATGTTATCGCAGCCCATAGCGTTTGACTTAATGAAAAGGATTATCTTTTTAATTTCAAAAGAAGTAATAGGAGAAAAATGGAAGGGATTGTCCACTCAAGCGCCACGGGGGCCATGGTACCCGAAACAAAAAACGAGTTGTCTGCCACCGCTTGACATCAGGTGGACTGTGTTTTTTTCTTCTTTTTTTAAAAACGTTACCCCCACACTAGGATTTTCTCCTGTATCGTGGAGGCAGTTTACAAACATAAATTGCACGAGGACAAACATAATACACAAATACTTGTTCCGTGCGGGATTCGAACCCGCGGCACCCAGCGCAACAACTCATTGCTAAGGCACTGCGCCACGGAGCCGTCATTATGTGTGCTCGTTTATCACCCTCATTATATTTAAAAAAATTAATTGACAAAAAATATAAAATACATAATATTATATATTCAATAATGTATGTACTGTAAATAATAATAAGATATTATACGTAATGAGATATTTGAGAATTTTTAAACATTATGTGGCTTTTACGACAACTAAACTAATACAATATTAAAATCGACATGTTCTCTTTAAACATAAAATAGTATCATAATAATTCCAATGTTAATAAATACAATATACGTGGCAAAGGGCATGACAATTTCTTTAATGCTAGATTTAAGGGCCATATATAACGATTTAATCATGGGTATATGACATACCCATGAGAGTAGGGTAGAATCTGACAAGAGTGAGGAAAGTGGGTAACTACAGGTAATACGACCATTTCGTACTGACACACCATAAATATAATATTAGATATCAAAATAGTAGATGTTATCAGCATAAAATGACATAGGTTACGCGTAGTACGAGTATATAAAAAAATCAAAGAGATTAAGATATAAAAATATTAAATTACAGTAGTGCACAAGAAATTACTAGTATAGGATTTTTATATTGCGGATATTTCTAGACCGTTCAAATATGATATTATTCTTTTATTTATACATCCACTTACGGCATAGAGCAACAGGGGTCACCGGCTGATCGGAAGGAGAGTAGCCATACGTAGGCGTTCCCCTCTACCAAAGTATAAGTCCACGCGGTCTTATGCGTACAATAACACTATTTTCAGCCACACTGCTCAATAGACTAAATCTAGTTGCGCGGCTGAATCGACGACCTACAAAAATGCCGAATTGTTCAGCTTTTTGCTGCAAAAAGAGATATGCCACGTCAAATTTATAAAAAGATCCGGGCGTCACTTTTTAAATATAAGTAATTTTTAATCACATCATTGCTATTTACTTATTTTTAAAATTTAAAATTACAATAAGAACGGTCGTGTGTTTGTTTCGGATTTGTTTACCAACACAGGCCGCTTGCCCTTATACAATACGCAGATAGGTTAAGCGACTGATCCGGTTCTGTATCTGAGTTATCGCTGTCACCGAGCGATATTGTTATAATGTATCTATGTGTATGTAGTTGACTTTAGTATTAATTTCAAATTGATACTTCGATCCGTTCCCGAGAAAAAGAGCTTTGACAGATGGATCACAAATTGATCATTTAATAGTTACGTTTTTCTTTTTACGTACGATATCTTAAAAATAGTATTAAATGTTTTGCAGTATTATATTTAATTTATAAAATAACAAGTGTAATCAATTTAAAAAAATTAAAAGGGTTAAAAACAAAACATTTTAATTTATGGAAATTAGGAAAACTGAAATCAATGAATCAACTAATTTTACGAATTTTATGGCGATTACATCGGATCAAAAATTAAAAGCTGAAGGTATCCTGGGCCAACTGGGACTTCAGGATATAAAACACCTCAGTCTTCCTGTAGCTGTATGTATGCGCTCAATACGTTGAGAATTAAAAGTAAGTAGTTAAAAGTATATAAAAAATGAAAGAGATTAAGATATAAAAATATCAAATTACAGTAGTGCCCAAGAAATTACTAGAATAGGATTTTTATATTGCGGATATTTCTAGACCGTTTAAATATGATAATATTCTTTTATTTATACATCCACTTACGGCATAGAGCATCACGGGTCACCGGCTGATCGGATGGAGAGTAGCCAGACACAGGCCGCTTGCCCTTATACAATACGCAGATCGGTTAAGCGACTGATCCGGGTCTTATTACTGATCCGGGTCGCGATATTGTTATAATGTATCTATGTGTATGTAGTTGACTTTAGTATTAATTTCAAATTGATACTTCGATCCGTTCCCGAGAAAAAGGGCCTTGACAGACGGATAATAAATTGATTATATCCGTATAATTGATAATATTTTCTTTTTAGGTACGATATCCTAAAAATCATATTAAATGTTTTACAGTATTATATTTAATTTATAAAATAACAAGTGTAATCAATTTAAAAAAATTAAAAGGGTTAAAAACAAAACATTTTAATTTATGGAAATTAGGAAAACTGAAATCATTGAATCAACAAATTTTACGAATTTTATGGCTATTAGATCAGATCAAAAATTAAAAACTGAAGGTATCCTGGGCCAACTGGGACTTCAGGATATTAAACACCTCAGTCTTCCTGTAGCTGTACGAGTATGTATGCGCTCAATACGTTGAGAATTAAAAAGTAAGTAGTTTTTTTTTTTATAAGATAGGGTGACAAACGAGCACACAGTCCACCTGATGGTAAGTGGTTGCTGTGACCCATAGACATCTACATTTATCCTCAATAAAAATTAAAATGCAGAAGTCGTCACCCGTGAGGACTAAGATGGAATGCCTCTTTTCCAGTAAATGGGTCTCCGGTTCTCTACACTCACCATACGAAACACAGCAGCGTCAAGCTGCCATTTCACCTGGTATTCTGTGAGAGCGTGGTCCTTCCCGGTCGAGCCGACCCATTCGTGCTACAACTATACTACTAATATAGCTGCAGCATGGCTCTACCACGTATAAAATGACATATATAATAAAATCCAAAAAAATAAAATCAACTTATTCAGTGCGTAGTATTCGCGTAAATCTAATGAATCTTTAGTACAAGACCAGACGGTATGACTTTGATGGCTTGGGATAAAAGAAATACCCTAATGTGATAACTCAAAGAATAAATATAATAGAAAAAGAATAACCGTTATCAATAAAAGTAAAAGTAAGTGTTTCAAAGGAATGTTCATCCTTGTCATGCGGAATAAAGTTTACAGATCGGTCGTAAAATGTTTTTGCTTTCCGAATTTAATAAACGGTATTAAGCAATTTTTCCAGACCGATACGACTTAGGGACCTTCAAGAAAAGAGCCTACTCCTTTTTAAATGGCCGGCAACGCATCTGCAATTCCCCTGGTGTTGCAGTTGTTCATGGGTGGCGGTAGTCACTTACCATCAGGTGAGCTGCATGCTCGTTTGCCCCCTCTCCTATTAAAAAAAAAGCACGAGTCAGAAATATGATAACAAGACATCCTGTTCTTTAACAGTAATATATCTGAGGAAATTGGGACTAATGAAAAGCGTAGCCATTACGATTACATTTTCCGAGAAATTAAATAATATTTTGTTAGATTTCTTGGTACAAAATATGCTTTTTAGCATATTTTATACTCAAACTAAGTTTAAGATTGTTTTTAAATTTAGGTCAGAAGTGGTTCACAACAGTAGTCGCATGGTGGATTCGAACCCTTGACTTTTGAGATTTACAGTTGAGATTTACAGTTTTATCGGACAAAAGTACGTCGGGAGAAGACGTCCTGCGTTTCGTGGAAGAACGAAGCCGATGGCGCATTGAGGATCCGATCTCTTTACATTTGCAACGTCTGGAGTCTAATAGGTCAATGAACTTCAAATCCTACGTACTCCAAGTTCCTGCAAAACACAAAGAGACATTCCTCGCTCCCGATTTTTGACCCTCTGGGGTAGTGTTTCGCCGATACAGGAACGCGTCAAGGAAGAAAGTTCCAAAAGGAAGAAAGGGCCAAAGTTCTTAATTTTTAAGTCTTTGATGCCTGAAATAAAGTTATTGTATTGTGTTGTATTGTATTTTATATATCCATCAGCAGATGATGCAGTGCCGTATAAGTCAGATACTAATTTCTGCGACGTACTAAATTTAATAAACTACTTTTCTCAATCTCCTCGAAATTTCTATACATAATATGATTACTTTTGCATTATATTAAATTCTATTATATCAGAAATCTAAAGTCCACTATTAACTAATTGACCTTAATTTTTAAGAAAGTAAAATAAAAAAAATCATGTTTATTGTCCGACATCAAAAAAGAAGAAGGTTTACAATACGACTTTTTAATAAATAGTTAATACCTTAGGTAACCCCTGAGATATTAACTATTTATTACATCAATTCCCACATAAAATTGCTGATTTTTTTTTACCCCTAAGGTTGATAAAAAAGGGAATGATGTTTTAATGATTTACATTTAGACGACATAAAGATTTTAATATTCCTATTAAAATCTTTATGTCTTCTAAATGTAAATTTTAATGTTTCAAAAGAGTTGATTCACCCGTAGAAGTCCACCGCTTGACATAGTCCTTCGCAGGTTTGGCGAGGATTTTTCTGAATCGCCACGCTTAGTAGCTGGATTGGCGATTACAGAACTAGACGATCTGTACCTTAGATGCTGCTTCCCTTCGATAATTTGGGTATTTTGCGTTTGGCGTTAATGCGAATGGTTATACCGCCATCTATCAGAGGCAATTGGATCTTTTTGACTTTCCCGTATTCGCTCTCTTCCGACACTCACAAGTCGAAATGGAGTATTGGATTTTCTTACGATGCCACTACATGGAACTCTAACGTTTGTTAGGTTATTATTAGTACTTTGGCGTTGGAGTTTTGCTTAGCGTTAAAAAATCATAATTCTTTAAGGGAGGAAAAACTTAAGTACCAAAACTTAAAAGCCATATAGATGAACTTGGAAAGTAAAACACAATCTAAATACACCGTTTCCGTGTAGTGTAAGAAGATTTTTTTACGTGGTAGAGCCATGCTGCAGCTATATTAATAGTATAGTTGTAGCACGAATGGGTCGGCTCGACCGGGGAAGGACCACGCTCTCACAGAATACCAGCGTAAAATAGCAGCTTAACACTGCTGTGTTTCGTATGTGAACCGGAGACCTTTTTTACTGGAAAAGAGGCATTCCATCTTAGTCCTCACGGGTGACAGCGCATCTGCATTTTGATTCTTTATTGAAGATAGATGTAGATGTCTATGGGCCACAGCATCCACTTACCATGAGGTGGACTGTGTGCTCGTTTGTCACCCTATCCTATAAAAAAGAATATTCACTACCACATATTATCACGTCGATGGAGTAAGAGGTGACAGAGGAAAATAAAACATGAGATTGACAGCAACATCTTCCTGATAAAAACTCAAAATATAAAAAAATCTGCGTTTGTCAACTCGGCTACCAAGCGAAGCAACTATGGCAAATATCCCCCCTATGAGGCAATCAATGGGGAGAAGAAGAGGATTAATAATAAAGTCCTTCTGTAATGTCCTGTATTAGATATTATACCCATTTTAATTTAAATATTAATAACACAGACTAGAGGTTTAAAAGAAAGATATCGTTTTAAAAAAGCACGGATATTATCTAACGACAAACAGTTTTACAGACCGAAATGCATTTGAATCTAGTGCATATGTCGCTTCTCTCAGGCGACTGCTTTCAATTTTACGAAATTACGCTTTTCCGAAAAACATTCTTTTATTTGTACATACGAGAACTATTTCCTTACTTTAATACTGACTGTCAAAGAAATTCTTTTTGTAGCTGTGTAAAACGATCCTGATTCTTTTTTTGACAAACTATGTTAAATTAACAGTGCATGTATTATTTAAAATTAATCACCATCATTACAGTTTATTAAAGTTTGAAGTGCCAAACATAGGTTTTAACCATAGATTGCCACTTTGAGGCAGGGCATAACAGTTTTGATTATTTTGAGTTATTATAAGGAAGTTACCGTGTAGTGGCAGTGTAAAAATAACCACTACCCCATATCATCCCGTAAGTGTCGTAAGAAGTGACAGAAGGAAACAAATCAGGAGATGGACAGCAGCGTCTTCCTAATAACGACTAAATATAAAAAACTGCGGTTTCCAAACCGCTTGCCAACTATGACAAATATTCCCCCTATGAGGCAATCTATGGAGGAGGCCTATCTTCAGCAGTGGACTTTAACAGGCTGTAACGGTAATGGTTGTCAGAAAGATTAGCTTCTCGGTGTTCAAAAGATAAATTTCGGAGAGTGTGCACAGACATCGCATTACTTAATTCCCCCCTTTCCCTTCCATTTGGTTGTCTAGCACGGTCGTTAGAAAATAGCGCTACAGCATCAGATGGCTAAAAACCTGTTCTTTAAATTTCTTGAAGCCTGGATAACTTCATAATGACCCATCGCTGTTATGTCGTTAGTTTAGTGCGCGTAAGTGTGACTGCTGACTGTGTGATCCCGGGTTTGAATCGCGGGTCGGGCACAAATCAGTTATTCGGGTTCAAGAAATCTTCAGTAGCAACCCGGAGTGAGGCGGTTGGTGTTGTGTCATCCCCGTGCAATTAGCACGTAAAGCACGTAAAGCCGTTGGTCTCTTGCCTGATTTCTCTCCGGTCATGTCATATAGCCATCGCAACGGACTATGAAAGTGAGAACATAGGGAGTGCACCTGCAATTGCGCACAGACTAGTGCACTTACCTGTGTAGATGGCTAGTCTCTCCGTTAAAGCTGGCTGCCGTTACCTGAATTCAGTCTGAAGGACATTGTTATTTTAAGAATATGTAATAGTGATTCGCAATAAAAATAATTCACAATCCGTGAAACGTCAATGTCTGAACAAGATAGCCACGTCGTAATGTCGTAATGTCATTGATAATAAAATAAACAAGGCACCGTCCAAAGACACTTTAATAAAATGGTTTCTCCCGTTAGTCATAGATCCAAGACAATATATTTTATCATTAACCGAATGGCTCCGGAACCATTAAATACATCAAGATAAAAATCACGTCCCTATCACGATTGAACAAAGCTTTATTGCTCGATTAAGACGTGAAATTATTGGAATATCTAAGCCACAGTGACCAAATAAAGGGAGCGTGCTCAGTATAATAACGGGATTTTCAGTTTATTGGCGATGTAAGAATTAATCGTGTAGTGGTTGTAAGAATAAATCATTACAGCTTATTAACATAAGCCTATACCATAGATTGCCTCTTTGGGGGAGGAGACCGCAGTTTATGATTATTTTGATTTGTTAAAAGGAAGTTACTGAGTAGTGGCGGTGTAAGAATATCCGTTACCCCATATCATCCCGTGGGTGTCGTAAGAGGCGACAGAGGGAACAACCCGCTTGCCAAGCGTGGAAACTATGGCAAATATCCCCCCTATGAGGCAATCTATCGGGGAGGCCTATATTCAGCAGTGGACTATAATAGGCTGTAACGGTAACGGTAAGAATTAATACACTAACTTTTCCACATGATATCAACTGCATACTTGGCTAACTCACGAACAAGCATTTAAAAATCATTAAAACTCTGGTTGCTAACTCGTCAGCCAAGCGTGGCAACAATGGCAAAATCAATGAGGCCAAAAGTAATGAAAAATAGATACAATTTACGTGGGACTATGTTGGCTATGTTCAGCAGTGGTATTTTGTTGGGCTATAATGATGATGATAATGAATGCAATATAGGTAAATTTACTTTTTTGTAAGTATGTCTGTTTGTTTGTTACATTACAGTAAGTTCTTACATTACAATTATATTATAAAGTATTTGTCTCACGGTGGTGGTGGTGATCTTACTAGTGAGTGCAGGTGCACATGTAGGTACTTTGTTTAGTCTGTTTTAGCTCAAGAGTCAAAAATTATTATATAGTGATATTTGATCAAAATAAATATGTCCTTTGCTAAGGAGCAGATTGTGATATGTAATTAAGTTACAGCCTCCTCTCATTTCTGAGAGGGTGTTAGGGCAATGACATGTAATTATGTGTTTCTAATTACGTTTTGATTATTGAGGGCTGTCAAATGATCGCGATGTGAAAATTATACAACCTAGTATAATTTTGATAAGACAATAGAAATTCATGCAAGGTTTCCAGACACAAATTACAATTTAAATGTAAGTAGATTCCCTTTTTATAAAGAATAATAATTTAATTACACTACATGCACTGTTTTGTAATCAAGTCATACTTCTTGTTCTTATTTACCGTTACCGTTACGTTACAGTCTATCAAAAGTGCATTGCTGAACATATGCCTGTACCATATGTTTCAAAATTAAAAGGTAGGATATTTGCCGCGCTTGGTAAGCGAGTTGGCATTATTAGTAACAACATTAAAATATATTATGAGAAAACGCTGCTGCCCATCTCCTGATTTATGCGTATTTATGCACCTTGTGGCGACGGCATAACAGAATTCATCATCCCATTTCCATAACGATTTCTTATATTTACGCGAACACTACACATTTAAATAAAACTAGTTTTACGGATTTTATCGCGTTTATTAACTTATTTTATATTCCCGACGTTTCGAGCACTTTACAGCACTCATGGTCACGGGGGGACTGGGGTGTAACGTCCCAATTTCATAGTTAATCATGGCTAACTCCAGATTAAAATTATTAATTTTTGTTCCGATCTACGCAGTATGAACTAACTATCTTGAAGTCTTGCAGTTGTATTCTTGGGTTGGGATTTAAATTTATTAACTATAGGATCCCAAGCAAATGGTAGCACCCAGCCATCTTCTCTATTGAAATAAGGATGTTTTTTGATTTTAATAGCCTCGCGAATTATCCTCGGAAGGAATCGGTGTTCTTTAGCGAGGATTTGTGGTCTATCAAATTTAATGTAGTGACGGGGGCGATCCTGTAAATGTTCACAGACTGCAGACTTCCCGGAGCGTCGATTCTTTACATCAGCTATGTGTTCTTTAATGCGGGTTTTGATTGTCCTATATAAGAGAGACCACATTCACAATCAAGCTTGTACACTCCTGTATCTTGCAGAGGGACATTACACTTGACTGATGTTAAAAACTGACTAATCTTCTTCGGCGGCTTGAAGTATGTTTTAATGAAAGCACGCATTAAGATTTAGCCAATCTTGTCAGTGACACCTTTGACATATGGCAGTACAGCAGGCACTCGCTCGACTGTGGCCGTCTTCACTCGTTCACTGTGACGTTGGCGCGGGACCTAAAGCTTGTTGTCGTGCAAAACTTGCTTGACGTGTTGGAGCTCGGCGGCCAGGTGTTTACTGTCACAGATCCGTCGTGCTCTCTGAAACAAAGATTTACTCACGGTAGCTAACTGTGAAGGATGGTGATGAGAATAACCGTTTAAATATATATCTGTATGGATTTTTTTTCTATACACAGTATGGCTCAAGGTATTATCGGGATTCCGAATTACTAACACATCTAAAAATGCTAAAGAATTGTTTGCCTCTAGTGCCATTGTGAACTAAATTTTAGAATTTATGGAGTTAAGATGGTCTAAAAATGCAGTTACTTTATCTAAAGGTAGAATTGTGAAAGTGTCGTCTAATTACTGCTTGTAGATTCTTGAATTTACGGGAGAAGTAAGCAGGGCTTTCTCCTCAAAGTCTTCCGTGAATATATCGGCGACAATGGGAGATACAGGTAAGCCCATCGCCACACCATCTACTTGCTTGTAGAACTCTTCCTTGCACAATAGGTAGTCAGATGTAAGGCGGTATCTGAGTAATACTGCATATTCTACGGGCATGTTGTTTTCCTCCAACCTTCTAGTTACAATTGAGATTCAGTCTTCAACAGGTAAGCATGTGAACAGAGACTGCTGCTGCTGCAGAGCTGAGAATGGTTTCATTGTCTGCCAGATGTTGGTCTTTAATCTCGCTGACAAAATGGGAGGAATCCTTTCTTTTTGTGTGCTCGTGTATGTCCCCTGAGCGGTGAGAGTATTTTCGCTAAGTGTTGAGCCAATCTGTAAGTTGGTGAATCGAAACACTATGGGACGTAGTGGAGCATTGGGCTTGCGTATTTTTGGTAACCCATACAACTTCGGTGGATTGGCACACGTAGGTATTATGGATTTTACGTTCAGGTTAAATTCTGTCGCAGTGAACTAAGGTGGAATTAAACAGCTGGAGTAAATCTGAAAAATTCATTTAAGCACTCCCCGTAGTGTGTGAGATAGAAAATGCAATGTCTCTTGGCAAGGGCAGTAGATCAAGTCGATCGGAAAGAACTTGGTCGTCTATGAGTCAAGACGCTCTCTGTTGAATGCTGTCAAGTGGATGAAAATGGTACTGAGATGTCTTAGCAGAGAAATGAGATCAATATTCTATATGAGGATTTCTAAAGCTGTAAGCAGTGGGCTCGCATGAAATACTGTCTCGATCCACTGAACACACCAAGGTTTTTAGAATCCAGTTTAGTCTTCCCTTTTAAGTGACCAATATGATGTCGACGCCGAGGAATTTGATGCTGGCTGAAACAATAAAAATAGAGCCCTGATATTGAGGAGAAACGACAAAATGAGAGACTGTGTTTTCTGGGGGTTAAAGTGGACTATATTCAGTCGCCCCTAGTCCGAGACTGCTTGAAAAAGACTAGATTTCAGGGACAAGTTTATTTTGGCACTCGATGTCTCGTTTACTTGGATCGACTGGTATATCATAAGCATCCTCATTCGTCAGTCCTGTTTTATAAGAATAAATCTGCATAACAAAAAATTACTAGTTTGCAACACGTCATTGATATGCAGAAAGAACCTACCTTCGACTACGACCTTGATCCTCCAATCTTCGAGAAACCTGGTGACCCAATTGTATGATTTCTCGGAAATTATTGAGAAGATCGATAGATATTGTCAACCAAATTGACAACTGATTGGAAAGAAACGTTCTAAAGTGGCAACCGCGTACTGAGTGCAGTGTAGTGCGGCCTCACACTAGATGCAATGACCACATGGTAAGACTTATAACATATTATCATATTATAAATATTTAGTTCACAAAATATTAACTTCCGGTAGTCGCAAACTTATAAAAAAGTTATTTGAACATTTAATATATTGTATTTTCGTTCTCCATAAAACCATGAGCCACGTAAATAAAGACCAGTCAGAAAGAAACGTAATTCTTTATAATTTTGAACCTTCTTTATGCGTTTCTTCTAATTTAAAACTTTTAGAAGGTCTTTGTATACTGGTTAATTTAGATTTTATATTTCTCCTAAAATATTGTTTCAGTTTTATTTGTTTTATCATTCTTATTGCGGCTTTGATCGAGTTTTTATTGTTCAAAAGCTTTTTCAGTGTACTTAAATTTGCCTTTAGTAAAATAAAACTTTCATTCATGTTATATTTTATCACCACGTTTTTATCAAATCGCTTTCATGTGTGTTCGTTCGGATCGAGATAAGTGATTTTTCAAAGTAACTCCCTTGTGACCTAGTGACTTGAAATTTTGAACATAGCTTATAAGAATATGAAAAAAATAACATAACTTTTAAAAATTTCACTTGTTTTTCATTCAGTCATTCATTACAGCCTATGAAAAGTCCACTGCTGTACATAGACCATGGATTGCCCTATAGTTTTACGTGGTAGAGCCAAGCTGCAGTTGTGTTGTGGTTGTAGCACGAATGGGTCAGCTTGACCGGGACTCTCCCAGAAAAACCAGCGTAAAATAGCAGCTTAATGCTGCTGTGTTTCGTATGGTGAGTGTCGAGAACCGGAGACTCTTTTTACTGGAAACGAGGTATTCCATCTTAGTCCTCAGGGGTGACAATGCCTTGGCATTTTGATTTTTAATCGAGAATAAATGTAAATATCTATGGGCCACAGCATCCACTTAACATTTCTATAAAAAAAAAGTTTCCACGCTTGGCAGGTGGATTGGCAGCAGCAGTTTTTTTTTACATAATTATCGAGTTGTTATCAGGAAAATGCTGTTGCCCATCTCCTGTTTCATTTTCCCTCTGTCGCCTTTCACGAAACCCACGATATAGTGGTGGGTTACATATATGACCTATTTCATTTATGTGAGGTATAATTACGTGATTTAACAATCATCCCACCTACTTATTGCTTACTAAGGTGTGATTCTAGGTTCTAAGTTTAGCCATAGCCAGCAAAAAAATTGTTCTAGTTTTATATTGCGTCTGTTTAAATTTGAAATTAAATGCTTACAAATGTATAGTAAAATTCCGCGTTCATGAAAAAAAAAAATGCTAAAAGACGTTAAATACGAGGAATATACATTTGTTCTAATTGATATCGCCAAGCAGTTTCATATTATAATAAGTGGTCCAAACAGAAAGTTTTAGGAGACAGTAAAAATGTTCTGTTGTTGAAGTTTTTACGATTAAATCTTTTCCAAGAACTGCATTCCCGCATCTATACAAAGTTTCCTGCGTCTAAATCAATATTTGAAACACTTTTCCTAGTGTGCTTCAGACACCTTCTACGGCCTTCTCAAAAACTATAGCGTATTCTTCTTTATCCTCTGGTGATTAACAATTTATCCCTTTAAGACGATTTTTTATTTAAGTCATACGGTACCAAGTCATCTGAAAACTTAACTAGTGTGCTGTCCAGGAAGTCCCTCGTTTTAAGCGATGAGTATGCGAGAGCGTTGTCATGGTAAAGATGTAGCCCGCGGAGCCATGTGTTGTAAGCGTCGTATAGTTTCGAAACTACCCTCCTCTCGGATGATGTTTATGTACAATCTTGTGAACACTTTCTGATTAAATATGCAATATGTACTAAATCTCTTCATACATGATTCGCAGAACTATTTTATTCAATTAAATTTTTCACTGCTAGCACCATTTATGTGTATGTATATATGTGTATGTATGTATGTACAACAAATGTAAGCCCCCTCATTTTATCATACCCCTAAACGGTCCACTGCTGGACAGGTGCCTCTCCCATGATAGAGAGGATTCACCGTGATCGTCACGCTTGGCAGGCGATTTGCCATCGTGATTACGTACGTCTCCCACCCTTGATGCTGCTTCTCGTCGCCGGTCTAAGAATTTCCGGTGTGGTTGTGAGAGGGTTATATCGCTTCTGGTCTTACGACATGCACGAGACGAGAGAGGGTGTTAATAACTTTTCATTAGTAACCATGATACGGCAAATAATGTATGCACGCCTTGCAATGTTTATAAATAGCGTAGCTAGTAATAGCCTTAGATTTAAAAGTCTAATTGTGTACGATAAATATAATAATAATAATAATAATTCATTTATTTCAGACCAATTATCCATATTTGTTAAAAAATTATAATCTAAGCACCTATAACATTAAAGAAAATTAAAATTAATAAATATAAACATTAAATAAAATTAAAATTAAAATACTACTCTAGGTCGTGGCGTGTCTAATTTGCAGTATGCAGATTTATCCAACGCCCCAACATTGGTGAATCCCATCTGTTCGCTAGTACACTGAGAATGATGTTGGTGATCGTCCGCATGTGATTCAGCATGGAGGCACATCTTTTGCGCATTATGGCTTCAAACCCATTAACATGAGCCTCTGCAAACATGCCAGAGGCGCTACAATACCGACGCAACCCCATTATAATTCTCAACGCATTATTGTATTGGACACGCAGATCGTTGTATGCCCTCCGTGTATAGTTAACCCACAGCCTACATGTATAGAAGGACTGACAATATGCTTTGAAAAGCGTAACCTTAACCTGTTTTGTGCAGCGTGCAAACCTGCGAGCCAACACATTACATCGGACAACCAACGACCTGCGCTCCGTATTATGAGTATCAGTATTATCAGTTAGGTTTTCGGTGACCCAGTGGCCTTAAATTTCTCAACTCTATTCAGACTACTACCACAGCGTGTGACATTTGGTAGTGAGTAGCATGAATATGAAATGTTTCTTTGTCATTCTTTTTTTTAATGTTAAGTTGGTAAAAAGTCGTAGTAATTAGTCGGGGAAAAACTCACAACAGATGGGACAATAAAGTGCGGCACTAAATATTTAAATTTGAATACATTTTTGTTGAACTTTGGTAGCTCAAGATTTTCCCAGTACGCGAGCAACCCCGGTTCGATACCCGTTGGCACATTGAAATTGTTAATTGCAATTTTAATTGTTGATGTACCCTATGCTCGGTTGTGAAGGAAAATATCGTGTGGAAATCTGTATATCTGAGGAATTATAAAAAAAATTCAAAGACATTTAAAGGGTGTAAATTAACTTTACTTAAATATTTATTTTTCTTGTGTTGTTTACTCTATTACGGCTTTATTTTTAACGTGGTAGAGCCACGCTGCAACTAAATTATGGTTTCAGCACTAATGGGTCGGCTCAACCGGGGAAGTACCACGCTCTCATGGAATACCAGCATTAGGCTGCTATGCTAGTAGCTTAATGCTCCTGTGTTTCGTATAGTGAATGTAGAGAACCGGAGGCCTTTTTTGTTGTTAACAAGGCATTCTATCTTCTCAGACTCAGACTCCTCAGATATGGCAACGCATGCACATTTTGATTCTTAGTCGTGGATAAACGCAGATGTCTATGGACCACACCATCAACTTACTATCAGGTGGACTGCGTGGTCGTTTGTAAACCTTATTCTATAAAAATTGTTTTAAGTGTATATATTATTTGTTAATATTTAGTAAAGATTGGTTTAGCTTAAAACCAATCTAATTGTTGTTATTTCTTAATTTTTACATATTATTTAGATATTAAAATAAAGTTTAAATTATTATTTTTTAAATAGTTTCTTGACCATATATATGTGTATATTTAGAGATACTGTTGACAAGGATCCAAGAAGGCAAATCTTTTTAATTAAGTAAACATTTAAAACCGTTAGTAAACTATATTCTACAAAATATTTAATTTGATTTAAGTAAATTTAATTTGAGACGTTTACAAAACTTGATCTATATTTAATGAGTTCCTCTTCAAAGGATTGAAAATTATCCAATTCACTGGCCTCAAGACTAATTGATCTTTGAAATTGATTTCTAATTAACTACAAAATATTAACAATTCCCCTAACAATATTTTACGATGAAATATATTTGGATCTGTAAATTATTTATTTTATATTTCCTTTAATAAACAACAATAATAAAATTCATCATAATGATGATGATGAATTATGATGTTCTCATAGCCAATTTTAGTTAAAGTTAAAATTTTCAAATACAAAAGGGATTGTATATGTATATGGTATAACATTTATACCCAGCAAGATCCTTTACATTGGAATGATATTCTGGTTGGTATACATACTAATCCTTTCTTTTGTAATGTTCTAAATTGCTAACCGCTAAAATTTACAAAATTATTGTTTAAAGCGAATCAAGGAAATGTCTTGCAAGACCCATATCAAATTTTTATTATTATTTTCATCTGTAAAGACACTATTACCTGAAATTATATTATAGAGTGAAGACTACGTTTTTCAAGATTTATTGATCAAATGTGGCATTCGATCTTTATTCTTAATTTTATTATTAAATCTTTTTAAAGAAATTCTACCAGCATCTACTCAACGTTTGATGAGTCTGAACACGAGTTCCGTCCGCCTCAGACACCTCTTCGACATCCTGCTCAAACTTTGCTAGCGCATCTTCCCCGTGTTCAGTCGCTTGTTGTCTTAAGGAGTGTCTGAACTGAAATAATTCTGGCAAGCATTTCCTAGTATACAAATGTGAATGTGATCTATCTTACATAGGACAAACCAAAATTAAAACACCAACACTGCGGGAAGTCTGCAGTCTGTGATCATATCCTTGACCCCAACCATAACATTAGATGTTATGTGAGTATATTGAAATTAAAAACATCCTAATTTCGATAGAGAACGAGGCTGGGTACTTCCATCTGCTTGGGATCCTGTAAATAATATTGCCCTCTAGACCGAGTTTTTTGTCACGGCGGCCAGTCTCCACAAAACCAGGTACATGCACAGGTACAAGTCCACTCTCTATTCCCTTACTCTTAAAGTTCAATAGGATGGTTACCAATCTATGGGGGAGACCTATGTTCAGCAGTGGGCTTTTGAAAGAATGTAATGGTAAACGTTATAAAATCCGTAAAATTAGTTGAACATGAAAAACCAATTTATCAATAGTTTATAGTTTCTTTTGTAAAAATGAACTCAAATTATTTTTAAATTTTTGGGTTAATGATTAGAATTAGCGTCTTATGTAGAGATCTCTTAGAGCCTTTAATCTTGTTTTATATTGAGAAAATTCCAGCTCGTTGAGCAACGTCCGTTGATTACCCTTATACACAATTCTTACATTTTATATAGGAGAGAATGTAAATTACATCGAATATCGATTACCGTTACCATTACAGCCTATTAAAGTCCACTGCTGAACATAGGCCTCCCCCATAGATTGCCTGTTATGGAGATTTTTCCTTATTTGCCACGCTTGGCAATCGGGTTGGCAACTGCAGTTTTATTTTTATTTTTAGTCGTTATTAGGAAGATGCTGCTGGCCATCTCCTGATTTGTTTCCCTCTTCACGGTAACATCGATTAGGTGAATGAAATTATTGTTGAATTATGTTCATTTACCGCGAAGAATATATTCACAGATAGACAGAAAATTTAATTGAAATAGATTTTTTCTATTTAAATATAGCTTGTAAATAATAAGAAGATGAGTATATATATAATAATAAGAAGATCCGTGGTAGCTCAGATGGTTAGCGCTCGCTGTAAGTTTCACAGTAACTAACTTGCAAACAGCAATTACCACTTACCATGCGTATGTAGCCTCCATTCTACGTTATGGGGTGATGATATGGGGCAATAGTACTGAGAGACAAAGGGCATTTGTAGCGCAAAAAAAATGCATCAGAGCCATATGTGGGATTCCACCGGGCGAGTCCTGTAGATCATCTTTTTGGAGCCTGGGCTTACTTCCGTTTCCAGCACTGTACATTTTTGAAATAAGTTGTTTTGTTAAAAGTCATACTGAGCTCTTCCAGAAAGGCAGAGATATAAACTCTCGATTGAAAAGAAATCCGGATAGATTAGTGTTAAGCGTCATTCCGAGATCTACTAAATTTAGAAAAAGTTGCTTAGCAATGTGTGTTAAGATATGTAATAAGATCCCCAATGACATCAAAAACCTCAAAATGAATTTATTTAAATCGAGACTCTATAAGTGGCTTATTGAGCTAAAAGTGTATGACATTAAAGAATTTATTGACATTAGACTTTAATAATTATTAAGATTTTATGAATGTATTTGACCCTTTATGAAATAAATGTTACCTGAAAAGTATGTAACATAAACTTAAATTTGCATGCTAATTATAAGCAAAACATGTGAACTTCTTTTACTGTACCACCTACAAATACCATGTTTTAAGCAAATAAAGAAATTATTATTATTTGGGATATTTATAAAGTATTCTCATTTGGTTGGGCTGAATAAATATATAAAAGAAATATAGTTAATAAATGTAATTTAAATTTATTAACTATATTTTTTTTTTTTTTTTTTTAACTATATTTCATTATATTTAATTATATTTAACTATATTTCTTTAAATTTAAATTTAAAGTTAAAGAAATATAGTTAATAAATTGTGTTAGTATATTAATATATAATAAATATATATTAAATATACTAACACAAATAATACATAAATAAATAAAAACCCAACCAAATGGAAGCTCTCGGCAGGGGAGACCAAACGGCCGAGGGTTAGGGGGAAAGGGAAAGAAACCGGCGGACGATGCGGGAGGTGTCGAGGAGCACCGCCTTCTGCATTTGAGCACGGAGCAGTCCTTCACGGAGTCCCAGTCGCCTCAGATGACCCGAGAGGCTGACCGGGATTAGCCCGTTCGCAGAAACGACCACAGGAATAATTTCGGTCGGCAGACCACCCCACATGTCGGTCACCTCGTGAGCCAGGTCCAGATATTTTGTCAGCTTATCTGTTTCGGCTTTCACGAGGTTCTCGTCATAAGGAATGGTAATATCGACACAATATCACAATATGAGGCTTATTCGCAAGAATAGTCCTATCTGTGATGATGGCCCGGTCCCAGTAGAGCCTGACGCGGTCATTTTCGAGCACGGCTTCCGGTAAGTACTTATAATATGGTATTTTCCTATCCACGAGACCGTATTTCAGAGCGAGCTCCTGGTGTAGAATCCTGGCTACTAGGTTGTGTCCGTGCAAATACTCAGAGTTAGAAAGCGCCGAACAACCGGAGATGACATGCCTAAGTGACTCGCCGGGATGGCGACAAGCTCGACAGATGTCGACGGCGCCATCCTTTAGGATGTATTTCCGATAATTATTGGTCTTAATAACCTGATCCTGTATCGCACAGACAAAACCTTCGGTTTCCCCAAAGAGGTCACCGAAACGTAGCCAGTGGAGGGAGGCGCCTGTGTCTACGAAAGGCTCATGTAGAGCCTTGTAGAACCTCCCGTGGAGCTCCTTCTCCTTCCATTCGGTCTCCCGGTCGGAAATAAATGCATATCCGGCTGGGACAAACTGATATTTGTCCCAGCAAACGCCATTCTGACGTTGCGTACAATTCTCGGCCTATTATTGCCCGACCTGAAGCTTATCAGTCTGCCGATGAGGGCCCTTGCCTTTGCGATACGGTCCTCAATCCTTCTTCTCCAGGCTGGGATAGTGCTACTTTGCCCAGTAAGACGTCCAGACGTGGGAAGTTTGGCACCAACAATGCGGCAAACTGCCAAAGCGGCGCCAAAGAGTAGTGTGTCCGTATCGCAATGGTCTCGGCTGGTTTCCAAAAAGGTTGCCAGCAATGGGTTCAGGGCCGTCACGACTTACGTTTAGCTTTTTTTGCTTAGGGTTATGCGCGGGAGTCGCGGTCGATTTTCAAGAGGCATACAGCGCGTTTCCACAATCGCCTCCTCCAATTCCTCAAAACTCGGGTTGCTCGCGTACTAATAGTAATAATAATAATAATAATAAGCAAATCAGGTGATGTCGCGCGCTCAAAATGGATGTCGGGTGGTGGTCGTGGAACCAAGGAACCACTCCTCATTGACGCGGTCATTGGCAAGGTGGTTAAACGTAACCGTCGGAACCTCTCCGCCGCCTGGATAGACTACAAAAGGCATTCGACTCGGTGCCTCATACGCGGCTTAGAGGGTCCTCGAGCTGTACAAGGTTGACTGTACAGTTCGAGACTTCATCCAGGCAGTGTATGGGGCAGTGGACGATCCTTTGTCATCTAGGCGAGCGGATGACGGCTGCGGAGAACCACATAAGGATAAGAAGGGTATCTTCCAGGGCGATTGTTTGAGTCCAATCTGGTTTTGCCTCTCCTGAATCCTCTCAGTACCTGGAGGACTCCGAGGGGATTTCAGCTTCGGAAGAGGTACAAAAGTGACCCACCTCTATATGGATGATCTCAAATTATTCGCCTCCAGTCGCTCCCATCTTATGGAATTGCTAAACATCACTTGTGATTTTAGTAATTCTATTAGAATGGAGCTGGGACGGATAAGTGTGCGGTCCTCCATGTTGAAAGGGAAAGGTTGCTAACTCTGAGGGCATAGACTTATCTATGCCCATCAACATAAAGACCCTTTCTGAGGCTGAAACATACCGATACCTGGGTATGTCACAGAACATCGGTATCGATGAGGCGGGTATGAAGCAGTCAGTTTGCGACTTGTTTTATGCACGCTTGACCAAAGTGCTTAACAGCCTTTTGTCCGGTGTGAATAAGACACGCATATAACGGTTGGGTCAGGCCTGTTCTCATATATACCTTTGGCATACTTAGGTGGACTCAAACTGAACTTAACGCCCTGGATAGAAAAGTCCGCACTACTATGACGTCCCATAGGATGCATCACCCGAGATCGTCGATTATGAGGCTGTACTTGCCGCGGAAACATGGTGGGCGTGGCTTTTAAGCGCTTACCGGCATAATCGCGAAGTGTGCAGCCTCCGTAATTACTCGACGAGATCGGGTGATCCATTCTATAGGACGTCATTTCTTGTGATAAAGGACTTACCCTCTATCCTTGGCCAACGAGCAATGGCAAGACCCGGCAGTACAGAGCATTTCCGACCGGGAGACCGTATGGATGGAGAACGAGCTCCACGGGAGGTTCTACAAGGCTCTACATGTGCCTTTCGTAGACACAGTTGCCTCCTCCACTGGCTACGTTTGGTGACCTCTTTGGGAAACCGAGGGTTTTGTCTGTGCGATACAGGACCAGGTTATTAAGACCAACAACTATCGGAGATACATCCTGAGGCAACACCGTCGCCGGTGAGTCCTGGGCATGTCATCTCCGGTTGTTCGGCGCTTTCTAACTCTGAGTACTTGCAGGGCACAACCAGTAGCCAGAATTCTACACCAGGCTCGTGAAATACGGTCTCGTGGACCGGAAATTGCCATATTACAAGTACTTGCCGGAAGCCGTGCTCGAAAATGACCGCGCCAGGCTCTGCAGGACCGGGCCATCATCACAGACAGGACTATTCTTGCGAATAAGCCTGATATTGTGATGGACCGGGCACAATCAAGATACGGTCGATATTACCATTCCTTATGACGAGAACCTCGTGAAAGCGAAACAGATAAGCTGACAAAATATCTAGACCTGGCTCACGAGGTGACCGACATGGGGGTGGTCTGCCGGCCGAAATTATTCCTGTGGTCGTTTCTGCGAACGGGCTAATCGGTCAGCCTCTCGGGTCATCTGAGGCGACTGGGACTCGTGACGGACCGCTCCGTGCTCAAATGCAGAAGGCGGTGCTCTCGACACCGCCCGCATCGTCCGCCGGTTTCTTTCCTTTCCCTTAACCTCGGCCGTTTGGTCTCCCCTGCCGAGGGCTTCCATTTGGTTGGGTTTTTATTTATTTATGTATTATTTGTGTTAGTATGTTTAATATATATATACATATATATTTATGTATTTTATTTACTATATTTCTTTTATATACTTATTCAGCCCAACCAAATGAGAATACTTTATAAATATCCCGAATAATAATTATTATTATTATTAGTACGCGAGCAACCCGGGTTCCATCACCGCTGGCACCAATGAAAGTTTTAATTGCAATTTTAAGTGCTGATTTACCACGTGCTCGGCGGTGAAGGAAAACATCGTGAGGAAACCTGCATGTCTGAGAAATCAAAAAAAAATTTCGAAGACATGTGAAGTTCGCCAACACGCATTGGGGCAGCGCGGCGGACATTTCCTTGCCCTAAAACCCTCTCAGAAATGAGAGGAGGCCTGTGCCCAGCAGTGGGACGTAATATAGGCTGTAATTTTACTTTTTTTTACTTTTGTAAATAATATTTATTGATTCTTAAGTTTAATTTATCATTGGTTTGGAAAATACCTCCGTTCTGTTAAGAACCAGCAAGAAACCCAGCAGGATTTTTTCAACATATTTGATCATTTGCTATTTAATATGTTTTACAATTAAACATATTTCGATACATCACTTACGTATTGTGGACTGGTATATAATCTCGGCAGATTCTTAACTCTAATATCTTCTTCATTAGTAATATAAAATAATATTTAACGATAAAATTAATAATCCTGCACCCATATTATTTATGGAACTTTCAAGCCTTTGAGAACGTCAGTTGCTGAATACACTTTATTCATTTTATATTCCCGCAAAGTTGCGGGAATATAAATTAAATTTAATACACATGTCGTTATTTAGCTTATTAAATTTTTTTTGTTAAATTATTATCTCCTATCAGTTTTTCTCACATTAACATAATTATTAGGTTTTCGTTGTAAAATAAGCAATGATTTTAATCCTTCCGTCCTTCTCTTCTGATTTGTCACAGCATCATAGTTATTCAATAATGCTAAATGTAACTTTTGTATTGATTGTGAACGGCGTGTTATGATAATGTGATATCTCTCACATATTAAAAGTATCGCAGACCCACTACCGATATAAGCCTCCGTGAACGCAAAATACCCTGAATCGTGACAGTCGAGGCGTTAGATGTCTGGTAATGCGATAGTCAATCCACGTGTCCTTACTACGGAAGAAGCCCATGTCCAGCAGTTGAATTTTATGGGCTGATGATGAAGAAGAAGAAGACTAGACTAGACAGGCAATATATATATATATATTGATATAGCTGTTCTGAATAATTTTATTTACATCTTTTCGACAATTTGGACAGAACCGTTTCACTTTGTAGATGAGTTTTTCTTCACATCTGGTACTTGGTTCCTAGTTAAGAATCGTTTTTCCAAATTCACTGAAACTTAAAACATCACACGTAAAATTTTGCATCAACTTTAGTTTCTTTATCATCCTTAAGGAACCACTTAGAAAGTGCAAAAAGTTATGTAATGCCAAAATAAAGGTTCTTGGAATCATAATATATAAAATTATCCATAATTTACAAGTAAAAATACTCAAAATCATATTTCCTTTTAAAATAAAAAATATATTCCCGGATGACGACAGTGAAATTTTCAAACGATATAAAACCTAACCAATATAATCATGTTCAATACACTTAACAATTTTAATAATTTTCTGATAATACCGATTGTGCATCCTGTTATGCATAGAACTAATCGACACAAAACAGAAAATTTCTGTCCCGTAATACTCAAGCAATGCGTTAGAATTAGTGGATAAATACTATTACACGCCGTCAAATTAGTGAATAATTTTACGCAGAAAAATATTAGTGTACGCTAAAAGTGTACATTTGCAATTAATTATAACGTGATTTTCTTTAAATGATTTCTTGTATTTGTTATTATTCAATGTGTTTTCTTCTCTTCATGTATTCCGTGGCAGGAATTATGGCACGTAGTTATAACCACCTACACAATAATATTTAATTTTATGTTGTGAGCCTACCAATATTACTTAATATTATTTTATGTATTAAACCTACAAATTTATACGTGTTTACAATATATTACTCGCATAGTTGCAGCACGAATGGGTCGGCTCGACCGGGGAAGGACCACGCTCTCACAGAATTCCAGCGTAAAATCGCAGCTTAACGCTGCTGTGTTTCGTATGGTGAGTGTGGAGAACCAGAGACCATTTTAACTGGAAACGAGGCATTCCATCTTAGTCCTCACTGGTGACAACGCATCTGCATTTTGATTCGTAATCGAGGATAGATGTAGATTTATTATGGTTGTAGTATGAATGGGTCGGCTTGAACGGGGTAAGACCACGCCCTCCCAGAACCCGAGCGTTGAATAGCAGCTTAATGCTGCTGTGTAACGTATAAGTGTAGAGAACGGGATACCCTTTTTACTGGAAACGGGACATTCCATCTTAGTCTTAAGGGTGAGAACGCATTTGTATTTTGATCCTTATTCGAGGGTATATGTCAATGGGCCATAGCACCTGCTTACAATTAGGTGGACTGTGTGCTCGTTTGTCAAACCTAATGTGTATAAAAATATCTTTAAAAAATTGTAATTCCTTGATAGCTCAAGTATAAATCTTAGTGGTTTTTAAATGCTATCATTATGTATGCACATTGTATATACAATGTAATACTTTGTTTAAACGATAAATAAATAGAAAAAAAAAGAAAAAAATATTGATAAAAAAAAGAAATTAATATACAATGAGACAACCAAATTTCTTTATATTATTATTCCGTACAGTCAACTGATAAGTAAGCAAAGAAAATGACCCAACCTTCTTGAGATGAGACCCTTCATCCAAGTACTCCAGCAATAACTATTATTGAAATGGTCGACGTCTTACATAAATTTGGTTCCCGCTGATCGAGCATCGCCCGGACGTCTGAATTTTGGATATCTTCCAAACTCAATAACCTACACTCAATCTTTTTTTGCCTAAGCGCCCACATTTACGGCGAATTCAGTGAATAAATTTAGCATTTTGGTTTACACCAATTTTAGATATAAGCGATTAGCATTAGTACATATAATTTTATTATTATTAATCATCAACATATTTGCTATTGCTTACAGACTTGCAACTCTTATCATCAATATCAGTTGATTTACAACGTGCTCGGCAGTGAAGAAAAACATTGTGAGGAAAGGAAACCTGTATGTCTGAGGAATAAAAAAAAGTGAAGTCCCCCAATACGCATTGGGGCAGCTCGGTGGTCACATATTTGCCCTAAATATTCCCAGAAATGAGACGAAGCCTGTACCCAGTAGCGCGACGTATATAGACAGGAGGTAACTTTTACTTTAATTTACCATCAACATCCAACAGTCGTTTAACACTAAAAGCGACGCCGTCCAATTGTTGTCCCCACCCGCAAGTTTAATCATCTCTAACTTTTTTTATTTTATTATTTAGGTCGATAAAACTTTTTGAATTTTACTTATATTATGTAGTGAACTAATTTAAAATGTTTTATGAAAAAAACGATTTACCTAGAACTACCACTGGGACATTTTTGTCCCTTTGTTGTTTAAAAGAATAATTGTCGTTGTTTTAAAGAATAATTTGATGTACGGTCTGCACTCCAGTGAGTTGCGGAGGTGGAGGGGTGATGCTTGAGACAACAAACGTTTGAACATCATTTCTGGCGGTCAGTTTCCGATTCTAACGTACGCTACGTTGTTTTTCTGAGGTGCAGCTTACGTGTTATAGATATGTGCAGAGAACGTGTGGGACCAACCCCCCATGCGAAACGTAATGTGGATGAAAGATACAAGTGGAAGTGTTGGCAACCAATGTTTTCAAAAAGATGGTACAGCATATGTTAGAATGTACTGTGGAAGAGACGTGACGCGAATTACAAGACGAGGATATGTATATGACCATGGAGCAGTTAGAGGCGTTTATTGCTGTACCTTACATGGGTGGTGTAATAGGAGCAAAGAACTTAGATTTGGATTCATTTTGTCAATGAAATGGGGCTATCCTATAATAAAAGAAAGAATATCTCGTAATCGTTTTTGGGGATAATGAAGTTCTTACGTTTCGATCACAAGTCTTAATAGAAGCCAAAGACTGAGCAAAGATAAATTTGCTATGATCTCCGAAATATAATAATAATAATAATAATTTATTTCGGACCATGATCCATATAGATTAGTAAGTAATTTATAAACTAAAATATGTTAGTAACAACATTAAATAATTATAACTAAATTAATTCATATACCTCTGCCCACTTCCCACTGCACCAGACCCGCAGCAGTATATACGTGTCCAGTGCTGCAGGAACGGGCAGTCTGATTTCTCCACAATAACTCTCAGGTTGCTGTTGGTGCTCCCCGAAGCCTTTTTTTTTTTTTTTTTTTTGCGGATGGAAAATCATCTAATGACGCCTTCGTGTGGGTGGAGCGTTACGTTTATTTTACGTTCCGGAGCCGCGGTATCTCTTTCGAACAGCCGCAGCCCCGGCGAGGCGTCGGCCCTTGCGGGCCCTTCACGCTGCGACAGCTCTTTGAGGCGCGCGTGGAACAAAACGCGCCGTCGACACGGCCTGTCGTCGTTAGACGGACGGACGGCGAGCTACCATTGCTCGCCGTCCACAGGTCCGCCTACGGTGGTCAGGGGCCACGACGTAGCCCCCGACGCGGGGCGTCTCCGCGGCGGCCGGAAGGAAAGGCCTCTTTCCTTCTCCCGCTCCGCCTCCTTCGCTAGCATCACTGCTTCGCAGAAGGTGGTGACGGCATCCCATTCCGTCTCGCTCCGGACCATGGCTTCGACCAGGGCCGGACGCGGATCGCCGCCGCCTATCGCCGCTACGAGTACACGGCGGTGCTCCGCCAAGCAGGGCACACCTCCACGGTGTGCTCCACCGTGTCCTCGGTCGATCCTCGCGGTGGGAGCACCCGGCGTTTCCTCCCGCCCGATTCCGGTGCAGGAACCTCCCGAACACACCGTGTCCGGTGAGGACCTGCGTCAGGCGGAAGGTGAGGACACCGTGGCGTCTCTCAAGCCACTCCTCAAGAGGTCTTATCGCCGCTATGGTGGCGTGCCCAGCACGGTTTGCGACAGTCGCTCTCTCCATGTCGCCATGAGATCATGCCGGAAGTCTGTCCGCTGCGCGACAACTTGCCGCGGCAGCGGGTTTCCCCGCATAGTGCCTCCGCGCGCCATTCGTGCAGGCGCACGAGGACTATCGCCTCCAGATCCCATGGCGGCAATCCAGCAAGGAGGCTCGCCGCCTCGAGGAGATCGTGCGGTAGCCGCGAACCATCTTTGGCAACCACCCTTTGGGGCGCGTTTAGGTGGTGGACGGCAAGCCGCGCCAAACCACGCGCCACACGGGGCCCGTAAAGGGCCATGGACCTCACGATCCCGTAGAGCCTCCGGCAGGCGTTTAGCCCCCAGGTTCGGCGGGAGCCGCTTGAAGCAGCGCCGTCCGTTCCAGTTTGGGAGCCAAACGTCGGAAGTGCTCAACGAAGTTCCATCGGCCGTCGAGGACGAGTCCTGGTGCTTCAACGTCGACTCGACGCCGATGGATACCCTCCCACCATCACTGAGGATCCCAGTGGTGGCCTGTTCCGAGACCATGGAAGTGCATGGCCCGGACTTGTGCAAACCCCTCGAGACCCAGTTGCCGGATCCTCTCAACGACTATCGCAGCGCGTGTCATAGTTTCCGCCGCCGCCTCGTACGACCCCCTGTGCCAGTACCAGCGTGTCGTCAGCGTAGCAAACCACGCTGACGCCGGCAGGGAGGTCGGCGCGCAACACCAGTCGTAACCGATGTTCCCAGGGCGGCCCCAGAACCGAACCCTGTGGGACACCACGCGACATCTCGCCGGTTCCACTCACCGTTTCGACCGGGGTAGATGACGGCCCTGTCCGTCAGATAGTCCCCGACTATACGACGGAGATGGTCGGCACCCGGTGATACCGGTGCCTCCCTAAAGCTCCAGGGCATGGAGTTGAAGGCGTTGGCGATGTCGATGGACACCGCCAATACAACCCTGGCCTGCATCCCCGTCGTGAGGGCTCTCACGCGCATGATGGCGTCCACCGTAGAGCGCCTCTTGCGGAAACCAAACTGGTGTTCCGCAAGATCCGGCCCATCCCGCTGGGTGCTCGGCGAGGCGGTTTGCAATTACTCTTTCAAAGAGCTTGCCCACCTCGTCGAGCAGCACCTGGGCCGGTATGCGGACGGAGAGTCCGCAGGGCGCCCGCTTCCGAATGAGGACCAGCTTCCCCGTCTTCCAACAAGCGGGTTGGCCTCTCCAAGCATGCGCTTAGGGCCCCTCCAGTCAGGGCCCGAGGCCTCCGAGGCCAGAACCCAGGCTTTGCCAGGCAAGTCCATCGGGTCCTGGGGCGGTATTCCTGGCCTTGAGCCTACGTACCGCCACTCTCAGGTCTACCCCAGTCCCTTCCGGATGTCGTCGTCCTCGTCCTGGTGGTCCGCTTCCGGCACCGCAGGTGGCGGAGCCATAAACGAGGGCGCGGATGTTCCCGCGCAGGAACAGAGCGCTCACCACATCCTCCACGAGCTGAGGCCGGAGACTCTGCGTCAGCGGGGAGCCCAGGTGCGGGTTTATCGCACCATCTTGTAAGGGCGCCCCACGGATCTCTATTGAGAGTCTCCATCTCCTCACGGGCCCGATCCCGGCCCGCAGGACAGCCTCGGAGGGCGGTCTTCGCCGCTCTGTATCCCTCGTACAGCTCCGCCTCAATGGCTGCCGCATTCGGTGAACGAATGCGGGCCTGCGATGCCTGGCGTACAGGTGCCGCGCGGCGGCACACGCCTCGCGCAGAGACGTCAGCTCACGCGACGCAATACACCTGACGCCGGGCACTTCCTGGCCGGACGCGGGGCATTGCCACGTCACATATCTCGACATGGCCTCCTGGAACCACCCTGCCTCATCATTGACGTCGGCAGGCCTGTCCGTGATGACACCCAGCCTGCACGATCGAGGCTTCTGGGAGGAGCTCCGGTCCAGCTGCTTCAGCGCCGCGCGGACCACTCGGGGCCTGTGGGACTGGCGCGCTCGAGGGCTGGGTGGAGACGTCAAACCGATGTGTACCGGTGGTCGGAGTAGGTCTCCACCCCTCCATGACCCGCCAGTCAATGGCACGCGGCGACAGAGCGGGGCTAGCGAACGAAATGTCCACCGACTCGCCCCGCATCCGCACACACGTGGGGACAGAACCCCGATTTAGGACGACCAGGCCTGTCTCCAGAGCCCAGTCTTCCACCATCCTACCCCGCACATCTGTACGACGAGAACCCCAAGCCAAGTTCTTGGCATTGAAGTCCCCGAGGACAAGTACGGGGAGGGGATAGCTTCCGACGACGACTGCTCTCAGCTCTGCAAGAGTTGTGAAACTCGGCGAGAGATCGGTTCGGGGGAAGTACACCCCACAATGACTCCCGAACCGTGCCGCCACGCACCCTGACCCCTCCTGACCTTCAAGGGTCGGGGTACCGGCGGCTGAAGAAATGATGGCCACTGAGCCGTTAAGGTCCGCCACCCAGTCCTCCCTAGGCCAGACAAAATACGGCTCAGCGACCACAGCGATGTTAATCGACCACTGCGCCATGCTCTGGAGCAACAGATCCTGAGCGCAGGCGCAGTGGTTGATATTCGCCTGGAGGAAGCTTAATGGGGCCGTTATAGGCATTCCATTCCTTCCTCCACGGGGCGCCTCTCTGCGGGCGTCGGTGTCGCGGCGGCGGCGGCAGCGACAGCGACAGCGGCGGCGGCAGTCGCGACCGCGGCGGTGGCCCAGAGGCGGTGGCGGCGGAGGGCCTCCTACCCGCGGCCTTGGCCTTGGCGGGTGGCACGCAGGCCCTGCTTCCGGCGGTGATCTGCTGGCCTGCCGGCCGCCGCACATGCATCACAGTGCGGCGTGACGCAGCAGGTCGCCGATATGTATCCAGGCTGACAGCAGGGAAGCAAAGGCCACTGCGGTCAACCTCCGAGGCGCATTTCACAGATACGTGGTGCCCCACGAGACAGCGGTAGCACCTCAGAGGTCTGGGCTCAGCAGCTTAACCTGCGCTGAGACCCAGCCCACCAAAGCCTTCGGCCCTCCACTATGGTTTTGGCTGCCGTAACAGGGCAGCACCGTGGCAGCATGCGCCCTGTTGGTCGGGCGTATGGCGCCTGACCTGATCTGGTCAGTAGTGCACCCCCGGACCTGGCGACGGCGACCAACTCCTCCTCCGACCGAGTCGTCCAGACCCATGATGCGCAGGTCTGCGCATCTGACGAACCTGGACACTCGGCCTCGTCCGCGTCCAGGGACGCTCTGAGCTTCGCAGCCAGGCGTCCGCGGTCGCGCCACTGGATTCGGGGATCTCCAGCATACGGGCCCCCGTCTGGGTGACTTTGAGCCGGAGGCCCCGGTGATCGAGCTCCCCGAGATCCACCGCTCTTTCGCCTTCGCGAGCAGATCGCGGTAGTAACGCCCTTCTTTTCCGCGCGTCCGGCTGTAATTAAATACAGCTGCGGTCTTCGGGCGCGGAGCTAGCCGCGATCTTGCGCGCTCTGAACTGGCGCTGCCGCTCCTGCTCTTTGGCCTTTTGGCTGCCTTCTTCCCTTATTTTTTGTCCCCGACCACCTGCCAACCGGCTTCAGCCGCGGGAGGTGTAGGAGCTGAGGGCGGTGGCGGCGGCGGCAGCTGGCTTGCCGCGCTGGCACATTCGCCGCAGGCACTGGGGCTGGCGCAGCCACCACCTGTGCTGCCGCTTGCCCGCCTTTGCCTCTCGCTTCCCGTTGCCGGCGGCTTAGCCGAGCCGGTTCAGCCGGTACCGGTTTTGCCGGAGCCGGCTTTCAGGGAGGAGGGGCAACTGCAGCCGCCCGAAGGCTGGCTGGACGGCCCCGGCTTGGATGCGGCAGCTGTGGCCGCCGCGTACAGGACCGTTGCCGGCCTCGCCGCCGTCTTATTTGCCCTAGGGGGCCGCAGGACGATGCCCTCCAGCACGGAGAACCGGTGCTGGAGGCAGCTCCTGCCGGACCAGGTTCAGAACCTGGTTCTCCATCGGCACAGGCTGGCTTGGGCGCTGCGTCTGGGGCGCCGCGCGAGAGAGGCTCACGTAGACTGGCCAGGTGCGCGGAGCTTCTCATTCTCCTTCTGGAGAGTCTCCATGGCGGACGTCAGGCGGGCACGTCACCCGCAGCTCCCTACCTCGTTTGCATTAGGCTCGGCCCCAACAAAGTTGGCCTCCGCAGCCGCCATGATGGAGGCAGGCCGCGGGGATGGCCTTTAACTTTGAGGCCTTTTGCTTGGGCCACGACCTTGATCGCGGCCTCCACCTCCTACGAATCTGGCCTTACGCTCCCTCCAGCCGCCAGTCGCATCCGTCTCTTCGCCTGATACCCGAGCCGTATCGCCCGGGTGGCGCCCTCCTCGGCATTCTTTGCCGCTTGTTGGCCCTCTGATTGTCAGAGGCCCTCTCCTGCCTCTCAGCCCGCCCCGCCTGTTGGTGGGGATTTTCCGGGCCGAAGCCTCCTCTTCACCGGCTGACAACCCCTGGTCGCCATCCCGCCTGGACCGCTTGCGGAGGAACACTGGTCTCCGCGGTCCCAGGCTCCACGCGTCAGGAGCTCTGAGCCTCCCACGCTGCTCGATGCGGCGTCGGACTCTGTCCCATCGTTCCTCCTCTCTCTATGTTGCCGTTGTCGGCGGTTTGGTTTTTGTTTTGTTTTCTTTTCCTTTATTTTTCATATTTGTACCCACGAGTATGGGAGTAATTAAAGGTCCACCTGGCAGTGACCCTACAAGGTAAGCAGATTTAGGATTTATTACTCGCCAGGGGTCTGCAGGTACCCTGGCGAGAGCGCTATCGACTGATTTGTTCGTAGAACCCCGTCAGCCATCCATCCCTCGCGGTGCGTCGCCGCTTGAGATTCGGGGTAACTTTTATAGAGGTTTTCTCCTCGCGGTCCGGGCGGTTAAGCCAAGACCCTCGGTCCCAATCAAAGCCGCGAGACATGATCCACGACACTTCGATACTGGGATTACGAGACCGGCGGTGACAGCGGATGAATCCTTCAGTCTGCCCGGAGGCAGGGTAAGTGCTCACCGAGCCGCCCTCACTCCTCTGCTATGCCCTCTGCTGATCAGAGGTCACGCAGTGGAACGCGCCGTTGGTCGGGACGAACCCCACCCATGTCAGAATAATTAGCCGCGGCAGTAACCCCCCAAGGGTAAGAATTTCTTCTCATTTCTCGAGAAGATTAACGCCGCGCCAAGGCTACTCGCTGTAGCTGCTCTTCCCTCCAGACGTATCTGGGGACCCGCAACTACCAGGCCCACGTGGAGGACTTCTGACTCACCCCCTCCCCGAAGCCTGCGCATCAGGAATGCTGTTCTTTTTCGCAGAATAGATGGAAAGCTGTCGGTTACCGGTTCAGCAAACATGCCTGACGCACTACAGAATCGTTGAAGCCCCAACAGCACCCTAAATGCATTATTATATTAACACACGAAGAACATTGTAGGCCCGCTGCGTATCTATATCAAACCCACAGGATGCACGTGTAGAATGATTGGCAAAACGCCTTGAAAAGAGTAATTTTCACTTCTCTCATACAACGTGTAAACCTGCGGGCCAGCATGTTGCACCGGACCAACAACGCTCTTCGCTTCCTCTCTATATCATCTTTATCATCTAAATCTTCATTAACTATGTGGCCAAGGTATTTAAATTGGGACACACTCTTGAGTGTTACACCATAAAGGCACGCCGCAGGAACTGTATTAGGCTTTTTAGTACCCACTCGAAACACCATAACCTCACTCTTCTTTATATTATATAGGAGGCCATGAGACATGGCGTATCTTTCACACACTCCAAGCAGATGTCTGAGTGCATCAATCGAGGGATTCAGCACCACCATATCATCTGCATAACTTATGCTATTTATTATATTGCCGTTAATGCTGGATCCGATACCGGTGCTGCTAAGCTCCTCGATGAACTGATTTATATATAGGCTAAAGAGCGCCGGGGAGGTCAGACCACCTTGTCTCACTCCTAACTCCAGTCCATACGTTTCAGACAATGCACCCGCCCATCGGACCTCGTTAATGTAATGATCGTACCAGAATTGGAAAATGTTGACCAGCTCTTTGGGTACACATTTCTCACATAATTTTGACCGTAAGATCTTATAATTAACCAAGTCAAAGGCCTTAGAGAGATCTAAATATGCAGCATACAGAGGTCTATCGGTGTAGTACCTGACTGTGCGCTTGAGCGCCAAAATAACAGTTTCAGTAGACAGCCCAACTCTAAAACCGAATTGAGCATCATGTAAATTGAGCTGTCTAGTTATTCTACGCTCAAGCACGTCAAGAATTTTAGCTGTTACAGTAGCCATGGAGATTGGCCTATAATTTTCCCTTTCTGAAGTATCACCGGTCTTATTCTTAACTATGGGTACAACTGTCGTTTTCATCAGTTCAGTAGGTAGATACGAATGGTTTACACACAAATTGAACAGCATTGAAAGTACCCTCCGGAGATGCGGACCCGTATGTTCAAAATTTTCTATGCTTAGGCTGTCATGAGCCGGAGATTTGCCCCTGGTCATAGACCTTATAATGCTCTGTACCTATTTTGCCGATATGCTAATCGGTTAATCACGCATTTGACTCCCGTCCTCACACTTTCTCCCATCCAGTTGAAGTCATGAGGCTACTCCAAAATGCCTCATAAACATATTTGCAATCTCTCCAGGTTCGGTCAATCCATTAAGGCTCACCGGAGCTGCAGGTTTCTGGCTCAATATCTGAGTAGAGATCCAAAATTTTTGAAAATGTTTGTTCCTATGCTCAGTTGCCAAAATATTCATCTTAATTTGTTCCTCATTGTCCTGACAAAATTTTAACTGTTCCTTAAAAATTTTACGCGTCTCTGTCATTTCTACAAACAGTTGCCCAGAATGAGGTTTACCATGCCACAAACAGTTCAGAAAGGCCCTCCTAGCGTTTCCGTGAGCGTCTCTGACATACTTATTCCACCCGATCACTATACGTCGACCACTCTTATCTCCCACAATACCTGAACTGCCCTCTGCCGCTTCCCGAAATGAAGTCACAATATCATTGTACATAGTATACTGACAAAAATGATCACAACAGTTCTTTAGTTGAGAAGGGTAGTCTGTTTCTTTAAGTTTCTCCATACACAACTTATAGTAACAGCCTATTTGTGCTACATTCCTTTCACCTCACACAACTTTATCACTCATCTTATTGTTCTGTTTTACTGATATGGATGTCAGCCTAAACATTTCAAGGTTAATCTGAACAGCAAGTGGAAAGTGGACAGATCAGAACACATCTTGATAAACTTCTACCATTTCTATTGCTTTCCATGTTGCTTCAGATACTACGCAATGGTCAAGCCTACGTCTGCTTCTACAAACATTACTGACAAAGGCATACATACGTGTCAGAATCTATACTTAATTTAATATAATTGGCACAACGCCACCTCTGTTCATCACAAAAACCTTCAATTCCCGACTAAATAATTCACCAGGGTGTTCATTAAAATCTCCGACATACTCAACATATAGCCGCTATTTCACTAAGGCACTCACAAAATTAATTTAAGTTATCAAGAGAATTAGTTGGCATGTATACACTAAACAATTACATGGTACGATCAGTGCAAATCACTTTGATAGCCGCTATGTGATCACTCACACATGGTGTAACAGAAACGGATGTTAAAACCGATTTTCGCCATAGAGCCCCGCCATAAGGTCTTCCGCTCATTACCCCCACTGAGGTATCTACCGCGGATTTTCCAAAATAGCCAAAGTGAGCATCTAAACTACCAAGTATTGATTATTTATGTGGCATTAACCAGGTTTCCTGCAACGCAATGACATCCATTGACTTACATAGATTCTGTATACATACGTTCGATCTCTTTAACGACTTACAATTATAACTTACAAACCTAGCAAATAGATAACTATTATTATCTTTAACTTGAGTGCTTTCCATTATCCAGCTTAAATAAAATATGGTGCGAATGTATTATTAATGCACAAGTTTGTTACATACCCGGGCCACACATAACGATTGACGAACAACTTTTTCTTTCAAAGTGCCGCTGCCGATTCACCTAACGTACGTACTCTAAACCAGACAAATACGGACAAAAATTTTAGATGGCTGTGACTGGGTTGTGAAGAAATTGATGGACCCTTATATCAATAAGGGCAGAAATGTTACTTGTGACAACTTTTTCATTTCACTTTTATTATCAGAATATTTGAAGTCTAAAAATATTAGTATCTTGGGCACAGTCAATAGAGCTCGCAGATAAATACGAGTCTATCTGTGTGAGTGATGAATCTATGCTCCGCGGTATCTGCAGTCTGTGAACTTGTAGCTCCCACCGTTAGATCAGATTTGATAAACACTAATCCTCGCAAAGGAACACCGATTCGAAATTCCAATTCGAATTTGAAATAAAAAACATCCTAATTTCTATGGAGAAGATGCTGGGTACCATCTGCTTGGGTTTTCATAATTAATAAAATTAAATCCAAAACCATGCATACATCTGCCAGACTTCAAGATTCTACTACCTAATTCTTTAAAAAATAAATTAATTAAACGCGATAAAATCCGTTAAAACTAGTTTCATTCCATTCCTTATTTGTAGTTTAATATTTTTTATGATTACATAAATACTTATTCCTTCAAATAAGCAATTTGTTGTCGATAAAGAACAGGAATTGAATAAACTACTTTTGAGGTTCGACACCATTTTTTATTACAAAATGAGACATTCACGTGTTAGGTGTAACATTTCGATGTTACATTTTCTTACAACGATTTTTCCGTCTATGAGAAGAAATTTAATAGGAGGATTTGGTAAAGTGTTTCAGTAAGGATTCTGTCTTCTGTAATGGTTTGCAATTTAGTTTGACAAAATCCACGTTGAAGTTATCAGCTTGCTAGCTTAACGGTCTTTGGTTCGTATACCAAATAAACAAATATTTTTGGCAAACATAAAAAATTAATTACTTCATCTCGATCTAATCTGTGCGTTGTGTGTGTGTGTGTGTGTGTGTGTGTGTGTGTGTGTGTGTGTGTGTGTGTGTGTGTGTGTGTGTGTGTGTGTGTGTGTGTGTGTGTGTGTGTGTGTGTGTGTGTGTGTGTGTGTGTGTGTGTGTGTGTGTGATTTTTAACCCCCGACGAAAACAGAGTGTTGTTATAAGTTTGCAGTGTGTATCTGTGTCTGTCTGTGGCATCATAGCGCCTGAACGGATGAACCGATTTTGATTAAGTTTTTTGCGTTTTAAAATATCTTAATTGAGAGTGTTCTTTGCTATGTTACAAGAAAATCTGTTCAGCCGTTTGAAAATCATCAGCTTATTTAATTTCAGGGGTTTTTAAATTTTTTAATTTGTATATAATTTAAGTTATTTATAATTTGCTTATATAACTCTTAACGTATTAGCGTATTTCAATGAATCTCATATTCATACTTTAATTACAACTATGATTTAGTCGCGTAATGGTGAGTGATGTTTTCACTCACCATTACGCGACAATCACTTGTCCCGTGAGTACCGTAAGAGGTGAATATAATGGCGAATGCCAAAGAAACATCAGGCAGGAACACATCACATGTAATGTATTTCGCTGAGTATGCATTATAAAGCTTTCGTAAGTAACGTGCATGTGGTACTATTAGGAACGTACCATTACACCATTGTATATCGTAATTAGGATATTATAATATAGTGCGCATTGTGTAAAAGGAAATGTCGAAGAGAACTTTTGAGTAATAATTTGAGAAATAAGTCATGTGTGTAGTTCACACGCGGTAGAAGTGAAACCTTCAGAAAACGAATGTTACCAATGGATTTTAAATACACATACTTCAGATTTAATAATAAAATTTGTGGGTAATCGTAACAGCGTTGTACGCTATAAAAGGAACTGCTATATCTTAATGGTGGTTTAGTCGTGAGTTCACTGTCTACAAGTGCGTCACTCTGCTAGTAGCTGTATGTACTTTAAGTGAAGTATAATTATAAGCGAAGTATAATTAATGTGATTAGTTTATCAAGTAAATAAAAAGTGCTACAAAGTAATCTCTTTTACTTCATACTTATTAAAACGAAACTTAGCAAATACCTATTAGTTCAGAGTAAAATTGCTTTGCAATAGCGTTATCTATTTTATTCTATAGATAAAGTAATTTTATCGAACATAAATTAGATTGACACTTAATGTGGTACGTAAAATAGACGCTAGATGGACTAAATAGGCTAGGATAGATGGTTGCGCTACGGTATACCCTTGTGGGGAAACTGCACAGACATCCAAAAACTCTTTATCGCTCAAAAAATGTATAAGAATTCTAGCAAATATTGACTCTAGGGAAAGCTATAGACGATATTTCATACAATAAAAGTTACATCTTATAGTAGATATTATAATCATGTAAATTAGTAAGAAAATATAATGATATATTTCAAAAAGCTGGTGGTAATAATATAAATAGATATAATATACAACTAAGGAAGAGAAATAAATTAATATTGCCTAAAACCACTTTATCTTTATACAGTTAAGGACCATATTCCATGGCAGTTAAATTATCTAATACATTACCCGAAGATTTAAGAGAGATGGAAGAATATAAGGAGTTTGTGATATCACTAAACAGCTTTTTGATTAAGAAATGTTACTATAAATTAGATGAATATTATGTAAAATTTAAGTAAATAAATAAATATAGTAATATAACGTATTATAAATACTATAATAATACCTGTAATGTATAAAAAATATATAAATATTTGTATTAGAATTAAGGTATTAAAAATGACAGGGTGAGAAATAGTGTGATAAGAGAAAAGTGTGGTTTGCAAGATGACGTTTTGACCAGGATTAAGAAAGGAATGCTTCGCTGGTTTGGTCATGTAGAAAGAATGAACGAGAAAAGAATGACAAAGCAAATTTATGTTGCAGAAGTGAACGGAAGAGTCGGGAAGGGACGCCCTAGATGAAGGTTTATCGACCAAATTGGCGATATATTGAAAATGATTAGATTGCCATAACCTACGAGCGTGTATGCGTAGATATATGGATGTAAAGGAGGCGAGAGAAGTGTGTCAGGATCGTGCCAAATGGAAGTCCGTAGTCTCTGCCTAACCCTCTGAGTGACAGTCGTGAGTGTTTATGTATTATGTATTATGTATGTATTAGAAATTAAGGCTAGCTTTATTTGATATTGTTATATCCTTGCTGGGTGCATGTGCTGTAATGTGTCACACAAAACCACATGTAAATGAAAAATAAATAAATAAACATCTATCACTAACTTTATTCATAATGGTTAATTTTATTTATTTAATAAATTTGTTAATTTTTTACCTGTTTATTTCAATATATTTAGATGAACCATCTTTTATATTAATCTTTTATATAGAGAGATAATAGCAAACACTGTATACTGTATTTTAACTCATACTGTCGCAAGTTTAATCTTTTAGATTTATATGTTTGTCAGAAAAAAATAAATTTAAATACAAAGTAAAAGCCAATTTCAAATATCTTAAAGAAGAAATAATTTCCAATGCACGGCTTCTGAAGTCGGGGTGTAAAATCTTTCTATACATTAAGTCTTAGCACCGACTTCTGAAGCTGTAATGTAGGAATTATTTTAATTCGTTGTAGTTTTTTGATGTCAGCTTTAATTTTTGTTTTTCGAATTAAAAATTTTGCTACAACGCTAGTTTTGGCGTCAGTATATTTACATTCAGTCGATTAACCTAAAGGGACTGAAACCGCATTTCGTTACTGGTCGTAAAATTCGGTGTTCATTTAGATCTGAATCTAGAAAACAAATGCTTTCACGATTAAATCGAACCTAAATCGATTAAATCACCTAATTAAGTTTGTAGTATTGTTATAAGGAGTAAAAAGAGATATTTTATGTTTTATAGCAAAATTTAATTTTCCTTTTTTTTTCAATTAATTATAAATTAATTAATAGCAATAGACGTGGAACAATTACGGATTCTAAGGGATCATTTAAGGAGCAATTAATTGGCATACAGGTTAATTAAAAAATTATTCCTAGTCCTATAATATATATCTTGCCCTTTCTGTCTAAAGTTCTGAAAGCCTTTGTTTATAACCATATATCCAATTTTATATTTAAACATAAGCTACTGAGTACTTATCAGTCTGGGTTTTGTCCTGGTCACAGTATCACTACAGCATTACTTAAAGTTACCGAAGATATTAGACATAGTACGGAAAACAAAAAGTTACTGTATTGGTGCTTGTTGACTTTTCTAATGTTTTTAACACGTTTGACCACGATATCCTACTAGATATTCTTTCCCATTTAATATTTGCACCATCAGCTTTAGAGTGGTTTGCAACTTATCTTCGCGAGCGTCAGCAGTCGGTTCTTAGAGAACAAGTGTGCTCAATGTGGACTGATCTTAGAACCGGCGCCGGCAGGTGGAATACTTTCTTTAATAATTTTCTCAGTTTTTATAAACTTCATCACTTCTAATTTCAACAGCTTGTACAATCTGTATGCTGACGTCCTTCAAATGTACGTGCAGGATACTATCGATTATTTTCATAACGCTAATGTTAATTTAAATAAGAATTTAAAAGCTGTTAATGAATGGTCGAGGTGCTTTAGTGTCTTTGTTAACCCAAAAAATGGTAAGAAATACTTGTAGGTAGTCCGAGAATGTTGTCTACGATAAGCCTGTCAAATCTGCCTTCGGTTTATTTCAATGACATCTTGATTCCCTTCTCAAACTTCGTGAAAATGTAGGCCTGTACACGGATAGTACATTGAAATGGGATACACACGTCACTGAAATCAGTCGCAAAGTCTTTGCCACCTTACGGTCTCTCTAGCGTCTAAAGAATTTCCTACCAGTCAACTCAAAGTTTATGCTTGTGCAGACACTTATTTTACCCATTATGTATAAAGAAAATTATTGATTATGTAAGTGCTTGTTACCCTGAATTGGACCATATCTTCTCAACTAGCTAGAGCGTTTCCATAATAATTTCATTAGATACGAATACGGGTTTCGAAAGTTGATTATGATCCTCTTTAACATAATAGCCTTAAATGGCTCACAATCAATCAGAGGCGCAATTCTCGAATTCTGCTTGTTATTTTTTCTATATTACCTAAACAATCCAGATTCTTCTTTATAACTTAAGGAAAAATTTCAATTTCTTTTTTTCTAATCATAAAATTAGTTTTCCAATACATTTCATAGGATTCTCGAGGAAACCTTTCACTTTTCAGGCTACGCTAGTCTGGAATTTCTTATGCGAAGAGCACTAAGCAAATGCTCGTTAAAGATATTAATTCGTGAGCACTTTTTAAAACAAGACATTGTTATGTAATAAAAATGATTTCATGTTATATTATATGATAATGTTTATATTGATGATATGATAATTGTATATAAATAATATTAAAAGAGAAAATCACAAAATCTGGACTAGATGGATGCGATGTGTGATTATTCGATGTTGTTAATTTATTTTAAAACATATATGTTTATTTGTTTTTATATACAAATATGTTTATTTTATAACAAATTTTATTTCGAGAAAGTTCACAGGAGGCAGATGTCATGAAAAATGCAACTTTGAATTTAAATTTCAAAGCGAAACACCATGGAATGGGAAACTTTTGGAAACTGCGGACTAGTTTTTCCTTGATCGGAGAGTATGATGCTGCAGATATATTGTGGCAGTCCTCATAAATAAGGCTCGCTCTATAAATTGTGCCCTAAAAACCAAGATTTATCGCAGAAATACTTCTTTTAAATGGCGACATATTTGAAAATCAAAAAACATCTGTCTTTAACGAATACCCTTTACTTTAAAAACAGGTATGAGCAAGTATTAAAGCGTAAACATTCATGCTACTTTTAGAGGCTTAGCACTAGCTGTAAATTTCACAGTACGCGAGCAACCCGGGTTCCATCCCCGCAGCTATCAATAAAATTGTTAAATGTAATTTTAAGTGCTGATTTACTACGTGCTTGGCGGTGAAAGAAAACATCGTGAGATAATCTACATGTTTGAGAAATAATTTAAAAAAATCGTAGATATGTGAACTCCACAGTGGAGAAACGCGGCGGAACTTCCTTACCCTAATACCCTCTCAGAATTGAGAGGAGGCCTGTGCCCTGTGCAGCGACGTATAAACGCTGTAACTTAATTTTTTATCTTTATGTACATTTAACAATTTACTATTTCTACTTAAATTTCCGTCTTGTATAAATCCAAAGTTAAGTGAAACTCCTGGAGAACTCATATAATGACAAATTACTGTTCAACATGAAGTCTTTGTCATGAGTATGACCACAACGAATATTATTGTTTCGTGTCCACAAACAACGAATGGCCACGTTGAAAAACTTATTAGAAGCACTAGGTCATGTCAAATCTGTGAGGTTACTTCTCATCCTCAAAATAACACTTAATTCCTTGGTTGACGATTATTTATAATGATAGTTATTGATGACACAGTTTATACGTGGTAGAGCCATGCTGCACCTATATTCTGGTTGAAGCAAGAATGGGTCAGCTTGACCGGGCAATGACCACACTCACGCACGAAGGCATTTTATCTTAGTCCTAAGGGGTGACGAAGCATCTGCATTTTTATTCTTAATCGAGGATAAATGACGGTATCTATGGGCCACAGCATACACTTACCATCAGACTTGTTTGTCACTCTCATTCTATAAAAAAACATAGTCAATGTCAGATTCTTTGTGTAGTCAATTATAATAGGGTCTCGACTGAAAACCAGGCTGTGGTACTACTACCATAGATTATACCTGAGGCGGGATCTTTTTAGGCATCACAACATCACAACAACACAACTGTAAATTACTTGTAATATGTACGATTTTCTATATTTCTAAATGTGTATTTTCCGAATAAAGACGTATTTCTTTCTTATTAAAATGTCTACTCCTACGCTTCGTTACAATCTGTCAAAATATTCGTGTAGCTGATGAAATCTTTATCTATATCCATATACTGTAATAATAAAATAATAAAACTCTATTAGATTTCTGTACATTGAACATTTTTTTGAAATTTGAATTAGTTTATACTATATTATGATCATACAGATGTCAAAAGTTTTTTTTTGGAAAGTGTAAGAATATCCACTCCAATCGGCGCGTGGGTATAGTAAGAGGCGACAGAGATAAACAAACCGGGAGATGGGGAGCAGCGTCTTTCTAATAATAACTAGAAAATAAAATGCGGTTGCCAACCCACCTGCTACCAACCCACCTGCTAGCATGACGACTTAAATATATACCGTATGAGGAATCTATGAGGGGCCTATGTTCAGCAATGGACTTTGATAGGCTGTAATGAATGATACATGAATGAATGAAATTTTATAAATTAAATCTAAGCAATTCATCTTATTCCCCAGGTAAAAAATATATCAATATATGTAGTCTTCTTTCTTTTAGATGCTTGTAGTCCTTCGTAGGCTACATAGCTGTAGCATAACATGAAAAAGTGTTACCAATTTTCAGTATAATATTGTTAGAAATGAGGGTAAAATAAAGAAGATACAAAGAAATGAGGGAAGAACTGCAATCTCACTCGTTCCAGCAGTATAAAGTATCGCGCAGGTGGTAATTCTACGAGTCTCGATGTCGTAATTATGCCCGTTGGGGTAAAACATTACATCCACAATAGATTTTGCCTAAGTAAGGCAAGTGTCGTGGTTCTATTCATTATAGTAGCTATTCTAGCGTAAACAAGGATGATCGTGTTGCTGAAGGCTGCCCTGTGTTACATTGAGATGGGTAGTGTTACTGTTGATTTGCATACTTTGGTGTTATCATGTAATTATGTACTTCACGTTACACGAGTGTGTGATTGTGACGGGGACATATGACGGTATGGTCGACCTGCATTTGCTCTATATTCCTGCGTAAGCAAAGAGCAAGTTGAACATCCATTTATTATGTTAAAAATTTAACTCCAGAATAAATGCTAATAGTAAAGAAAGTTTGTTACTAAGTAATATTCTTTTATTTTAATAATTTTGAGAATAATTTCTAACATTATATAATATATAAGATTGAATATTTGTTTGTTTATTCGCTTTTTAAGCGTTCTATATTATTATATTATGTGCTTACAAATGTTTCTCGTAAAAAGGCATTGCAAAACATTCTAGGGCCTTATTATTTAAAATGTATCTTGGGTTTTTTTTTGATATAATTTTCTAGGGTGGTAGAGCCATACTGCAGCGATATTATGGTTGCAGAATGGATAGGCTCTATTAGGGAGAACCACGCTCTCCTAGAATATTAACGTGAAATAGCAGCTCAATGCTGTATACAGAACCGGAGAACGTTTTACCGGAAATCCGGCATTCCATCATATTCTCCGGGTGACAGCGTTATGCATACGTTATACAGCATTTTGTTTCTAAATCGAAGATAAATCAGGTCTAAAATTAGAATAGATCAGTTAGATTAGATCAAGTGCACTGTGTGCTCGTTTGTTTATAAAAATAATAATATTACACTCTACGTTTACACTATTGACGAGAAATATAACAAGTAAAGATAATAATGATGATTGATGCTATGTAGGTAAAGAAACTTCATTGCAGTCTTCTAGGCACTGAAAACGGTTTTTAACTTGAGCTGAAAGGTTTTGGGACTCTGGATTAGAGCATGAGGGGGACGGGCGTTGACTTCATTACGGACTCTCAACTTAACGTTTAGGTTCAGTGTGCGTCTAACCATTCGGTGATCACTACCAGTTTTCACCTCGCGATCACTGAGACATCACTGAACAGTTGTCGCCTGGTCGTCATTATGAAGTCAATCTCATTTTGTCGAACTGTGGGGCTATCCTATAATAAAAGAAAGAATATCTCGTAATCGTTTTTGGGGATAATGAAGTTCTTACGTTTCGATCACAAGTCTTAATAGAAGCCAAAGACTGAGCAAAGATAAATTTGCTTTGATCTCCGAAATATAATAATAATAATAATAATTTATTTCGGACCATGATCCATATAGATTAGTAAGTAATTTATTAACTAAAATATGTTAGTAACAACATTAAATAATTATAACTAAATTAATTCATATACCTCTGCCCACTTCCCACTGCACCAGACCCGCAGCAGTATATACGTGTCCAGTGCTGCAGGAACGGGCAGTCTGGTTTCTCCACAATAACTCTCAGGATGCTGTTGGTGCTCCCCAAGCCTTTTTTTTTTTTTTTTTTTTGCGGATGGAAAATCATCTAATGACGCCTTTCGCTGTGGGTGGGCGTTACGTTTATGTTACGTTCCGGCCGCGGTTGTCTCTTTCGAACAGCCCGCAGCCCCGGCGAGTGTCGGCCCTTGCGGGCCCCTTCACGCTGCTGACAGCTCTTTGAGGCGCGCGTGGAACAAAACGCGCCGTCGACACGGCCTGTCGTCGTTAGACGGACGGACGGCGAGCTACCATTGCTCGCCGTCCACAGGTCCGCCTACACGGTGGTCAGGGGCCACGACGTAGCCCCGACGCCCGGGCGTCTCGCGGCGGCCGGGAAGGAAGCCTGCTCTTTCCTTCTCCCGCTCCGCCACCTCCTTCGCTAGCATCACTGCTTCGCAGAAGGTGGTGACGGCATCCCATTCCGTCTCGCTCCGGACCATGGCTTCGACCAGGGCCGGACGCGAGTCGCCACCGCCTATCGCCGCTACGAGTACACGGCGGTGCTCCGCAAGCAGGGCACACCTCCACGGTGTGCTCCACCGTGTCCTCCGGTCGATCCTCGCAGTGGGAGCACCGGGCGTTTCCTCCCGCCCGATTCGGTGCAGGAACCTCCCGAACACACCGTGTCCGGTGAGGACCTGCGTCAGGCGGAAGGTGAGGACACCGGCGGCGTCAAGCCCTCCTCAAAGAGGGGTTATCGCGCCGCTATAGTGGCGTGCCCAGCACAGGGTTGCGACAGTCGCTCTCTCCATGTCGCCATGAGATCATGCCGGAAGTCTGTCCGCTGCGCGACAGACTTGCCGCGGCAGCGGGTTTCCCCGCATAGTGCCTCCGCGCGCCATTCGTGCAGGCGCGAGGACTATCGCCTCCAGATCCCATGGCGGCAATCCAGCAAGGAGGCTCGCCGCCTCGAGGAGATCGTGCGGTAGCCGCGAACCATCTTTACGGCAACCACCCTTTGGGGCGCGTTTAGTGGTGGACGGCAAGCCGCGCCAAACCACGCGCCCACACCGGGGCCCCGTAAAGGGCCATGGACCTCACGATCCCGCGTAGAGCCTCCGGCAGAAGCGTTTAGCCCCCAGGTTCGGCGGAGCCGCTTGGCAGCGCCGGTCCGTTCCAGTTTGGGGCCAAACGTCGGAAGTGCTCAACGAAGTTCCATCGGCCGTCGAGGACGAGTCCTAGGTGCTTCAACGTCGACTCGACGCCGATGGATACCCTCCCACCATCACTGAGGATCCCAGTGGTGGCCTGTTCGAGGACCATGGAAGTGCATGGCCTCGGACTTGCAGAACCACCTCGAGACCCAGTTGCCGGATCCTCTCAACGACTATCGCAGCCCCGCGTGTCATAGTTTCCGCCGCCGCCTCGTACGACCCCCTGTGCCAGTACCAGCGTGTCGTCAGCGTAGCAAACCACGCTGACGCCGGCAGGGAGGTCGGCGCGCAGCACCAGTCGTAACCGATGTTCCACAGGGCGGCCCCAGAACCGAACCCTGTGGGACACACGACATCTCGCCGGTTCCACTCACCGTTTCGACCGGGGTAGATGGGCCCTGTCCGTCAGATAGTCCCCGACTATACGACGGAGATAGGTCGGCACCCGGTGATACCGGTGCCTCCTAATGCAGCTCCAGGGCATGGAGTTGAAGGCGTTGGCGATGTCGATAGACACCGCCAATACAACCCCCTGGCCACTGCATCCCCGTCGTGAGGCTCTCACGCGCATGATGGCGTCCACCGTAGAGCGCCTCTTGCGGAAACCAAACTGGTGTTCCGCAAGATCCGGCCCCGTCCGCAAGGTGCTCGGCGAGGCGGTTTGCAATTACTCTTTCAAAGGCTTGCCCACCTCGTCGAGCAGCACCTGGGCGGTATGCGGACGGAGAGTCCGCAGGGCGCCCGGCTTCCGAATGAGGACCAGCTTCCCCGTCTTCCAACAGGCGGGTTGGCCTCTCCAAGCATGCGCTTAGGGCCTCCAGTCGGGGCCGAGAGCCTCCAGGCCAGAACCCAGGCTTTGCCAGGCAAGCCATCGGGTCCTGGGGCGGTATTCCTGGCCTTGAGCCTACGTACCGCCACTCTCAGGTCTACCCCGTCCTTCCGGGATGTCGTCGTCCTCGTCCTGGTGGTCCGCTTCCGGCACCGCAGGTGGCGGAGCCATAGGCGGGGCGGATGTTCCCCGCGCGCAGGGAACAGAGCGCTCACCACATCCTCCACGAGCTGAGGCCGGAGACTCTGCGTCAGCGGGGGCCCAGGTGCGGGTTTATCCGCACCATCTTGTAGAGCGCCCCACGGATCTCTATTGAGAGTCTCCAGCATCTCCTCACGGGCCCGATCCGGGCCCGGGACAACCTCCCGGAGGCGGTCTTCGCCGCTCTGTATCCCTCGTACAGCTCCGCCTCAATGGCTGCCGCATTCGGTGAACGAATGCGGAGCCTGCGATGCCTGGCGTACAGGTGCCGCGCGGCGACACGCCTCGCGCAGAGACGTCAGCTCACGCGACCACAATACACCTGACGCCGGGCACTTCCTGGCCGGACGCGGGGCATTGCCACGTCACATATCTCGGACATGGCCTCCTGGAACCACCCTGCCTCATCATTGACGTCGGCAGGCCTGTCCGATGATGACACCCAGGCCTGCACGATCGAGGCTTCCAGGAGGAGCTCCGGTCCAGCTGCTTCAGCGCCCAACGCGGACCACTCGGGGCCTGTGGGACTGGCGCGCTCGAGGGCTGGGTGGAGACGTCAAACCGGATGTACCGGTGGTCGGAGTAGGTCTCCACCCCTCCATGACCCGCCAGTCAATGGCACGCGGCGACAGAGCGGGGCTAGCGAACGAAATGTCCACCACCGACTCGCCCCGCATCCGCACACGTGGGGACAGAACCCCGATTTAGGACGACCAGGCCTGTCTCCAGGCCAGTCTTCCACCATCCTACCCGCACATCTGTACGACGAGAACCCCAAGCCAAGTTCTTGGCATTGAAGTCCCCAGGACAAGTACGGGGAGGATAGCTTCCGACGACGACTGCTCTCAGCTCTGCAAGAGTTGTGAAACTCGGCGAGAGATCGGTTCGGAAGTACACCCCACAATGACGAACTCCCGAACCGTGCCGCCACGCACCCCTGCCCTCTGACACCTTCAAGGGTCGGGGTACCGGCGGCGGCTGAAAAATGATGGCCACTGAGCCGTTAAGGTCCGCCACCCAGTCCTCCCTAGGCCAGACAAAATACGGCTCAGCGACCACAGCGATGTTAATCGACCACTGCGCCATGCTCTGGAGCAACAGATCCTGAGCGCAGGCGCAGTGGTTGATATTCGCCTGGAGGAAGCTTAATGGGGCCGTTATAGGCATTCCATTTCAGCTTCCTCCACGGGGCCTCTCTGCGGGCGTCGGTGTCGCGGCGGCGGCGGCAGCGACAGCGACAGCGGCGGCGGCGGCAGTCGACCGCGGCGGTGGCCACAGAGGCGGTGGCGGCGGAGGCCCTCCTACCCGCGGCCTTGGCCTTGGGGTGGCACGCAGGCCCTGCTTCCGGGGTGATCTGCTGCTGGCCTGCGGCCGCCGCACATGCATCACAGTGCGGCGTGACGCAGCAGGTCGCCGATATGTATCCAGGCTGACAGCAGCGGAAGCAAAGGCCACTGCGGTCAACCTCCGAGGCGCATTTCACAGATACGTGGTGCCCCACGAGACAGCGGTAGCACCTCAGAGGTCTGGGCTCCAGCAGCTTAACCTGCGCTGAGACCCAGCCCACCAAAGCCTTCGGCCCTCCACTATGGTTTTGGCTGCCGTAACAGGGCAGCACACCGTGGCGGCATGCATACCCTGTTGGTCCGGGCGTATGGCGCCTGACCTGATCTGGTCAGTAGTGCACCCGGACCTGGCGACGGCGGCCACCAACTCCTCCTCCGATACCGAGTCGTCCAGACCTGATGCGCAGGTCTGCGCATCTGACGGAACCTGGACACTCGGGCCTCGTCCGCGTCCGGGACGCTCTGAGCTTCGCAGCCAGGCGTCCGCGGTCGCCACTAGATTCCCGGGGATCTCCAGCATACGGGCCCCCGTCTGGGTGACTTTGAGCCAGAGGCCCCGGTGATCGGCTCCGAGATCCACCGCCTCTTTCGCCTTCGCGAGCAGATCGCGGTAGGTAACGCCCTTCTTTTCCGCGTCCGGCGCGGTGTAATCACTACAGCTGCGGTCTTCGGGCGCAGGCTAGCCGCGATCTTGCGCGCTCTGAACTGGCGCTGCCGCTCCTGCTCTTTGGCCTTTTGGCTGCCTTCTTCCCTTATTTTTTGTCCCCGACCACCTGCCAACCGGCTGGCCGCCGGGAGGTGTAGGGAGCTGAGGGCGGTGGCGGCGGCGGCAGCTGGCTTGCCGCTGGCGCTGGCACATGCCGCAGGCACTGGGGCTGGCGCAGCCACCACCTGTGCTGCCGCTTTGCCCTTTTGCCTTCGCCTTGCCTCTCCTTCCGTTGCCGGCTTAGCGAGCCGGTTCAGCCGGTACCGGTTTTGCCGGAGCCGGCTTTCAGGGAGGAGGGCGCTGCAACCGCCCGAAGGCTGGCTGGACGGCCCCGGCTTGGATGCGGCAGCTGTGGCCGCCGCGTACGAGACCGTTGCCGGCCTCGCCGCCGTCTTATTTGCCCCTAGGGGGCCGCAGGACGATGCCCTCCAGCACGGAGCCGGTGCTGGAGGGCAGCCCTTCCGGACCAGGTTCAGAACCTGGTTCTCCATCGGCACAGGCTGGCTTGGGCGCTGCGTCTGGGGCGCCGCGCGAGGCAGGCTCGTAGACTGGCCAGGTCTGCGCGGAGCTTCTCATTCTCCTTCTGGAGAGTCTCCATGGCGGACGTCAGGCGGGCCACGTCGCCCGCAGCTCCGCTACCTCGTTTGCATTAGGCTCGGCCCCAACAAAGTTGGCCTCCGCAGCCGCCATGATGGAGGCGGAGGCCGCGGGGATGGCCTTTAACTTTGAGAGGCCTTTTGCTTGTGGGCCACGACCTTGATCGCGGCCTCCACCTCCTACGAATCTGGCCTTACGCTCCACCTCGGAGCCGCCAGTCGCATCCGTCTCTTCGCCTGATACCGAGCCGTATCGCCCGGGTGGCGCCCTCCTCGGCATTCTTTGCCGCTTGTTCGGCCCTCTGATTGTCAGGGCCCCTCCTGCCTCTCAGCCCGCCCCGCCTGTTGGTGGGGATTTTCCGGGCGAAGCCTCCTCTTCACCGGCTGACAACCCCTGGTCGCCATCCCGCCTGGACCGCTTGCGGAGGAACACTGGTGCCGCGGTCCCAGGCTCCACGCGTCGGAGCTTTCTGAGCCTCCACGCTGCTCGATGCGGCGTCGGACTCTGTCCCCGTCGTTCCTCCTCTCTCTATGTTGCCGTTGTCGGCGGTTTTGGTTTTTGTTTTGTTTTCTTTTCCTTTATTTTCATATTTGTACCCGAGTATGGGAGTAATTAAAGGTCCACCTTGGCAGTGACCCTTACCAAGGTAAGCAGATTTAGAGGATTTATTATTACTCGCCAGGGGTCTGCAGGTACCCTGGCGAGGAGCACTATCGACTGATTTGTTCGTAGAACCCCGTCAGCCATCCATCCCTCGCGGTGCGTCGCCGCTTGAGATTCGGGGTAACTTTTATAGAGGTTTTCCCGCGGTCCGGGCGGTTAAGCCAAGACCCTCGGTCCCAATCAAAGCCGCGAGACATGATCCGACACTTCGATACTGGGATTACGAGACCGGCGGTGACAGCAAAGATGAATCCTTCACAGTCTGCCCGGAGGCGGTAAGTGCTCACCGGCCGCCCTCACTCCTCTGCTATGCCCTCTGCTGATCAGAGGGTCACGCAGTGGAACGCGCCGTTGGTCCGGACGAACCCCACCCATGTCAGAATAATTAGCCCGCAGGTAACCTTCCCCAAGGGTAAAATTTCTTCTCATTTCTCGAGGAAGATTAACGCCGCGCCAGGGGCACTGGCCTAGTAGCTGCTCTTCCCTCCAGACGTATCTAGAGGACGCAACTACCAGGCCCACGTGGAGGACTTCTGACTTCACCCTCCAAGCCTGCGCATCAGGAATGCTGTTCTTTTTCGCAAAATAGCTTGAAAGCTGTCGGTTACCGCTTCAGCAAACATGCCTGACGCACTACAGAATCTTTGAAGCCCCAACAGCACCCTAAATGCATTATTATTTTAACACACGAAGAACATTGTAGGCCCGCTGCGTACCTATATCAAATCCACAGGATGCACGTAGAATGATTGGCAAAACGCCTTGAAAAGAGTAATTTTCACTTCTCTCATACAACGTGTAAACCTGCGGGCCAGCATGTTGCACCGGACCAACAACGCTCTTCGCTTCCTCTCTATATCATCTTTATCATCTAAATCTTCATTAACTATGTGGCCAAGGTATTTAAATTGGGACACTCTCTTGAAAGTTACACCATAAAGGCACGCCGCAGGAACTGTATTAGGCTTTTTAGTACCCACTCGAAACACCATAACCTCACTCTTCTTTATATTATATAGGAGGCCATGAGACATGGCGTATCTTTCACACACTCCAAGCAGATGTCTGAGTGCATCAATCGAGGGATTCAGCACCACCATATCATCTACATAACTTATGCTATTTATTATATTGCCGTTAATGCTGGATCCGATACCGGTGCTGCTAAGCTCCTCGATCAACTGATTTATATATAGGCTAAAGAGCGTCAGGGTCAGACCACCCTGTCTCACTCCACACTCCAGTCCATACGTTTCAGACAATGCACCCGCCCATCGGACCTCGTTAATGTAATGATCGTACCAGAATTGGAAAATGTTGACCAGCTCTTTGGGTACACATTGCTCACATAATTTTGACCGTAAGATCTTATAATTAACCAAGTCAAAGGCCATAGAGAGATCTAAATATGCAGCATACAGAGGTCTATAGGTGTAGTACGTGACTGTGCACTTGAGCGCCAAAATAACAGTTTCAGTAGAAAGCCCAACTCTAAAACCGAATTGAGCATCATGTAAATTGAGCTGTCTAGTTATTCTACGCTCAAGCACGTCAAGAATTTTAGCTGTTACAGTAGCCATGGAGATTGGCCTATAATTTTCCCTTTCTGAAGTATCACCGGTCTTATTCTTAACTATGGGTACAACTGTCGTTTTCATCAGTTCAGTAGGTAGATACGAATGCTTTACACACAAATTGAACAGCATTGAAAGTACCCTCCGGAGATGCGGACCCGTATGTTCAAAATGTTCTATGCTTAGGTTGTCATGACCCGGAGATTTGCCCCTGGTCATAGACCTTATAATGCTCTGTACCTATTTTGCCGATATGCTAATCGGTTAATCACGCATTTGACTCCCGTCCTCACACTCTCTCCCATCTATTTGAAGTCATGAGGCTACTCTAAAATGCCTCATAAACATATTTGCGATCTCCCCAGGTTCAGTCAATCCATTAAGGCTCACCGGAGCTGCAGGTTTCTGGCTCAATATCTGAGTAGAGATCCAAAATTTTTGAAAATGTTTGTTCCTATGCTCAGTTGCCAAAATATTCATCTTAATTTGTTCCTCATTGTCCTGACAAAATTTTAACTGTTCCTTAAAAAATTTACACGTCTCTGTCATTTCTACAAACAGTTGCCCAGAATGAGGTTTACCATGCCACACACAGTTCAGAAAGGCCCTCTGATATACTTATTCCACCCGATCACTTTACGTCGACCACTCTTATCTCCAACAATACCTGAACTGCCCTCTGCCTCTTCCCGAAATGAAGTCACAATATCATTGTACATAGTATACTGACAAAATGATCACAACAGTTCCTTAGTTGAGAAGGGAAGTCTGTTTCTTTAAGTTTCTCCATACACAACTTATAGTAACAGCCTATTTGTGCTACATTCCTTTCACCTCACACAACTTTATCACTCATCTTATTGTCGTATTTTACTGATACGGATGTCAGCCTAACCATTTCAAGGTTAATCTGAATAGCAAGTGGTAAGTGGACAGATCAGAATACATCTTGATAAACTTCTAACATTTCTAATGCTTTTCATGTTGCTTCAGATACTACGCAATGGTCAAGCCAACGTCAGCTTCTACAAACATTACTGACAAGGGCATGCGTGTCAGAATCTATACTTAGTTTAATATAATTGGCACAACACCACCTCTGTTCATTACAAAAACCTTCAATTCCCGACTAAATAATTCACCAGAGTGTTCATTAAAATCTCCGACATACTCAACATTTATGCTCTCTACAATAGCCACTATTTCACTAAGGCACTCACAAAATTAATTTAAGTTATCAAGAGAATTAGTTGGCGTATATACACTAAACAATAACATGGTACGATCAATGCAAATCACTTTGATAGCCGCTATGCGATCACTCACACATGTTATAACAGAAACGGATGTAAAAACCGATTTTCGCCATAGAGCCCCGCCATAAGGTCTTCCGCTCATTACCCCCACCGAGGTATCTACCGCGGATTTTCCAAAATAGCCAAAGTGAGCATCTAGACTACTAAGTATTGATTATTTATATGGCAACAACCAGGTTTCCTGCAACGCAATGACATCCATTGACTTACATACATTCTGTATACATACATACGTTCGATCTCTTTAACGACTTACAATTATAACACAAACCGCAAATAGATAACTATTATTATCTTTAACTTGAGTGCTTTCCATTATCCAGCTTAAATGAAATATGGTGCGAATGTATTATTAATGCACAAGTTTGTTACATACCCGGGCCACACATAACGATTGACGAACAACTTTTTCCTTCAAAGTGCCACTGCCGATTCACCTAGCTTATTTACTCTAAGCCAGACAAATACGGACAAAATTTTGGATGGCTGTGACTGGAGTTGTGAAGAATTGATAGACCCTTACATCAATAAGGGCAGAAATGTTACTTGTGACAACTTTTTCGTTTCACTTTTATTATCAGAATATTTGAAGTATAAAAATACTAGTATCTTGGGCACAGTCAATAGAGCTCGCAGATAAATACGAGTCTATCTGTGTGAGTGATGAATCTATGCTCCGCGGTATCTGCAGTCTGTGAACTTGTAGCTCCCACCGTTAGATCAGATTTGATAAACACTAATCCTCGCAAAGGAACACCGATTCGAAATTTCTATTCGAATTTCAAATAAAAAACATCCTAATTTCTATGGAGAAGATGCTGGGTACCATCTGCTTGGGTTTTTATAATTAATAAAATGAAATCCAAAACCATGCATACATCTGCCAGACTTCAAGATTCTACTACCTAATTCTTTAAAAAAAAAAAAATTAAACGCGATAAAATCCGTTAAAACTAGTTTCATTCCATTCCTTATTTGTAGTTTAATATTTTTTTATGATTATATATACTTATTCATTTAAATAAGCAATTTGTTGTCGATAAGGAACAGGAATTGAATAAACTACTTTTGAGGTACGACACCATTTTTGGTTACAAAATGAGACATTCGCGTGTTAAGTGTAACATTTCGACGTTACATTTTCTTACAACGATTTTTCCGTCTATGAGAAGAAATTTAATAGGAGGATTTGGTAAAGCGTTTCAGTAAGAATTCTGTCTTCTGTAATGGTTTGCAATTTAGTTTGACAAAATCCACGTTGAAGTTATCAGCTTGCTAGCTTAACGGTCCTTGGTTCGTATACCAAATAAACAAATATTTTTGACAAACATAAAAAATAATTACTATCTCGATCTCGATCTAATCTGTGCGTTGTGTGTGTGTGTGTGTGTGTGTGTGTGTGTGTGTGTGTGTGTGTGTGTGTGTGTGTGTGTGTGTGTGTGTGTGTGTGTGTGTGTGTGTGTGTGTGTGTGTGTGTGTGTGTGTGTGTGTGTGTGTGTGTGTGTATTTTAACCCCGACAAAAACAGAGTGTTGTTATAAGTTTGTAGTGTGTATCTGTGTATGTCTGTGGCATCATAGCGCCTGAACGGATGAACCGATTTTGATTAAGATTTTGCGTTTGAAAATATCTTAATTGAGAGTGTTCTTCGCTATGTTACAAGAAAATCTGTTAAGCCATTTGATAATCATCAGCTTATTTTGTTTCAGGGTTTTAAATTTTTTAATTTGTATATAATTTAAGTTATATATAATTTGCTTATATAACTCTTAACGTATTAGCGTATTTCAATGAATCTCATATTCATACTTTAATTACAACTATGATTTAATCGCGTAATGGTGAGTGATGTTTTCACTCACCATTACGCGACAATCATTTGTCCTGTGAGTACCGTAAGAGGTGAATATAATGGCGAATGCCAAAGAAACATCAGGCAGGAACACATCACATGTAATGTATTTCGCTGAGTATGCATTATAAAGCTTTCGTAAGTAACGTGCATGTGGTACTATTAGGAACGTACCATTACACCATTGTATATCGTAATTAGGATATTATAATATAGTGCATATTGTGTAACAGGAAATGTCGAAGAGAACTTTTGAGTAATAATTTAAGAAATAAATCCTGTGTGTAGTTCACACGCGGTAGAAGTGAAACCTTCAGAAAACGAATGTTACCAATGGATTTTAAATACACATACTTCAGATTTAATAATAAAATTTGTGGGTAATCGTAACAGCGTAGTACGCTATAAAAGGAACTGCTATATCTTAGTGGTGGTTTAGTCGTGAGTTCACTGTCTACAAGTGCGTCACTTTGCTAGTAGCTTTATGTACTTTAAGTGAAGTATAATTATAAGCGAAGTATAATTAATGTGATTAGTTTGTCAAGTAAATAAAAAGTGCTACAAAGTAATCTCTTTTACTTCATACTTATTAAAAGTAAACTTAGCAAATACCTATTAGTTGCGAGTAAAATTGCTTTGCAATGGCGTTATCTATTTCATTCTATAGATAAAGTCATTTTATCGAACAAAAATTAGATTGACACTTAATTTGGTACGTAAAATAGACGCTATATGGCCTAAATAGGCTAGGCTAGATGGTTGCGCTACGGTATACCCTTGTGGGGAAACTGCACAGACATCCAAAAACTCTTTATCGCTCAAAAAATGTATAAGAATTCTAGCAAATATTGACTCTAGGGAAAGCTATAGACGATATTTCATACAATAAAAGTTACATCTTATAGTAGATATTATAATCATGTAAATTAGTAAGAAAATATAATGATATATTTCAAAAAGCTGGTGGTAATAATATAAATAGATATAATATACAACTAAGGAAGAGAAATAAATTAATATTGCCTAAAACCACTTTATCTTTATACAGTTAAGGACCATATTCCATGGCAGTTAAATTATCTAATACATTACCCGAAGATTTAAGAGAGATGGAAGAATATAAGGAGTTTGTGATATCACTAAACAGCTTTTTGATTAAGAAATGTTACTATAAATTAGATGAATATTATGTAAAATTTAAGTAAATAAATAAATATAGTAATATAACGTATTATAAATACTATAATAATACCTGTAATGTATAAAAAATATATAAATATTTGTATTAGAATTAAGGTATTAAAATGACAGGGTGAAATAATAGTGATGAAAGAGAAGTGTGGTTTGCAAGATGACGTTTTGACCAGGATTAAGAAGGAATGCTTCGCTGGTTTGGTCATGTAGAAAGAATGAACGAGAAAAGAATGACAAAGCAAATTTATGTTGCAGAAGTGAACGGAAGAGTCGGAAGGACGCCCTAGATGAAGGTTTATCGACCAAATTGGCGATATATTGAAAATGATTAGATTGCCATAACCTACGAGCGTGTATGCGTAGATATATGGATGTAAAGGAGGCGAGAAGTGTGTGTCAGGATCGTGCCAAATGGAAGTCCGTAGTCTCTACCCTCTGAGTGACAGTCGTGAGTGTTTATGTATTATATATGTATGTATTATAGAAATTAAGGCTAGCTTATTTGATATTGTTATATCCTTGCTGGGTGCATGTGCTGTAATGTGTCACACAAACCACATGTAAATGAAAAATAAATAAATAAACATCTATCACTAACTTTATTCATAATGGTTAATTTTATTTATTTAATAAATTTGTTAATTTTTTACCTGTTTATTTCAATATATTTAGATGAACCATCTTTTATATTAATCTTTTATATAGAGAGATAATAGCAAACACTGTATACTGTATTTTAACTCATACTGTCGCAAGTTAAATCTTTTAGATTTATATGTTTGTCAGAAAAAATTAAATTTAAATACAAAGTAAAAGCCAATTTCAAATATCTTAAAGAAGAAATAATTTCCAATGCACGGCTTCTGAAGTCGGGGTGTAAAATCTTTCTATACATTAAGTCTTAGCACCGACTTCTGAAGCTGTAATGTAGGAATTATTTTAATTCGTTGTATTTTTTGATGTCAGCTTTAATTTTGTTTTCGAATTAAAAATTTTGCTACAACGCTAGTTTTGGCGTCAGTATATTTACATTCAGTCGATTAACCTAAAGGGACTGAAACCGCATTTCGTTACTGGTCGTAAAATTCGGTGTTCATTTAGATCTGAATCTAGAAAACAAATGCTTTCACGATTAAATCGAACCTAAATCGATTAAATCACCTAATTAAGTTTGTAGTATTGTTATACGGAGTAAAAAAGAGATATTTTATGTTTTATAGCAAAATTTAATTTTCGTTTTTTTTTTCAATTAATTATAAATTAATTAATAGCAATAGACGTGGAACAATTACAGATTCTAAGGGATCATTTAAGGAGCAATTAATTGGCATACAGGTTAATTAAAAAATTATTCCTAGTCCTATAATATATATCTTGCCCTTTCTGTCTAAAGTTCTGAAAGCCTTTGTTTATAACCATATATCCAATTTTATATTTAAACATAAGCTACTGAGTACTTATCAGTCTGGGTTTTGTCCTGGTCACAGTATCACTACAGCATTACTTAAAGTTACCGAAGATATTAGACATAGTACGGAAAACAAAAAAGTTACTGTATTGGTGCTTGTTGACTTTTCTAATGTTTTTAACACGTTTGACCACGATATCCTACTAGATATTCTTTCCCATTTAATATTTGCACCATCAGCTTTAGAGTGGTTTGCAACTTATCTTCGCGAGCGTCAGCAGTCGGTTCTTATAGAACAAGTGTGCTCAATGTGGACTGATCTTAAAACCGGCGTTCCGCAGGGTGGATACTTTCTTTAATAATTTTCTCAGTTTTTATAAACTTCATCACTTCTAATTTCAACTGCTCGTACAATTTGTATGCTGACGTCCTTCAAATGTACGTGCAGGATACTATCGATTAACTTCATAACGCTAATGTGAATTTAAATAAGAATTTAAAAGCTTTTAATGAATGGTCGAGGTACTTTAGTGTCTTTGTTAACCCAAAAAAATGGTAAGAAATACTTGTAGGTAGTTCGAGAATGTTGTCTACGATAAGCCTGTCAAATCTGCCTTCGGTTTATTTCAATGACATCTTGATTCCCTTCTCAAACTTCGTGAAAATGTAGGCCTGTACACGGATAGTACATTGAAATGGGATATACACGTCACTGAAATCAGTCGCAAAGTCTTTGCCACCTTACGGTCTCTCTAGCGTGTAAAGAATTTCCTACCAGTCAACTCAAAGTTTATGCTTGTGCAGACACTTATTTTACCCATTATGTATAAAGAAAATTATTGATTATGTAAGTGCTTGTTACCCTGAATTGGACCATATCTTCTCAACTAGCTAGAGCGTTTCCATAATAATTTCATTAGATACGAATACGGGTTTCGAAAGTTGATTATGATCCTCTTTAACATAATAGCCTTAAATGGCTCACAATCAATCAGAGGCGCAATTCTCGAATTCTGCTTGTTATTTTTTCTATATTACCTAAACAATCCAGATTCTTCTTTATAACTTAAGGAAAAATTTCAATTTCTTTTTTTCTAATCATAAAATTAGTTTTCCAATACATTTCATAGGATTCTCGAGGAAACCTTTCACTTTTCAGGCTACGCTAGTCTGGAATTTCTTATGCGAAGAGCACTAAGCAAATGCTCGTTAAAGATATTAATTCGTGAGCACTTTTTAAAACAAGACATTGTTATGTAATAAAAATGATTTCATGTTATATTATATGATAATGTTTATATTGATGATATGATAATTGTATATAAATAATATTAAAAGAGAAAATCACAAAATCTGGACTAGATGGATGCGATGTGTGATTATTCGATGTTGTTAATTTATTTTAAAACATATATGTTTATTTGTTTTTATATACAAATATGTTTATTTTATAACAAATTTTATTTCGAGAAAGTTCACAGGAGGCAGATGTCATGAAAAATGCAACTTTGAATTTAAATTTCAAAGCGAAACACCATGGAATGGAAACTTTTGGAAACTGCGGACTAGTTTTTCCTTGATCGGAGAGTATGATGCTGCAGATATATTGTGGCAGTCCTCATAAATAAGGCTCGCTCTATAAATTGTGCCCTAAAAACCAAGATTTATCGCAGAAATACTTCTTTTAAATGGCGACATATTTGAAAATCAAAAAAACATCTGTCTTTAACGAATACCCTTTACTTTAAAAACAGGTATGAGCAAGTATTAAAGCGTAAACATTCATGCTACTTTTAGAGGCTTAGCACTAGCTGTAAATTTCACAGTACGCGAGCAACCCGGGTTCCATCCCCGCAGCTATCAATAAAATTGTTAAATGTAATTTTAAGTGCTGATTTACTACGTGCTTGGCGGTGAAAGAAAACATCGTGAGATAATCTACATGTTTGAGAAATAATTTAAAAAAATCGTAGATATGTGAACTCCACAGTGGAGAAACGCGGCGGAACTTCCTTACCCTAATACCCTCTCAGAATTGAGAGGAGGCCTGTGCCCTGTGCAGCGACGTATAAACGCTGTAACTTAATTTTTTATCTTTATGTACATTTAACAATTTACTATTTCTACTTAAATTTCCGTCTTGTATAAATCCAAAGTTAAGTGAAACTCCTGGAGAACTCATATAATGACAAATTACTGTTCAACATGAAGTCTTTGTCATGAGTATGACCACAACGAATATTATTGTTTCGTGTCCACAAACAACGAATGGCCACGTTGAAAAACTTATTAGAAGCACTAGGTCATGTCAAATCTGTGAGGTTACTTCTCATCCTCAAAATAACACTTAATTCCTTGGTTGACGATTATTTATAATGATAGTTATTGATGACACAGTTTATACGTGGTAGAGCCATGCTGCACCTATATTCTGGTTGAAGCAAGAATGGGTCAGCTTGACCGGGCAATGACCACACTCACGCACGAAGGCATTTTATCTTAGTCCTAAGGGGTGACGAAGCATCTGCATTTTTATTCTTAATCGAGGATAAATGACGGTATCTATGGGCCACAGCATACACTTACCATCAGACTTGTTTGTCACTCTCATTCTATAAAAAAACATAGTCAATGTCAGATTCTTTGTGTAGTCAATTATAATAGGGTCTCGACTGAAAATCAGGCTGTGGTACTACTACCATAGATTATCCCTGAGGCGGGATCTTTTTAGACATCACAACATCACAACAACACAACTGTAAATTACTTGTAATATGTACGATTTTCTATATTTCTAAATGTATATTTTCCGAATAAAGACGTATTTCTTTCTTATTAAAATGTCTACTCCTACGCTTTGTCACAATCTTTCAAAATATTCGTGTGGCTGATGAAATCTTTATCTATATCTATATATTGTAATAATAAAATAATAAAACTCTATTCGATTTCTGTACATTAAACATTTTTTTGAAATTTGAATTGGTTTATACTATATTATGATCATACAGATGACAAAAGTTTTTTTTTTTTTGGAAAGTGTAAGAATATCCACTCCAATCGTCGCGTGGGTATAGTAAGAGGCGACAGAGATAAACAAACCGGGAGATGGGGAGCAGCGTCTTTCAATAATAACTAGAAAAGAAAATGCGGTTGCCAACCCACCTGCTACCAACCCACCTGCTAGCATGACGACTTAAATATATACCGTATGAGGAATCTATGAGGGGCCTATGTTCAGCAATGGACTTTGATAGGCTGTAATGAATGATACATGAATGAATGAAATTTTATAAATTAAATCTAAGCAATTCATCTTATTCCCCAGGTAAAAAATATATCAATATATGTAGTCTTCTTTCTTTTAGATGCTTGTAGTCCTTCGTAGGCTACATAGCTGTAGCATAACATGAAAAAGTGTTACCAATTTTCAGTATAATATTGTTAGAAATGAGGGTAAAATAAAGAAGATACAAAGAAATGAGGGAAGAACTGCAATCTCTCACTCGTTCCAGCAGTATAAAGTATCGCGCAGGCGGTAATTCTACGAGTCTCGATGTCGTAATTATGCCCGTTGGGGTAAACCATTACGTCCACAATAAGATTTTGCCTAAGTAAGGCAAGTGTCGTGGTTCTGTTCATTGTAGTAGCTATTCTAGCGTAAACAAGGGTGATCGTGTTGCTGAGAGGCTGCTCTGTTACATTGAGATGGGTAGTGTTACTGTTGATTTGCATACTTTGGTGTTATCATGTAATTATGTACTTCACGTTACACGAGTGTGTGATTGTGACGGGGACATATGACGGTATGGTCGACCTGCATTTGCTCTATATTCCTGCGTAAGCAAGAGAGCAAGTTGAACATCCGTTCTCACACTTTTATTATTTAAAAAATTAACCTCCAGAATAAATGCTAATAGTAAAGAAAGTTTGTTACTAAGTAATATTCTTTTATTTTAATAATTTTGAGAATAATTTCTAACATTATATAATATATAAGATTGAATATTTGTTTGTTTGTTCGCTTTTTAAGCGTTCCTATATTATTATATCATGTGCCCGCAAATGTTTCTCGTAAAAAAAAAGGCATTGCAAAACATTCTAGGCTCACTTATTATTTAAAATGTATCTTGGGGTTTATTTATTTGATATAATTTTTCTAGGGTGGTAGAGCCATACTGCAGCTATATTATGGTTGCAAGAATGGATAGGCTCTATTAGGGGAGAACCACGCTCTCCTAGAATATTAACGAGAAATAGCAGCTCAATGCTGTATACAGAACCGGAGAACGTTTTACCGGAAATCCGGCATTCCATCATATTCTCCGGGTGACAGCGTTATGCATACGTTATACAGCATTTTGTTTCTAAATCGAAGATAAATCAGGTCTAAAATTAGGATAAATCAGTTAGATTAGATCAGGTGCACTGTGTGCTCGTTTGTCTATAAAAATAATAATATTACACTCTACGTTTACACTATTGACGATAAATAGCTATGTAAGTAAAGATAATAATGATGATTGATGCTAAGAAGAAACTTCATTGCAGTCTTCTAGGCACTGAAAACGGTTTTAACTTGAGCTGAAAGGTTTTGGGACTCTGGATTAGAGCATGAGGGGACGGAGCGTTGACTTCATTATACGAGACCTTCCAACTTAACGTTTAGGTTCAGTGTGTTCAACCATTCGGTGATCACTACCAGTTTTCACCTCGCGATCACTGAGACATCACTGAACAGTTGTCGCCTGGTCGTCATTATGAAGTCAATCTCATTTTGTCGAACTGTTGGGGCTCGTCCAAGTCCACTTCCTCCAAAGAGTTCATCAAAAGTCCCTCTTTTCATGAAGTCGGCCAGCTGCTGGCCCTGTTCCAGTTGCCCTATTCCAAATTTCCACCTTCAGCTAACTGTTCTCTTTTGTGCCTAGTTTTGAATTGAAGTCTCACATTAACACATTTGTTTTGGTCATGTCTGTATAAAAATTATTAAAACATAACTAATGTCACATGGTTCAGAAAATATTTCGTTATTATTTAGAATAGTATCTATTTCTGAATTTCATATATATGTTACCAATATTCGCATTTATAATCTCCCAAACTGCTTTATTTATTTTTTTCCTATCTATATACTTTTTAGTTTGATATTGTAACGATTTATGTATACATTTTTGAGAATATTGTGATATTTTTGTAATTTTTATAATTTTCTTTTGTTAGCACCTGTGCGTATGTATTTTAAGTATAGTTTTCTTTTTACTACACAAGATTTTTTAAACCTATTGTTAACCAAAGTTTTGTTAATTTTGTTAGTTTTTTTTTACGATGATTACAGTAAAGCACAGATTAAAAATTGTTCGAATAGTTCATGAAACTCTCGAAAAGCGTCATTTAAGCATGATTGTTCGTAATTATTAGAAAAGTGATTGAGGATATGCAGCTACAAAATTTATTAATATTATTTTCACTAAAATCTCGAGCTCGCTCTAGCACATAGTAATCTCATTTTTATTCACCATTATTGTAAGAGTTTGACCCGTGCACTATGTAGTGGACCTCAGCTCGTATTTGCTTTATATTACTGCAATTGATCGATTCATTTCGTTTGTCGAGTAAGTGACTTAACATGGTGTCTTTGTCTATCGTGGATGCGTGTTCGAACCTACGACCCGCAATGTCACAGCCATATGTTTGGGCATTACGCTATCGAGACGTTAAATTATTGACATAAAATAATATTGAGATAAATGGCGTGTGGTGATCACACTATTCCGCCTCGTTAGTACTGTAAGAGACTACAGAGGAAAACTTCTTCATGATAAAACTCAATAATAAAAAGATACTGGGGTTGCCAACCCGCATACCAAGCGAAGCAAATATATGAATTTCTATGGGGTAATCTATGTTAGGAAGGCCATTGTTCAGCAGTAGATTTTATAGGCTATAACGGATGGATGTAATTTTCAAAGAATAAATCATAAAATAAAAGGCTAAAGCTTACATGCGCAACAAATGCTGCGTGGGTGGCTGTCAGGTAACAAGACTGTCACCCGTTCTGAAATACCGTAAAACGTTGTTCATACGTGCTATTCATTATGCTATTTTATATTCATTACTAATATGATATTTTTGGTAATGTTATTGGAACTTAAACGGCAAATATTTCGAGTCAGATGAGGTTTTTACATATTGTAGAATTTATGTACAGATTCTTTGTTACAATTTACTTGTTAACTTACATATTATAAAATGCCATACCAATTCAATTTATTTTTCTAAATAAATACGATATGAATTATAATATGATAATGGATTTCGAGACAACGTAATATCTGATGGTGGTGACGAAAGAAGTTTTCAAACTCGACTTACGATATTCCTATTACGAAACCTACTACGATTAATATTTATTATGAAAATAAAAATAAAAATTAATATTTTTATTTGCAAGAAACATGGTAACGGGAGATGGTGAATAAGTACAATGTAGCCGAACACATTTTCACCGTTTGTGGTATGCTAATATCATACATAAAGTCAATGAGTTAATTAATTTCAGTATACAACAAAAAAATATTATCAGTGAGTCATCATGTCAAAATTAAATTAAATAACAATTTACAAAATACAATAATTTAAACATTATTTCATACATTATGTCAAAATCTAAAAGCATAGTCTATTTATGTGCAAAGAAGTCTTTAATTGCATAAAAGAGTGCTGCATGAGCCATTTTTAGGTGAGTTTTCGTTCTCATTGTTGAACTCTCTAATCTCTTTAGGTACTTTATTAAAAACTTTTATACACATTATGTAACAATTTTTTGAAACAAAGCTGTTCTGCAGGCAGGCATTAACAATCTAGTTGGGTCCCTTATACCTATAATAGAATTGTCTCGAGCGCTATGAAATAAGCACTGTTTTTTTTGACAAATAAACACACCTCTAATACATACAATTCAGTCAGCGTTAGCAAATTATTATTTTAAATAAAAGTCTACATGATTCCAGAGGCCCAACGTTAAATAGAGCTCGTATACATTTCTTTTGACTAATAAAAGCTTTGTTTATGTCAGTCGAGTTTCCATACCAACAGACCATACCTCAACACAGATTCGATGTATCCGTAATATGCAGTTAGCGCAGCTCTTTCCCAGCAATGCACAGTAATCTACGCAGTATATACAAGTTTATTTAATTTGTTGCAGACATTTTCACATGTGACTTCAGTTACATTGGTGACCAACATGTAGACCTAAAATTTTGTTTCTGTGACTCTTCCAAATTTTCATTATTATATGAAATATTTAGTTTTTTAGTAGGTGTATTGTAATTGAAAACGCAATGAGTTTTGTTTTTGAGACATTCGTTCCAAAAGGAAAATCCACAATTTTCCTTTTGGAATCCGTCTCTGTTTTATGGAGAATATTAATTATATTTTGACAAGTAGTTGTAAATTTTACTATGCATCACCTTCTCAAATATTTTCGAAAAAATTAGTATTAGCGTAATAGGTCTGTAATTGGTTATCGTGATGATCACCTTTTATGAGCGGCTTCACAATTGAGCTTTTAGTTTTTCGAAAACATGCTATGTGTAAACGAATAAATATGTTTTAAAAATATCGAGAAAATCTACAACGGAAGTTTCAAACTTTTAAATATCGTAGTTAGCTATTCCGGATTTCATATGGAATAATAATATAATAATTTAAAGCATGATTATGAAAACTATTTAAGAGTTTTGATTAAGGTGATTATACCCACATCAACAGAATCTATGGATACAATAATCCTCAATTATTTACGACTTTATAGTTTAAAATCTTTTAGTTTCTATAAAAGTTTATATACAGATTGAAACCTCTTTAATTCTATTTTCAAAATTTAAAATGTAAATAAAAAACAAAAGAAAAACAAAATACGGCGGCAAAATTTGTTAGTAATTCGTTTAGGTCAAGGAAAATTAAAATGTTCTACTGACATTAATTAATGGAAAGGATTAGATTGTTTTTCTTTAATTTAACGTGCCGTGTGAGCTTAAAGAGTCATGTTACGTCGTCATCTGAGTCGAGATGAAATGTTACGAGCCGTGGGTATGTTAGAAAATGGTGCTATTCAACGCGTCGTTGTTGAGGCCCTACACATCACCCAAAGCGTGATATCAATGTTGTGGTCATGTTATCGCAGTACTAGGGATGTGGGTAGATATCGTGTTACTACGCAGAGACAGGATCGATTTCTCCAAATGACCGCCAGAAGACTACTACACTACTACAAAGGCTCCAGGAGGACCACCAGCTGCTGGTAAGCGACCAAACCGTGCGAAAGAGGTTACATGAAGTTCTTCATGCTCGAAGACCGCACGTGTTCCAGGATTGCGAAGTGGCAATCGCGGTCGGCGGCTTTCGTGGGCTTGGGAGCATTTACCATGAGTGACGAACAATGGTCTTTGGTGCTGTTGACCGATGAGTCCTGGTTTGGTTTTCATCCGATTCAGAAAGAACACACGTTTGGAGAACTCCAGGAGAGTCAGCCATATACGGCACCCTTAGAGGTCTACTCATACCAAGGCGGGACAATCATGGTGGCCAGGAATTCGTCGCGGCGGACGAGTTTCGTGCAGTCTTGCTGCCTGGATCCAAGGCAGCATGACTGCACAAAATACCACGATGAGGTAGTAGAGCTTGTTATTTCACAGAATCCAAAATGGGGAATGGCTACTCATGGACGATAATGCTCCTTCCCATACGGCGCGGCTGGTGTCGGTCGCTCTCCCAGACCACGATATTCAAGTTTTGGATTAGCCTGCACAGTCGCGCATAGCACAGACTTAAATCTATCGAGCATGTGAGACATGTTACAACGAAAAGCTTTGAGATTTCGCCAAATTTGATGAACATGACACCTGCTACCGCAGCAAGACATTGACAATTTAATTTTTAAATATGAAGAATCGATGTCGATGTGTAATTAATGTAAGAGGTGGCAAGACTGATTATCAATTATTAGTTTTTATAACATTTTTTCAATTTTCATTAAAATTAATACTTTTATAAGAAGAAATGAAGTTTTTATCATAATAATTTTCTACGACGATTAATAATAACATTTTTATTTAAAACAAAAATACGAAATGTTTTTTATTAAAGACCTAAAATAACCCACAATTGTTCCATTTACTATATCAGAAAATTTTTCATAGATTTTTAGATATTTGATGAAATATGAAATATCCCTAGATTCTGTTGATGTGTTTAATATCAAGGAACTAAAGTTGAAAACCATTGCCATGTCTGACTTCAAAAGACCCGCTTTCGTATTCTCGACCCCTTTCACAGAATAATTTACTAAGTTCGTTCAGATGACGATGTCCTTAGCACTATGTATACGTAATTCAGCCGTCTTATGTCGGACAAAGGATAATTTAGATTCAAATTATAGGCATACCTGATTGTCCAAAATAATTCAATCCAAGTTAGTCATCGCTATTCATTCATTCATGCATTAAGTAGAAGTAAAGGTCTTTGTCAGGCCACAAGCTTATTAAAAGTGTACTGATGAACATTTGTCTCCCTCCTAAATTACCTCATAGGGGATACTTGCCATAGTTGTCTCGCATAATAGGCGGTATAGCAACCACAGTTTTTATTTTGAGTTTTACGAGGAAGATGCTGCCGCCCATCTCGTGTTGCGTTTTCCTCTATCGTTTCTGCGACACCCACTGGATGAGACGGAGAAAATTCTTACACGCCTTAGTTAAAAGGTTAAACTTTACAAGAAAATAGCCTTAAAGCATTATAAAATTTACTAGAATTAATGAAATCTTATCATAAAATTAGGATTAAAATTTATATAATTATTTCTTGAACATAGATAAGAAAATAGCTTAATAAAATAATAGATTATTATTTTGCGAAAATCTGATCCTATCTTTTGTTGAATTCTAAAATATTATATTAGCGTGAATTATTAATTATAAACATAAGTTAGAGCGTCGTCGTTTCTTCATTATGCTATTTATATTATGCTATTTTAACGAGAAAACAGCTACTTATTAAATCCTTTGTTCAGATGAGTAATTAATTTTTTATTTACGAGATTAGCACACAAATTTCTTATTAACTGTATCGCATTTATTATATGTATAACATTCGGTGCTTTATGAACCTTCACCTGATGGTAAGCAGATGCTACTGCCCATAGACATCTAAATCTATCTTCGATTAAAATGCAGACGCATTGTCGCCAATGAGAACTAAGATGGAATGCCTCATTACAAGAAAATGTCGCCCGTCGGAACGCGACTGAAATTTACTGCTAATTAAGCGTGAGGCCATTTTGAATTAATAATGTATTCACAATTTAGTGTTGCTTGTTATTTACCACGTTTTTATTAAGTCACTTTTTTGTCTGTCGTTCCAGGAATTTAGTAATTGATTTTAGTCTAAATTCCCGATGAGCTGGACACTTGAAATTTTGAATATATCACGAATCGGATGACAATGCAAGAATATGATTAGAAAACGTAATAATTTTTAAATTAAAAATCACTTGTTTTAAGGACGGTATATACGTTCCAAACGCTGATTATCTCAAAACAGTACTTTTCAAACCTGTTAATATCCACCAACCGCTAATTGTTAATTACTCAAATTTTTGGAAATTTCATATTCTATATAATAATAATAATAATAATAATAAATATTTATTTCAAAACAATGCGTACATTATATTATATTAGTGACTGTAGCGCCTTTTAAGCTAATGAGCCTGTATAGAGCAACGCTCTTCCATTAATTCAAGTCGTTTTAGAAGAATGTTTAAAAATAATAAATTTTGAAGTTACATGTTTTTAAAAAGCACGTTTAAAAGATAACAATGAAAATAATTATTCTAATATACTTCCAATATAAAACTAATTCTACAAGTAACACTACAGCTATCAGATTAATTTTTCCTTTTTTTACTTTTTTCAAACTTTTATTTTATTTTTTTATGCATAAGTGCGTGTGTGTGTGTGCGCGTGTGTGTGTGTGTGTGTGTGTGTGTGTGTGTGTGTGTGTGTGTGTGTGCAGTATGTATATGTGAGTGTATGTGTTTGTTACTATTTAATTTTAACTAGTAATGCCTCTCGATCATCATAGGTTTTATCTTCCAAGCATAACTCAAGCACCTTTATACAGTCGCGATGTTTTAATATATAAGTTTAGGCTTTTATTAATCATTTTGTAAAGGTGTAGACCGCACGAGCTTTATATTGTCTTGAAGCAAAATAGAATTGCATTTGAGGGTTTCATAGTTATAACAAATTTCTTTAATATTAATACAGTATTTGTGGATGCTATTAACTACACCAACAGAGGTTTTCTTATTTACCTTTAGCGCCAATTTCAAAGCGTAAAACATCTGAAATGACTAACAATTTTACGAAACAAAATAATAAAATCAATCTGACAAACCCCAGGAAAATAGTTACTAGAAAAGATATTTTAATTTAGGTAATATACATAAGAAATTGATAATTCAAAATAAAATGAAATTTTTATGAAAATGCTGTGGTAAAACGATTTTTTTTCATCAATTTATGTCACTTAATTTAATAAAATAATAGCTTAGTTAGTTAAGAGAACATATTTTTACCTGCTTTTTTTAAATTAAAATAATAGTTTATTACTTTTCACAAAAGCAATAAAACTCCGCGTTTGGATCAATTCAAATTAGACAGCCGCCAGGCTTCCCAGAGAGAGGTCACGTCGCTCGGCGCCCTGCCTGACGTTTGCCTACGAGGATAGTACTATTATATTGTTATCGACAAGACAAGTAGGACTTAGTCCTTTATAAAGTAAAATATTTTATTATTATTTTTATGGTCGGCAATATTTATTTAGAGTGACAATTAATTATGATTCAGACGTAATAGGATATAAAACCAAGCTATTTTTTGCAAATAAAAGAAACAAAAAAATAAGAGCATTCATTTAACAGTAAAGTAAATTTATCTTATACTAGCTAGTTAGTAATGCATGATTACACATAAATAATAAGGTTTCTGTGCTTACTAGTTTATGGTTTAACTTCAGGCAAAGTAAGAAAATCCAAGTGCTGATGAGATAAGAACGCAAAGGTTAAACGTAATGAGATTTTGTTTTATTATTTTAGTTTAGGTAATAATGTTGTTTTTTGACTAGGAGGATTAGCCCTCTAATTAAAATGATCGAGAAAGAAGAGTAATACTAATAAATAAATTTAACGGTGGTAGAGCCACCCAGCAGCTTTTGCTGTTGCATCGTATGGGCCTGCCTGAGTCGGATTAGTACCACGACCTCCAGAATACCAGCGTGAAGTGGAAGCTCTGCTTTTGTGTTTCGTTCTGGTGAGTGCAGGTGACCGAGGCTCAATTCTCCCCCCATCAACATGGTAGCGGAATTAAATCATAAACTACCCCAGGAGGGTACCAGCACCCTGGAGAATCCCTCGCTGAGTATCCATGACCATGCTACTGCACTCTGAGCGTGGTGCTCAGGCCGCCTTATGTATTCTGGGGTGGGGCAATTCTGCTCAAAACAATAACTGCTTGGGGCAAACTGAGCAACAAGATCAAAACGACCCTGCCACGCTATCCGTGAATTTCTGCAACATCAGGGGATTTCACTCAAACCTAAACGCCGTCCACTACTATCTCGAGACGGCGAAGCCGGTCTTGCTTTTTCTGACCGAGACGCAGGTCCTCTCCGGCTGATATTTCGTATTTCCTACCTGGGTACAAATCGGAACACTTTGTGCCTCAGGCTGGAGTTTGCGCATACGTCAGAGAGGACATCTGTTCTCGACGCCTCGGCAGTCTTGAAGGTTTGGACCTGTCCATCCTTTGGCTACGCAGATAGCGACGACCATCCGCGCGTCTACGGGTGCCTCTATAGGTCCCATAGCGGTAATGCCGAAACAGACCGACTCATCGACCACGTCCAAATGGCTACAGATTCATTGCTACAACAGGCCCCATCCGCAGAAATCGTGATCCTTGGCGATTTTAACGCCCACCACGCAGAATGGCTCGGTTCACGTTTAACCGATGCGTGAGATCGTTTATGACTTGCCTGGCATATGGTCTGACACAACTGGTTACTTTGCCTACGCGGATTCCAGATGGAGTTACATACACCTTCCGGTTGGACCTTCTAACCTCTCATCCGGCGGATATCTGGTTTCCGTCGATGCCCTTCGGCTCTTTTCGGACCATTGTCTGATCCGGAGTGGTGCCACTCACGCCCCCCGCGGTTGCGTTCTGCAACTTGCCGTGTTTGGCACTACAGGTCGGGGATTGGGACGGAAAGTAGGTCTTTCGCATCCTATCCATGGGGGGCGGATTTGCTTCTTGCCGATGATCAACTCAGGTCAACTCTCGCAATTCAAGCTACCGGTTGAGTTTTAACAACAAATTAACGGAATCAGATCAGGATGTTGCAATGGTTTTGAGAAGTATTTTACGGATATTCCGATCTTAACCACTATGTCACTGAATTCTTTTCCTGCCGTCGCCGAATCATTGCTTAAACAAAATGTAAATGCGTACAAAGAATTTCACATTTATAAAAATATCATCAAAAGATATTATAAAATATTTTAAAACTATTGACAAAGAAAACTGCGGATCTGTGGGCATTTCCATAAAGTTATTGCGTCTATAATCGATATAATCGCGCCTCAACTAGCTATTATTTTTAATACTAGTATCGAATATGGTGTGTTTCCTGATTTGATGAAGCATAGTAAAGTAATACCTTATTTAAATCTGGTATTAGACCCCGCCAATTTAAGACCCATTTCTGTACTGCCAACACTAAGTAAAATTTTTGAAAAATTATTCTTGATCAAATGTTAATTTTTTTAATGTTAATAATTTACTTCATAAAATCAATTCGGTTTCACAGGGGTCGCTCGACAACTGATGCTGGTGTTGAGCTGATTAAATATTTTCAATGCATGGAGAATTACAGGATGCTTTGGGTATATTCTATGACCTACCCAAAGCCTTCGATTGTGTTCACCATGAAACATTAATCAGGAAACTACAACACTACGGTGTAAGAAGTAATGCTCTTAAATTAATTGTTTCATATTTAAGTAACAGAACTCAAAAGTTGTTCATTAATAGTATGAGCTCTTCCGGGTCGATAGTACAAATGGGCGTGCCTCAAGGCTCAATTCTCGGCCCTTTCTGTTTCTTGTATATATTAATGACTTACTTACATAGTAGGGGATAACCATAATATAGTATTATTTTTGATGACACTTCATTAATTTTCAAATTAAACGACATTAAAAATAAAATTGAAGTAAAAATGCTATATCTAAATTAGTAAATTGGTTTAATGTTAATAACTTGCATTTAAATAGCACTAAAACGAAATGTATGAAGTTCATGACTCCAAATGTCAGACAATTAAATACTAATGTAATTTTAAATGGGAGGAACTGAGTCTTGTCGATACCACCATTTTCTTGGAATAACACTAGACGCGAAGCTTCAATGGAGCCCATATATCAAAGTTAGCAAGCAGACTTAGTTCTGCAGCATATGAAAAAAGATTAGAAATCTTACCAGTGTGGAAACAGCTAGACTTGTTTACTTTAGCTATTTCCATAGCATAATGTCGTATGGTATTTTGCTATGGGGACACGCAACTGACACTGAAATTATGTTTGTTTTTCAGAAGAGGCCATAATAGCAATCTATGATTTAAAACCTAAAGAGTCGCTCCGACAAAAATTTAAGGAAATTAATATATTAACTTTGGCCTCTCAATACATTTATGAAAATGTAATGTACGTACACAAAAATAAAAGTAGTTATACAAAAATAAGTGATATTCATTCTGTAAATACTGGAACAAACACAAGCTAGTAGTACCAGTTACTCGACTCCACCGAGTCAGTAATTCATTCTGCGGCAATGTATACGCTTTACAACAAAATCCCAGAAAATATACAAAATTCGACCTGCTCAAAATTAAAAACTTTATTAAACATAGTTTGTAAAAGGGGTTATATTAAGGAATTTATGGATGATAATAACCCTGGAATGAGGTGTTGCTCAGGCTGTTTCTAATTTGTTTTGTGTGGTTAATTGTGTAACATACATGATTGTTAGCTGTTATTTTAAAAAAGTCCTGCTGGGTTTCTTGCTGGTTCTTCCCAGGACAGAGGTTTTTTTCGAACCAGCGGTAATTAGACAAAAGAGTGACTTTCAATAAGTATTATTTATAATCTATATTGAATAAAAAGTTTCTGTTTCTGTTTCTGTTTCTGATCCCAGCGCTGTTGCTGACTCTGTCACTGATGTGGTGCTACAGGAATGGAACTATTATTCCATCATCTGTGGTACCATCGGAGGCAGATCTCAGCCTTGGTTTGGCTGCTCCTGTAAGACTGCATTACGCAGTAAGCAGGAGTGCTACAGGCCTGGGCTGAGGCTTCCGGCGGCTCGGGATGTAAACACCAGCATGCTTAAAAAGAAGCATAACTTTGCCTCCAGGTCTCTCAAAAGAGCATGCCAGGCAAAGTCAGAGCACATAGCAGAATTGGCGAGAACTAGTTTCGCCTTCCTTCGGGAACCCGTGCATTCTGGTCTCTCGCTGTCCAAGATTCTGTAAGCCATCACCACCATCTCTGCACAGGAGGACGTCTCAGCCCACGCCGCAAAAAGAGAAAGCCGACCATTTAGGCTCCATTTTGCGTCCAAATCGACTTGATGACGGGGAACACACCGCCGATCATCCTGCGGTGTGAGTGCTACATGCCGGATGCGGGTTCACAGCGCCTGGTTTGCAAAGCACTCCTCCCTGGACATCCACAAGTCGAGTGGGTCTGACGAAATCCCCCAATTGTGCTAAGGACGTGCTCCGGAGTTAAGGGTTCTAACGCGTCTTTTCCGGTACTCCTACCCTAGGCGTAATCCTGAAATGCATGGTTATCTAAGTGACATCAATCTAAATCAATATGGTGGACCGCCCATGATGGCGGACTAGTTGGGTAAGGCCGTAGATTTTTCACTTTTCGAAAGAAAAATGTCCTGAATTTGGACTGTTTATACAAAACAAAGTACTTAGTAAATTGCAATGAAAGTTTTTAATTAGATTATGTAATTTAACCTCTTAGAATGTATTTATTAATATTTATTGTTTAAATGGATGTAAGTCGCAGTCTTTAAATTAAATGAGATTAACTTTGATCTTCTGGTCTACCTGACTCATAGGTGGGGAGGCAGAGTCCAAGGGAGGCATTGGCCGTTAGTTTGATATTGCGAAGGCTTTCGATCGGGTTTGGCACAGCGCTTCTTTCGAAGCTCCCTTCCTATGGGCTTTCTGAAGTTGTGCAATTGGATCACCAGCTTTGCAGATCGAAAATCAAGGTCGTTGTAGACGGTGCATGCTCCGACTACAAGCTTCATTAACGCTGGTGTTCCATAAGGCTGCGTGCTACCAACGCTGTTTCTTCTGCATATCAATGATATGTTGCATACTGGTAGCATTCATTGCTATGCGGATGACAGCACTGGTGACGCTCTATACATTTGCCGTGCCAATATTTCTCGGGAAAACGTCGCCGATACCGAACAAACTTGTGTCTGAGGTCGAGTCTTTGCTGAACAAAGTCTCGGATTAGGGATCAAAACTAGCCCAGTTTAATCCTCAGAAGACATACCCGTTTACCGCAAAAGAACCCTTTGTCGTATCTCCTCAGCACTCTTGTTGCCTCAGCCAGTATCGGAATCCTCGGCGTCGACATATCGAGTGACGCAGTTTCGTGGTCACTTGGAAGAGAAGGCCTCAAAAGCTTGGCGTGCTCAGCAGAGCGGGACAGTAATTCATGCCGGCACAACGCCTGCAACTTTACAAGGCGCAGGTACGGCCTCACATGATTACTGTTCCATCTCTGGGCTGGGCTCCCTGAGTGCCTGCTCCTTCCACTTGACCGCATCCAGCTCAGAGCGGCTGAATCGTCGACGACCCAGTCCTTTCGATCGGCTCGATTCATTGGCGCTGCGAAGAGATGTTGCATCTTTAGATTTTTAAGATGTAAAGGTTTTTATTTTCACAAATAAAGTGTTAAATGAAACTAATTTTACGGATTATATCGCGTTTAATTTTACTTTTTAATTCTCGACGTTTCGGGTGCTTTACAACACCCATGGTCACGTGGGGACTGGGTTTTGACGTCCCAATATCATAGTTAGCCCGGCTACCTTCAGTTTTTTATTAATTTTTGGTTGATCTACGCAGAATGAGATTACAGTATCTTGAAGTCTAGCAGTGGTACACTTGGGTTTGGATTTAATTTTATTAATTATAGGATCCCAAGCAGATGGCAGCACCCATCTATCTTCTCTATTGAAATTAGGATGTTTTTTAATTTCAATAGCCTCGCGAATCATCCTAGGTAGGAATCGGTGTTCTTTGCGAGAATTTGTGTCTATCAAATCTAATGTAATGGCGGGACGATCTAGAACATGTTCACAAACTGCAGACTTCCCGATACGTTGGTGCTTCAAGTCAGCTATATGTTCTTTTACGTGGGTTTTATATATCGTTTTGTTTGTCCTATGTAAGAGAGATCATTCACAATCCAGCTTGTACACTCCTGCATCTTGTAGAAGGATATGACACTTAACGGATAGTAAAATTGACTAATCTTCTTCAGCGGCTTGAATTATGTTTTAATGGAAGCTCGCTTCAAGATGTAGCCAACCTTGTCTGTGACCTCTGACATACGGTACAGCAGGCACACGCTCGACTGTACGGCTTCACCGGTCACTGTTACGTAGGTGTGGGACCAGCTTGTTGTCTTGCAGTACTTGCTCGCGGTGCTGAAGCTCGGCGGCCAGATGTTTTCTGTCACAGATCCCGTCTCTGGAAACAAAGATTTTCCCACGGTAGCTAACTGTGATGGATGATGGTGCGATTCACCATTTAAATATCGGTTGGTGAGTCTTTTTAAATAAAACTAGTTTTACGGATTTTATCGCGTATATTAACTTATTTTATATTCCCGACGTTTACTTACAGCACCCATGGTCACGGGGGGACTGAGATATTTGACGTCCCAATGTCATAGTTAACCACGGTTACCTCCAGATTAAAAATTATTAATTTTTGTTCGATCTATGCACTATGAACTTACAGTATCTTGAAGTCTTGCAGTTGTATGTTGGGTTGGGATTTAATTTTATTAATTATAGGATTCTAAGCTGATGGTAGCACCAGCCATCTTCTCTATTGAAATTTGGATGTTTTTGATTTCAGTATCCTCATGAATCATCCTTGAAGGAATCGGTGATCTTTAGCGAGGATTTGTGGTCTATCAAATCTAATGTAGTGACGGGGGCGATCCTACATGTTCAAACTGCAGACTCCCGGAGCGTCGATTCTTCACATCAGCTATGTGTTCTTTTAACGCGGGTTTTATTGATCTTTTAGTTTGTCCTGTATAAGAGAAACCACATTCACAATCAAGCTTGTACACTCCTGCATCTTGCAGAGGGACATTACACTTAACTGATGGTAAAACTGACTAATCTTCTTCGGCGGCTTGAAATATGTTTTAATAGAAGTACGCTTCAGGATGTAGCCAATCTTGTCAGTGACACCTCTGACATATGGCAGTACAGCAGGCACTCGCTCGACTGTGGCCGGCTTCACTCGTTCATGTGACGTAGGCGCGGGACCAGTTTATTGTCGCAAAACTTGCTTGACGTGCTGGAGCTCGGCGGCCAGGTGTTTAGAAAGTATCGTCTACGTACCGCTTGTAGAATCTTGGATTACAGGAGCAGTAAGAAGGGCTTTCTCCTCAAAGTCCTCCATGAATATGTCGGCGACTACGGGAGACAGGTGAGCCCATCACCGCCTACTTGCTTGTAGAACTCTTCCTTCCACAATAGATAGCCAGATGTGAGACAGTGTTTGTAATACTGCATATTCTGTGGGCATGTTTTAATTTCTAGCCTTAGTTACAATTGAGATGCAGTCTTCAATAGGTAAGCATGTGAATAGTGACCGAACATCAAAACTGACCATAGTTTCATTGTCAGCGAGATGTATGTCTTTTATCTCACTAACAAAATGGTATGAACTTTGTGTGTGCTCTGGTATGTCCTCTTAGTGGTGATAGTATTTTTGCCAGTGTTGAGCCAACTTATAAGTTGGTGAATCGATCTGGCTCACTATGGGACGTAGTGGACGTTTGGTTTGTGTGGTTTGTGTATTTTGGTAACCCATACAACCTCGGTGGTTTGGCACATGATGGTATTGTCGAATTCACGTCGAGATCTAATTTTTTTGGAGTATTTCTTTATTAATTCAGTAGTTGTTTTAAGTGTATTAGTTGTAGGTCTATTTTGACCTTTTGTATGTACTTTCGTCCGATAAAAGTTGTTGTATTTGAAATTATACTCTGACGTGTCCATTACTACCGTAGCATTTCCTTTATCGCGCGGAGAATCGTGAGCCTGGTCTAAGTTGTACTCGTCTTTGCGGAGATTTAGTTTCATCGGGAATTAAAAGTAAAATTAAACGCGATATAATCCGTAAAATTAGTTTCATTTAATGTGTTGTCTTCGCGTAAATATAAGAAAACATTGCAAATAAAGTGTTTTACAATAATTTTACTGTAATATAATCAAGTTTTGTATTTGTATTTTATGGTCTTATACATTATTTATGTCATACACAATCAGCACATCATCCAGGAATTGAGCAGGAGGCAAAAGTCTGATGCCGTGCCCAACCCAAATACTATATTACTGTCATAACATAGGCATAGCATCCTACCGTTCGACGGCCGACTATACAATTATTGACACAATACTTTTAATTGCACTTCTACCAGAATCATACCCCATAATTATAATATAATATATAAAATATACTTTACGACTGATATGTCGACTTGCGATTCACATGACAGGGCCTAGCTGTTAGACACGATGTTGCCACTTAACAAACATAAAATCGATAAATCGATATCGATTTTTATTCGATTTATAATTCCATAAAAAGAATAATCTCTGAAGGCTTTAAGTTCTGCACGCCTTTTAAAATATGTTTTTTTTATTTATTTAATTTTATTTTAAATGTATTTTAAGAACAAATAAGGATAACAGTTAAATTGTGCAGTAATATTTTTATTATGTTTAAATAATTCATGGTAAATTCTGTAGTTGATTTACCATGAATTTTAGAGCATTCTATGTTCGCTTATTTAATTATCATAACATCGTAATAATTATCGAAAAATAATATTAACATTATAATATTGACACCGTAAAAATCGATCGAAAAAGATAATCGATTTTTTTAACGATTTGTAATAAGCAACACTTATTTTATCCACAAACTAATGAATTACGGATTTACCTTATTAAATTTTTATCTTTTCGGTTACTTTTTTGTACAAAAATATTGCAATCTTGTTTGGATAAATGAATACCGCGATTAATAACAATAAATAATTTAAATTAAAAATTTTGTACAACTGACTTCAATATAAATTATTAAAAATAACTCAAAACTATTGATAAGACCTTGACCAAATTTATATGGGACCATATATGAGATACCAGCTCAAAAAAAAAAAGAATCATCGAAATCGGTTCACCCAGAAAAAGTTAAGAGGTAACACATATAAAAAAAACATACAGTCGAATTTAGTACCTCCTATTGTTTGAAGTCGGTAGAAAAAGATGTATTTTTTTAACAAATGCAAATTGTTGGGCGTTTCATGGCCAAAATTGGCATTTCCATTTGTACTGTTGTTAACAGCACCAACGTACATAGTAGCACGCTATTAAGACGCCAGCCAAAAACCCTCGTATCATAGCGCTATTGCACCAGACATGGAGTTGAGTGCTTGCTGCACTTAAAAGTACTACCAAACACACTTACCGAATTCTAAAGATAGCCGACGTCTCATAACGCTGTGCGTTCAAGACGCCGCCCACAAACGCTAAGGGTGCGATGTCCACGGGCAAGTCGTATTGCATAACAAACCCACTACCACCGGCAATAAGATGATATGTATCGGTTAGCAAGTCCAAGTTTACCTCGGTCCTGGAAGATGGAAGCAGTTCACGCCACTATATAATCCTTTGAAGTCCCATTCTATCAATTTTATGCTTTTACATATTGGAGACCTCCCACATATTTGCTTTATTTAATAGAGATCACTATTATGTCTTTTATATATGGGACTTCAAGTCATAAGTCTGCTATCATAATGCTTTATATCTAAGAGACCTATATTAATTTTTTTGTATCATAGATATTACTATCATAGTTCCCTAATATAGGACTATACATTGTGCAACAGTAATATAGTAGTCAGGCACCTGACAACACCTATATGTACGACCTTGGTATGTGTCTCGGCAAATCCCTCATATAAGCAATTGTTACCCGAACACCCTACAGTAATACAAGAACACGCTGCATCATTACAAGAACACTCTCATTAACTTGGAAAATTTTTGACCCATTTTTCAATTATCGAATTAATCGAACGGCTAAACCCAATCAGCCTCTCAGGTCATCTGAGGCGACGGCCCGGTGATGGAGCGCTTCAAACTCAAATGCAGAAGGCGGTGCTCTCGATACCGCCCGCATCGTTCGCCGGTTTCTTACCCATTTCCTAACCTCTCGGCCGTTTGGTCTCAGGGCTTCCATCTGGTCTTTTTATTTATTTACGTATTGTTTATGTATTTATTTCATATATTAATATATGTATATTCATGTATATTTATCACTTCTATTATATATTTATACAGCCCAACATACACTAGATGTAGATGTAGAGTATAATACAAGGAATAATTCTACAAACTTAAGGGAAGTATTCTAGTCAAGTGTATTACAGACCACCGGGATCGTCACCCCATGGAAATAGTATAAAATAGCAAAAATTTAATTAAAAACACGTATGCTAGTTAGATTTATTGATAAGGAGATAAGACTTCAATTTATATTAGTCGCGTGTGTGTGTGTGTGTGTGTGTGTGTATGTGTGTGTTTCTGTAGTACCATTAATGAAGTAGACTTTCCGTAGAACCATAATCCAACGATTGCAACCAGTCCCATACTACAGCTTTACATTTCGTATTTGGAAGAGGGTAAATAGACAAGATCCTGTTTATTTTATTATAATAGATTACAACCCTGATAGCTGAAGAAATGATGCAAAACTTGTTTTAGACAATGTTTTATACAGACTGTCTTTTCTGCGCCGGTTTTCAATTAGCTTTTGGTTCATATGTCAGTAAGGAATGTTGCATAGAAACAGTATGCAGAATATAAAGCTGACGTACTGCGAGGACCTTACACTGCTTATAAGCATCGATGGTTAAGAAAAAATACTTTTAAACAGCTCTCTGAGCTCTTTAAATTATTAATAATAAGGTTTTAGGTGATCCACCCAGCAAAAAATACAGTAACTAAGTTGTGAGTCTTTAAGATAAGGTAAACCGATTTATTAACTCTTTATCAGCATCAAGTCGTAGGATCTTAAAATATAAATTAGTTTGCGCGTTCTTGCTGCTATTAAGTTAATGTGTTCCTGAAAGCTTAATCTACTGTCAGTCATAATACACCCAAATACTTAACTGTATTTGTCCTTTCTAGTCTAGAATACAAACAGCTGGAGTCATTGTGATTCGAACAAGTGTGGGATATAATTTTTATACTGGTACTTTTGAAGTTCTCTGTGCTCATAATATACGTTGCTCAATTGAATTTGGAACGCATATTGTATATTGAGTATATTTTATTTTATATGATTTCTACTCAACCTTTGCTCTGGACCTGAGAATATTCTGTGCCTCTCTCAATAAATTAGACGTTATTTTTAAATAGAAGGTTTTCCGACACTATAAATAGGACATTCTGAGTTAACGATTAAAATTTATAGCGATAAACTTTTCTGGGAGTAAAGAAAACTTGATACTTTAAAATCTCATAAAAGGTGTAAAATTACAAAAATATATATGTCCCACAGTGTGGAACTAGCCTCGTCTAATTTTGGAGAGGGTGTTGGATAAGATAAGTACCGCATAAAAATTTAAATTATATATTACTTGTATAAATTGTATTATTTAAAGTATTGACAATATATTTTACAACAATATGTAATAAAAGAAAATGATATACTTAAACCTCTTTGTTGTTAATAGAGGTTATAGAACAATTAGGCTAATAATCTTACACTCACCAGATGTCACTAGTTGACATCATAAAAAGTTGAGATTTCTAAATTTGTTGTTTATTTTATTATAAGTTTGTTGGTTTCTAAAGTATGTATATACACAAAAATGCCTCAGTGCCTATTCTTTAATTTTTCACATTTTAATTTTTAATTTTACTTTTTTAAAATATCCATAGGTTAGTTTAACTATTTCTAAACTTATTAATATAATATATAACTAATATTTCAAAAGAAACATTAATCTCTTCGCTTTTTAACAAATTAATCTCAGATCTGTCATATATTTCACCATCTTAAGTGGCGCCGCCCTGTGGCAAAAAAGTCGTCAATCCTTCGTTAGTCCAATTTACTGCAGTGTGAGTCTTCACTTAAAGTCTTCAAATGGCTCACTTTTTACAATGCTCGGTGATGAAGAAACATGACGAGGAAACATGCATGTCATAGAACAAAATATTGTAAATCCAATGGGCAGCGTATATTAAAAAATTACGTATAATATGATTATACGGAATTAAAGTAGTTTAATACACACAAGTTTTCACTAATAACCTTATTATACTTCCAACTATCCGATAATTTTATGTCAAACTTCAATTAAAAAGTTTGGAAAATTCTGTGCGCACGACTTATAATGCTCATATGATCATCATATCATCATTCAAGTCACCCATAAATACCAAGACGTATTTAAGTATAAATATTACATCCTACTTACTTTTAGTACGTACTGCAATTAATTATTCTGTGCTTTTAAAATATTGTAATAAAACTTGATTATTATTATAATTAAGTATGTAAGAAATTTGGTCATTGCGCTATCGATCTTTTGAGCCGCTGCAAACAACCGATACAGTATCCACTCACGACGGCGATTGACGCCGAACTAACTGAGTGACGCAGTCTCTATTTAGTAAAAACAAATTCACACAAGGCTGCTTAACATTGACCCTATATACAAGAATACGCTGACTGGCTATGCCATATAAATGCTGCCGATTTGAAGGCCCTCATTGTCCGTACTGGAACAAAATTTACATAATATGCCAAAGTCTGTTGTATTATTTAAAATTTAATTTTTTTTAAATTTAATTTAAAATTATTTAAATATTTGTTCTATTATTCTCGCACGCAGACTCGACGACTTTCAGCCTCTCTTGAACAAGCCGGTTCGAAAAGGCTTTAGTACCATAGACCAGATACATACCTTCGGAAAATTGTTCACAAGACCGAAGAGTAGTGCCACTATGTCTGCGTATGTGGACTATGAAAGCCTTTGATTCCGTTGAAATTTGGTGCTGCAGTCCTTCAGCGGTGCCAAGTCGACTGTCGGTATATCGAAGTGCTGAAGTGTTTGTAAAGTAGGGCTACGGATGGCTATCCGAGTAAACAACCAGAGTACGAAACCTATCCATCTGCAGAGAGTAACTTTATATCCCCCGTAAGACAGGGTGACTTTATATCTCTGAAACTCTTCACCGCTGCATTGGAAGACGTTTTCAAGCTACTGACTGGAAATAATACGGTATTAACATCAAAGGCGAGTACATCACTCACCTTCGACGAGGAGGACCTAAGCACTATGCTCAGTGACCTCAATAGTGCCTCCCAACGAATAGGTCTCAACATGATGGACAAAACAAAGATCACGTAATGTCCATGTCATACTTATGCCTGTAGTAGCTGGGAGCACTAAGCTTGAAGTTGTTGACGAGTATGTTTACCTGGGACAAATAGTCCGACTAGGTAATTGTAACTTCGACTGAGAGGTGAGTCGACGGATTCGACTTTCGGTTGTTCGGAAATTACGACACATCTTCTCGTCAGGTATACCTCAAAACTTGAAGACGAGAGTGTACAACCAGTGCGTGTTGCCAGTGATGACTTATGGATCTGAGACGTGGTCCTTCACTGCTGACCGTATGAGGAAGCCCAAGAATGCTCAGGGCCCTATGGAGAGGGCTATGCTCGCGGTTACTCTGCATGGTAAAGTTAGGAATGAGGATTTCCGCAGTAGAACTAAAGTGACCAACATAGCCTAACGGATTAGTAAGCTGAAGTGGCAATGGACCAACCATATAGCTCGAAGAACCGACAACCGATGGTGAAAAAAGGTTCTCGAGTGGCAGCCTCGTATCGGTAGGCGAAGTGTAGGGCGACCACTAGATGGAGTGACGACCTGTTAAGACATGCAGGAAGTTGATGGATGCAGGTGGCTCAGGACCGTGCTTTGTGGCATTCCTTGGGGGAGGTTTATGTTCAGCAGTGGACTTGCGAAGGGCTGTAATGATGGATGCGAATAAATAAATAAATTTTGTAGGTCATTTCAAACCCTTTTTCTGGACAAAACCTGGAATTCGAATAATATTTATAAGACTATTCCTGCCTTATCTGTTTTATAAAGTTCAAAAATTTTAATTCAAAAGTGAACTAGTTAATTTAATAACAGTTGTGGTGCAGAAGTGTGGTGGTCTTGTTTTTCAAGAAAGACAACAACGCTCTCTTGAGAACTACAGACCAATTTCCTTTTAAGCCGCGTCTACGTCCTGTTTCGTGGACCCTTGGGAGATGCGGCCCTGCATTGTGAAGGTGCTCGACACTGAGGCCATCGTGCCCTGGTGATTTTCCTCTGGTAATCTTCTTCAGGACCAACCTAAGATCTTTAGCTGCAATACGGACAGGCTCACCAGTCACAACCATCCAACCATCGCCCGCCTCCACTTCTGCTCTTCGCTGCAATATCGATTCAACTTAAAAGTGTCTTTTAAAAAGGTTCGCTACCTCCCTCGGTTCACTACTCTCGCTCACGCTTACGGAGACAGCTAGCTGACTTAGGACTCAGTCTTTTCGTGAGTTTCCAAAATTTTGAAATTTTTTTTGAACTGTATTCTGAAGCTATAATGTGCATTTTTATTTGATCTTGGTTTTCTTGACATGCTTTTAATTTAGACTTGAACATTTTTCGCGAAATACACATATCCTGGTATATATACGTCAAACTCTTGGCTGACCATACCACACCCAGTTGAGAAATGCCCGTCTCGCTGTCTCGTGAGCGTCCTTCACAAATTTATTCCAACCCGCAATCTAATTCCCTTTCTTTTTACTTCTATATTCAACACAACTAAGCCCAGCAGCCTCCCTAAGCGTATTTACAATTGTATTATACAGATTGTCAATAATTATTCTGTGGTCAAGGTTATTACAAATTTGATCGCTAAATGTACTTAGCTCCCCAGTAAAATCAATATCTCTTTATATATCAACATCTCTTACGGTAAGACTCAATTTGACACTGATCTTTCTCACCCCATAAAACCTTATTAATTACTTGTTTTAAGGGAGTATGTACAATGGCAAAAGATTTACATTTACCAGCAACATGTGGTGATCAGACCAGTAGATGTCGTAATTAACATCAACACTGTTCACAGAATGCTGCGGGCCCTCGGTAAAGCAGCATCCATCCAGCCAGCCGGTTCTGAACATCTCTAATAAAAGTGAGCGTGCTAGAATCAACGTCCAGTTTATAAATATCTATACAATTCCATCTCTGATCTATACAAAAATTTAGCAACTCTTTACCAAATAACTCTTTTGGGTCGGAATTAAATCACCCATTATAAACATCGACTCTAAGTTACAACTTTCTACTATCGCTGCAATTTCACTAATGCATTCACAAAACTCAGCTAAATTATCATAACTATTTTTAGGCATATAGACAAAAATAACTAAGATCTATCCGCTACGTCCATTCTAACAGCCACGATTCTGTCATTACTACATTCTACCACAGACACGGCATTAAAGATAGATTTTATCAATAGTAGAGCTACCCCTCCGTAAGGACAACCTCAGACTAGCTTGGTTGCACCCATGGAAGACTTGCCATGATAACCAAAATCTTTACTAATATCACCCAGTATAAGTAATTAACCCTGTCTCTTGGAGTGCTATAATATCCATATTCTGACACAGACTTCGTACACATTCAATAGATCTTTTAACATTTTTACAGTTAAAACTAATAAATTTTGTAGTTAAATTAATATTATCATTACAATTTTGACTACACATTTTATGTTTGATTTCTCGATTTTTTACTGAAATTTAAAAACTTGCGAAAAGCAATACCGCTTGGCCAGAGATTCTCGTCCATAAATACAGATAATTTATCGTTAGGTGTTATAACTTTATAAGCTACATATTCCCTTTTTAGTTTCATATCCACTTTTGTAACAATACACTAACCCCTGTTTTACTCTTAATATAGCTAGTAATATCATCAGCAGAAGAGTTCACATCGATATTATAAATTTAAAAAGGTTTCCTCACTTCAGCAGCCCTAGAATTCACATTCTGGAATCGAATCCCCTTTTCCTTTCATACCAATAAATATATTCCGGAGACGTTTGTGTTGTACTAAACACAGTCTTTCTTTGGTATCTCAGATTTAAAGTTCCCTTGCCTTGCTACATCTGACATTATTCTACTCTCGCCAATGGAAGTAGGCGCTCCTCACTGCGTTAACCAACTCGTGTGCATCCACAGTGCTTGAGGAACACGCAGATGCAGCAGTTGGAGCGCAGTTATCCAATTCCATCGAAAACGGTAGGAGCCTCCACGCACTGTTTACTAGTCGAGCAGATCTGACCGTGCGTCAAGGATGATTGCGCGAGCGAAACTACCGTGTCATTGGCGACATTAACAGCTGTTTATACAGGCGTAGTTTGTACGTTCATTATATTATTTTGTGCGATGTTGTTTTGATTTATCGACCGGTATTCCCCCGTCAATCTGTGCGGTAATCTTATTGGGCCACTCTCGCAATTAAAACTATCAATAAAATCACCTTTTTTCTACAATTACCATTAAATTTATCCTCTGTATTCAATATATTCAACAAGTCTTTAGTGACGTATTTTTCTTTTATTATAGCCATCTCATTTTGTAACATTATAATATCTTTGAGCAATTTTGATAAGTCGATATAATCGAAGGTAACTGAAGGTATTTTCCAAATCCCTGCAACATAGATAGGCAGCTTTGGATCAGTTTCTTCCTTCCTTCCTTGGCCAGCTGTGTGGTCATGTGGCCTGGAATACTAAAGAACAAACAATAAAAATAAAATAAAACCCCGAGCCTTTTGGGATTCGAACTCGCGCACTCCTTCGTGGTAAACCTACTCTCTGGCCATTGGAATTTTGGGTAGGTAGTCTCTTTGGCAAACTACATTTCATTGTTCGAGCAAGTGAAGTTTGTTGCTTTGTGTTAAAAACTGAAGAAAAATAATTTTTCCAGACATTATACCAAGCTAGTTTGATTTTTCGCCCCGTAAAGGCGTATATTTATTTATTTAAAGTTTATTGAACCTCACATATTTAGTACACGAACAAAAGGTGGACTTAATGATAAAAGCATTCTTTGCCAGTCAACCTTAAGGCAGTGATAGAACTACGATGAAGGTTGCCAAAGAAATTATTAAATATATACACACATACATATTATAAACATACACACAAATATATAAATATTTATATTATAAGAAATAAAATATAATATAAGATACATAAATATATAACAACTATAATGACGACTGAGCTTAGCAGTTATGAAGAAATTTTATAAAATGAGCCTGAACATTTATATTGCAAATTTTATCGAAATTGATAGATTTTCAAGAAAGCGATAACATACAAATATATAATCTTTTCTTTAATATGTGTGTAATAGTATATTATGACAATTCACAAACCGATATATATTAATTTTCCGATATATGGATTAACGACGACGAATTACTCGATAAGTGTATTAATATACACTTATAGGAAATTGCTTCGTCGCTTGTCACGCGTACAGCAAAGGAGTGGAATAATATTACAGCAGCTGTCTTTCTATCACATTACTATGTGGGTGTCTTCAAGGCAATAGCTAAAAGAAATTTGTTAAGCTAAGTCACTACTTTACTATTGTCAGCTACATCAGCACTTACCATCAAGTAGGATAGCAGACATACGTTTGCTCGGCACGAGGATTGGTAACCGTAGTTTTTATTACTATTGGTTTGTTATCAGAAATAAATCGCTGCTGGTCTTCATTTTACTCTTAAATGTAAAATTATACTCTTTTGGGTTCTACTTTGATTTTACTTTCTTTATAGGTGATATTTTCCTTCGCCGTCAAACACGTGGTAAATCAGCACTTAAATTACAATTAACAATTTCCGTTTCCAATTAAACCCTGCTTGTTCATATAGTCGACGCGTTCAGTCGAGTGAAGGAAGACATCGCGAGGAAACCTGAATTTCAGAGAAATAAAAAAAAAATCGAAGACATGTGAAGTCCGCCAATATGCATTTGTGCAGCGCGGCGGACATTTCCTTCCCCTAAACCCTTTCAGAAAAGAGGGGAGGCCTGTGCCCAGCTGTTGGAAGTATAAAGTTTGTAACTTTTTTAATTTTAAGAGATCTTGAAATCTCCTTCAGGGATTATCCTTATAATTATATGAGATATGTCGCATATAATGTCATATTTTCGTCAAAGCGTCTGTTGGAAATACTAGTCAAATTAAAACTACGTTGGAATCAGATTTACAGCAAAAACTCGTACCCTAGTTTCTAAGGACTTAAATCATGTCATTCGGCAGAAAAATATGCTTTTAACAAAAAATGTCTTGTTAGTCATAGTTTTACATCATATTTAATGTTAGGAAAACATTAAAATTCAAATTGCGCAAATTAATGTTATTAAAAGTTGGACCGTAATTTTCTTTTCCAATTCACCAACCAGAAAAGTTTTAACGATATACACGTCTAATTACACTAGTAACTGACCGACTCGTTTTTAAATTCTTATGGTATGTTGTCATTTTTAAATAATGTCTTCTTTTTAACCGACGTCAAAAAGGAGGAGGTGCTCAATTCGACTGTATTTTTTTTTGTGTTACCTCAGAACTTTTTTCTAAGTGAACCGATTTTGATGATTCTTTTTTTATTTGAAAGCTGGTGATTTTCATGTAGTTCCATGTAAATTTGATCAAGATCAGACAAGTATTTTTTGAGTTATCCTTAATAATAAGTATTTAATTGACTTCAACGACATTGATGATGTTCTCATTTTATTTATATTGTAGTCGGCTGTACAAAATTTTTAATCTTACCACTTGTTCCTCAACCATTAAGCCCTGTTCTGGACGTGGGTCTCCTTCCTTTACAGCCTATCAAATGTCTAATGCTAAACACAGGCCTTCCCAATAGGTTGCGTTATAGAGGCGATATTTGCCATACTTCACGGGATGCAATCTAAGTTTTTGTTTTTTATTTGTTATTAGAAAATACAATGCAAAATTGCTGCTATGTCATGGTTTGTTTCCTTTGTCGCCTTTTACGACACCCACGGGACGATATGGCGTAGTGGACATTTTTAAACTGCCTCCCTTGTTGGTAAGATTTATCCTAACCGCCGTGCTTGGCATCTGTGCATTGGATATCGCGGTACCAGACATCTCGAACCTTTGATATTGCCCCTGCAGCCAGTCTAGATATTTTGATTCTGAGTATTTTATATCTGGCGTTCATGATAGGCGGTACGAGGCTGTCACTCGAGTCTGTTCTTTTCTTATATGTTGTCTATTGAGTGTACGCTTAATATAAATAAAGAATCATAACGCAATATAATATAAATAAAGGAGTATATAATATTTGTATTAACAATACAAAGAAGCAACATTGATCTATTTTTAAATTATAGCATTGATTGGTACACAAATTACAAGACAACCTTGATCGCAATGAAGATTAATTATTGTTCTTTGAAATGGACTTTAACTGAATTTACGTAAATTGTTATTTTAGCGGGCTGAAAGTTTGGTTATCTCTACAAAATATAATCTACATATATACAGGGTATTTTGAAACGCTCCCGAAAACGAAGACAGACGACAGTACTAACTATATCTTAGATGATGGGTGAAATATAAAATCGATCCTGATGAAAAAATTCATCTTTTCACAACGTTTTATTAGCTTTATTCACGCTCCATCGTTAGTATAAATCATCGTGTTAAATAAAACGTTAATTTCATTAAAATAAAACATAAATCTTTAAACATAAAAGCAGCAGGAATTACTGAATTACAATCAGCTGACTAGGGAGTCAATGGCGCGCGAACGCCGAATCTCGGGCGGCCGTAACTAGCGATGGTACCACAATACATAATAATTTACAACACTTGTCTAAATACCTAACTTATCTACTTAACCTACTATTTTGCCACTGTGCTTGTCTCCACGTAGCCACTTTAATTCAAATTACAGGTTAAATAAACCAAATAACTGGTTCGATTCCCCGCTAATGAAAAAAATACTAAATGAAAAGTTAACAAGGTTAGAGTTATGCGTTTTATTCATCGTGTAGGTATGTTTATTATTCTGATGTATTCAGTTATGTACCTATTTAGATCAGTTCAGTACCAAGTTATTTAAAAAAATAGGTATGAAACAGCTTACCGCTCTAAATCCTCCGTGGTCTTATGAGATGCGGCTCAAATTGTGATCCATTCATTTCGAGCAGTGGGCTCGGTGTTGCGTCTCCTCATGCAGGGGGGCATTATCGTGTGGTCTTCGACACAGTCCGCACGTAGTTTGTCGAAAACATCCACGATCCTTGGCGCATTTCGTCAGCACTATCACACTCACGATTAAAAACCCTTTCACATACCCCACAGAAAGAAGTCTAACGGGTCAGATCTGGTGAGCGAGGTGGCCAAGCGTGTGGTCCTAGTCTGCCAATCCAGCGATCATCAAATAATTCGTAAGGCGCTCACGGACGAACCTCACGACATGTGGAGGTGCACCATCATGCTGGAACCATGTACGGCGATATTCATCCAACGATAGGTCGTCTAAAATGTCAACCAACTGTTCATTTATAAAGTTTAGGTATCCCTGTCCAAGTCGTTGTGGCCATACGTTAACCGACCATCGGGTTTGGTGCCCGGTTTGTCGAACAGCGTACGGGTTAACCTCTGAATACACGTGTGTATTTCTTCGGTTCCACATGCCGTTTCTGGTAAATGTCGACTCGTCCGTCCAGATAACATGCTCAATGGAACCAGGCACATTGTTGTTGGTCTAATAACCAACGGCAGAAAACTCGTCGGCGGTCGTGATCGCCGGAACTAAAGCTTGCACTTTGTGCACTTTGTATGGCCGCATTCGGTTACGCTTAACACTTTGTGAACTGAACAGTATGACACATTTGTTCCATCCCGACGTCTTAACAATTTAGCGATACTTCGTGTACCTAGGTTCGGATACCGGCGAACGACATCTAAAATGCGCTCCGGAGTGAATAGTCATTTGACTTCCACCTCCTGCCGCTACTGGAGCAATGGGCCGATTTTCCAACACTCGCTGAAATGCTGCTGTTATCAGACGAGAGTCAGCTGGGTGTCGAGCGGTCGGGAATTTCTCTCGGTAAATGTAATGCACGCGAAGCATTCCCATGAGCTTCCAAGGCACATTAACATGTTGCCGTATTCACGAGCACTATAAACGTACGCGTTAGGCATTATTAAAACAAAAAGAACACATAACGTAACAACAAGAATAACACGTAATAACAAGTAGGTAATACCAAGTAATAACAATAAGAATTTAATAAAAAAAACAATTATACTGTCGCTTGCATGCGTGTCCAAAGTCAACACGGAACTGTCTCAAAACTAAAATCAATAATTAATCCCGCCAAACGAAGCCTACACTTTGAACATTCCCACAGACCGTCAAATGTTATGACATTGCCAACTTTATTTTATAAGTTTAGTTTCCATATGATCCCTACGACTACTCTTTCATATGGAATTTAGAAGAGTTGTAATTTTTTAATACAATTAGACAATCAATTGTACCTGACGAAACAAGCAGTTCGTTACTACAAAAATGATATTGAAATTAATAAACGTACTTACTTGGGTTTGTTATCTTTGATTTTGTACAAGAAAATAGAAATAAAATGGTATTGAATAATTTAATAGTTAAAATCAATTGCAATTATGATCGACAGGTAATTAATCTAAAAATAATTATTTTACTTTACTTTTATTGACTTTCCGTTTTAATGCATCCAATACTTTGATTTGAAAAGAGGTACGTCAAAACTATTAAAAATTACTTGCAAGTTTTATTGTAATTGCCGCCTCTAATTCTTATGTCGCTTGCAAACAAATCTTAGTAGGTAAATTTGGAATTATATGTTGGCGCTGACGCGAGGTGACACAGTCGGTCAAGGCGGCAGCGCGTGGTACGAAGGGGCGCGACGGGGAATGCTCGCCAGGTATTGTGCGCACGCTATTGGTTCCTTATTCTTCCCGCGCTTTGAAAAAGCGATGTTTCCCAATGTACAGTCGCACACACAGCTTTGCACGACGCGCGACGATGGTTTTAAAAGGAAGGAAAGAAAATTATTTATATCTATTGTTTTAGACTGAACTAGTGAACGAAAAGGTAAATAGAAGGTGAATGGGAAAATTGTGCAGTAAAGTTAAATGTATTGAGGAAGAATACCGAAAATTACCATGTGGTCAACCTGATGACGGAAACATTTATCATTCGCATTGATGATGATGATTCTGATGAGTGATGATGAAGTAGCATCCAGTAACACCAATACATCATCGACATTTTTCCATGTTCCATGTTCCAATGGTATAATGGACAGCGTGTCACCCTTTAGCTTAAGTTTTCTTTGTTACAAACTACTTTATTTTACGATAGAAATAAAAATAATGCTCAAGCAAACATTATCATTTTGAATTTCAACCTCTTCCAAAGTTCTAAGTAGCTAGTAAAGTACCTATTATGATTCTACAATAAAACCATTAATTACTATTATAATATTATAAAACAACAGCCTAGTACCATGTAGTACTTTAGAAACACTGTACCCATGCGCAGACACACCTCTCCACTATCGCTCAGCGTTCTTTTACGTGACGTTGCGTTTGGCTTCGACGCGGATATTGACCCTAGTCAGCTGATTTTATGGTTTATTTATTTTAAATTCCATTGCTGCTTTAATGTTTAAGTATTTTCATGTTTTATTTTAATGAAATTAACGTTTTATTTAACACGATGATTTATACTAACACGATGGAGCGTGAATAAAGCTAATAAAACGTTGTGAAAAGATAATTTTTTTCATCAGGATCGATTTTATATTTCACCCATCATCTAAGATATAGTTAGTACTGTCGTCTGTCTTCGTTTTCGGGAGCGTTTCAAAAATACCCTATTATAATAAATCTGTAAAAATCGTGTCTGTAATTCTAATATATCTTGAGAACAAGTTCAGGGACTAAATAAAGGGGTCCAGCCAAATTAGCAGTTTATAGAATGTTTGTCTGTCTGTCTGTCTGTCTGTGTATTCCGGATTCACGCAAAACCACTGGACAGATTACAATAAATTTTTTATGGTAATTAGTAACTCAAAACTTATGGCTACTTTTAATTGATTACGCAACTTAAAAAAAGAAGGTTACGTATTTTCCTTCCTTCAGATGTTAATTTTCTATAATATCTTAGTTATAGGCGAGATGAAGGGTTTTAAATAAATACCATATTTATAAAAAAGTTTAAAATATAGTTATTAGTTGGTAAAATAATTTGAAACTACACTATATTAATTATTAATATAGATTTAGTTATCAAAACAGCGCCATCTATCATCAAATGAAAAAGTAGTATATTTTGCCTTCAGTTACTAATAAATTAAATAATATAAATAACTTACATTTATGTGTTTAAATAATTAGAGATATTATAAAATTATTTAAAATTTAACGTTTAGTTTTTAGTATTTTGTTATTTTATTTTAAAAGTGTAATAATTTCCATAGATAATAGTGACGTCTATCAATATGAATATTGATAAGGTTTTTATTTCAATTATTAATCTGTATGTAAACTGATTAAATTACTGATTAGATTATTGCAAAATTTTCATTATCATTATAGTTTTATTAAAGAGATTTTTATATAAAATGTCGTGGCCAGATCGTAGAATTGATCACATATCATAAAGTAGTCTATCATTTCGTAAAATGGTGTGGTAATTTCATGATATTTAACACTGTTTGATGACCATGTCATGATAAAGCTTGACCAATTCAACGAATAGAAATTGTTTGAAGATATTAATAACTAAACACAACCTTGCTATTTCATGATATGGTCATATGACGATATCATTAAATCGTTTTTCACCGCTAACGGCGCTGATAGCCTATTTTAACAGAAACAGAACTTTTAACAGAATTGACATCACTTTATGCCTTATTGATATAATAAATAAATGTTCGCTTCTATCGCTGATATTACTAGATAGCAGTTTTGGCTTTCATTATTTCATATCTAATAACAAACTAAAATGGTAAGTCACTGATAAAATTAAATAGTAGAATGCTACTAAATAAACGATGTAAATAATTGAAAATCTGTCCGGCATCGTTGGATGTAATTAATAATAATATAATAAGATAAAATAATAATAATAATAAGATAAAAAGGCGTAGGAAGTGACGTCCCCATCGCCCGCTGACGTAACAGTTAAGTGACAAACTGCTACGTCGGCGCAGTCAGTCAGCACTTGCCAAGAGGTGTGAGCGCCGTGCCTCGGCAGAATTGAGGAAGTGCAAAGCCCGTGTGCTTACGGCCACACTATTAAACGGTGCCGGGCCTGGGCGTCTCCCGTTAATTGACGCCCATTTTATGGATGATGAAAAGAAAAGAAAGCGCATAGGCCGCTGCCTGGGGTCGCCGGGGCGCGTCTGGAGCTGGCGCTGGACGCGACAGCATGCGGCCGCCAGCCGAGCGCGAGGTACTGCACGACCACCTAGCAGTCCTCGCATCCATCATCCCCACCAGATGGCTTGGTGTCGGCAGGGTCCTCTCTGAAGCGGCACCCGCCACTGGTGGAGTACGCCGCATGCGTTGGACAAAATATATGAACATAAACGCATTGCGGGCGTACTATAGGGCGAAAGGGGAAGAAACTGGAGGAACAGCGTATCGGGCTCGTATGCACCGCTTTTGCTGAGCTGGAGCCGTCTGTTCCCATCACAGAGCAAAACCTGGCAGACCGAGTTCGGTACATCATACGCTCGAAAATATTTGATGATGCCGAACTCGAACGACTACGGCGTGAGGCTATTCCTCATCGAATGAACCAGCTATAGGATGCGGCTCCAAGGCCATAGACCAGCAGCCATATGTGGAAGCCGCCATGGATCTTCCGCTTTGGTTGATTCAGGCGATGATGGAATGGTCACCCAAGAACTAGAGCAGATGAGGAGTAAATTGGAGGAGGCGATTGTGAAACGCGCTGTACGCCTCTCGAAAATCGACCGCAACCCCACGCATAACCCTAAGCAAGCGGAATCGGGATGTCGTGACGGCCCTGAACCCATTGCTGGCAACCTTTTGGAAACCAGCCGGGACCTTGCGATACGGACTCAATACTTTTGGCGCCGTATTGTTGGTGCCAAACTTCCCAAGTCTGGACGTGCTACTGGGCAGTAGTGCTATCCCAGCCTGGCGAAGAAGGATTGAAGACCGTATCGCAAAGCGCAAGGGCCCTCATCGGCAGACTGATGCTTCAGGTCGGGCAATAATAGCCGAATTGTGCGCACCGTCAGGATGGCGTTTGCTGGGACAAATATCAGTTTGTCTCAGCCGGATATAACGCAAAACTGACGGAGCGCAGACGACCTGAAGCAGAGAATCGCTGCTTGGGGAAGCGGATTCGGCGATATACCGAGAGGTCGACACGGTTCAATCAGAATCGTCTCTTCCAGAGTGATCAGAAGAGGCTCTATGAATCATTGAGCGGCTGATGGTACGTGGAACGGGCTCAGCACCAAATCAGGCTGACACTATCGCATTCTGGCGCGGCCTGTGGTCAGAGCCCGTAAACCACAGCGAGGGCCCTTGGACGGAAGTTGTGGCGAGTCAGTGCGAGTGTTACGCCCATGGACCCCGTCATCATAACGCCGGATGACGAAGCGAGGCGGTCCGTAGGGCCCTGAACTGAAAAGTCCGGGACCTCGACGGACTGCATCACTACTGGCTGAGGGGTCGTGGTGTCACGCTGTGCTCGCCCGACAGTTTCAAGAGGCTCTCGACCAAAAGTCACTCCCGAGCTTCTTCATTACTGGGATCACTCATTTGGTTCCTAAAGACCGATTCCATTAGAGCAAATACCGCCCCAAACCCGTCTACCTACCATATATAAGACATTAACATCCGTTTTGAGCGCGAGAATCACTCGTCACCTGAACGCAAATCAGGTGATGTCGCGCGCTCAAAACGGATGTCGGGGGCGGTCGTGGAACCAAGGAACCACTCCTCATTGACGCGGTCATTGGCAAGGTGGTTAAACGTAATCGGAACCTCTCCGCCGCCTGGATAGACTACAAAAAGGTATCTGACCTCGGTGCTCAACATGGCTTAGAGGGTCCTCGAGCTGTACAAGGTTGACTGTACAGTTCGAGACTCTCTCGGCAGTGTATGGGGCAGTGGAGTACGATCCTTTGTCATCTAGGCGAGCGGATGACGGCTGTGGAGAACCACATAAGGATAAGAGGGTATCTTCCAGGGCGATTGTTTGAGTCCAATCTGAGTTTTGCTCTCCCTGAACCCTCTCAGTACCTTACTGAGGACTCCGGGAGGATTTCAGTCGGAAAGGAGGTACAAAGTGACCCACCTTTTCTATATGGATGATCTCAAATTATTCGCCTCCAGTCGCTCCCATCTTATGGAATTGCTAAACATCACTGTGATTTTAGTAATTCTATTAGAATGGAGCTGGGGACGGATAAGTGTGCGGTCCTCCATGTTGAAAAGGGGGGTTGCACCTGAGGGCATAGACTTATCTATGCCCATCAACATAAGAACCCTTCTGAGGCTGAAACATACCGATACCTGGGTATGTCACAGAATATCGGTATCGATGAGGCGGGTATGAAGCAGTCAGTTTGCGATATGTTTTGTGCACGCTTGACCAAAGTGCTTAACAGCCTTTTGTCCGGTGTGAATAAGACACACGCATATAACGGTTGGGTCATGCCTGTTCTCATATATACCTTGGCATACTTAGGTGGACTCAAACTGAACTTAACGCCCTGAATAGAAAAGTCCGCACTATTATGACGTCCCATAGATGCATCACCCGAGATCGTCGATTATGAGGCTGTACTTGCCGCGGAAACATGGTGGGCGTGGCTTTTAAGCGCGCTTACCATGCATAATCGCGAAGTGTGCCGCCTGTACTTTCTGACGAGATCGGATGATCCATTCTATAGGGACGTAATTTCTGTGATAAAGGACTTACCCTCTATCCTTGGCCAACGAGCAATGGCAAGACCTGGCAGTACAGAGCATTTCCGACCGGGAGACCGTATGGAAGGAGAAGGAGCTCCACGGAGGTTCTACAAGGCTCTACATGTGCCTTTCGTAGACACAGTTGCCTCCTCCACTGGCTACTTTGGTGACCCTTTGGGAGGGTTTTGTCTGTGATACAGGATCAGGTTATTAAGACCAACAACTATCGGAGATACATCCTGCGGGATGGCACCGTCGACATCTGTCGAGCTTGTCGCCATCCCGGTGAGTCACTTAGGCATGTTATCTACGGTTGTTCGGCGCTTTCTAACTCTGAGTACTTGCACAGCCACAACTTAGTAGCCAGAATTCACACCAGGAGCTCGTTTGAAATACGGTCTCGTGGACCGGAAATTGCCGTATTACAAAGTACTTGCCGGAAGCCGTGCTGAAAATGACCGCGCCAGGTTCTACTGGGACCGCCATCATCACAGACAGGACTATTCTTGCGAATAAGCCTGATATTGTTGATGGACTGGGCACAGTCAAGGATATTTTGGTCGACATCACCATTCCATGACGAGAACCTCGTTAAAGCCGAAACAGATAAGCGAACAAAATATCTGGACCTGGCTCACGAGGTAACCGACATGGGTGGACTACCGACCGAAATTATACCTGTAGTCGTCTCTGCGAACGGGTTAATCCCAGTCAGCCTCTCGGGTTATCTGAGGCGACTGGGACTCGTGACGGACCGCTCCAAGCTCAAATGCAGAAGGTGGTGCCTCGATACCGCCCGCATCGTCCGCCGGTTTTTTCTTTTCCTAACCCTCGGCCTTTTCCCCTGCCGAGGGTTTCCATCTGGTTGGGTTTTATTTATTTATGTATTATTTATTTATTTATGTTAGTATATTAAATATATATTTATGTTTATTTATTATTTTAAAATATTTAGTCAGCCCAACCAGATGAGAATACTATATAAATACCCCAAAAATAATAATATCCTATATAATAATCTCCTCATTGACGCGGTCATTGGCAAGGTGGTTAAACGCAACTATCGGACGCATCCAACCGTCGGAACTCTCCGCCGCTTGGATAGACTACAAAGCAGCATTCGACTCGGTGCCTCATACATGGCTTAGAGGGTCCTCGAGCTGTACAAGGTTGACTGTACAGTTCGAGACTTCCTCGGCAGTGTATGGGGCAGTGAGTACGATCCTTTGTCATCTAGGGTGAGCGGATGACGGCTGCGGAGAACCACATAAGGATAAGAAGGGTATCTTCCAGGGCGATTGTTTGAGTCCTATCTGGTTCTGCTCTCTCTTAACCCTCTCAGTACCTTACTGGAGGGTTCCGGGAGGATTTCAGCTTCAGAAAGGTGGCAAAGTGACCCACCTTTCTATATGGATGATCCAAGTTATTCGCCTCCAGTCGCTCACATCTTGTGGAATTGCTAAACATCACTTGTGATTTTAGCAATTCTATTAGAATGGAGCTGGGGACGGATAAGTGTGCGGTCCTCCATGTCGAAAGGAAGGGTTACTAAATCTGAGGGTATAGACTTGTCTATGCCCATAAACATAATGACCCTATCCGAGGTTGAAACATACCGATACCCGTATGTCACAGAACATAGGTATCGATGAGGCGGGCATGAGGCAGTCAGTTTGCGATGTGTGTTATGCACGCTTGACAAAAGTGCTTAACAGCCTTTTGTCGGGCGTTAATAAGACACATGCATATAACGGTTACCGCGCCTGTTCTCATGTTTACTTTTGCATACTCAGGTGGACTCAGACCGAACTGAACGCTCTGGATAGAAAGTCCGCACTATTATGAGGTCTCACAGGATGCATCATCCGAGATCGTCAGTAATGAGGCTGTACTTGCTGCGGAAACATGGTGGGCGCGGCTTTACGCGCTTACCATGCATAATCGCGAAGTGTGCAGCCTTCGTAATTACTTTCTGACAAAAGCGGATGATCCATTCTATAGGGACGTTATTTTTGTGATAAAGGACTTACCCCTCTATCCTTAGCCAACGAGCAATGGCAAGACCCGCCAGTACAGAGCATTTCCGACCGGGAGATCGTATGGAAGGAGAAGGAGCTCCACGGGAGGTTCTACAAGGCTCTACATGAGCCTTTCGTAGACACAGTTGCCTCCACTGGCTACGTTTTGTGACCTCTTCGGGGAAACCGAGGGTTTTGTCTGTGCAATACAGGATCAGGTTATTAAGACCAACAACTATCGGAGATACATCCTAAGGGATGGCACCGTCGACATTTGCCGAGCTTGTCGCCATCCCGGTGAATCACTTAGGCATGTCATCTCTGGTTGTTCGGCGCTTTCTAACTCTGAGTACTTGCATAGGCACAACCTAGTAGCCAGGATTCTACACCAGGAGCTCGCTCTGAAATACGGTCTCGTGGATCGAAACTGCCTTATTATAAGTACATGCTGGAAGCCGTGCTCGAAAATGACCGCGCCAGGTTTCATGGGACCGGGCCATCATCACAGACAGGACCATTCTTGCGAATAAGCCTGATATTGTGCTGATGGACCGCACAGTCATGATATTTTGGTCGACATTACCATTCCATATGGCGAGAACCTCGTTAAAGCCGAAACAGATAAGCGAACAAAATATCTGGACCTGGCTCACGAGGTGACCGACAAGTGGGGTGGACTGCCGGCCAAAATTATACCTGTAGTCGTTTCTGCGAATGGGTTAATCCCAGTCAGCCTCTCGAGTCATCTGAAGCGACTGGGACCCGTGACGGACCGCTCCAAGCTCAAATGCAGAAGGCGGTGCTCGATATTGCGCGGCGGACGAGGCGGTGCCCGCATCGTCCGCCGGTTTCTTTTTTCCTTCTAACCTCGGCTGTTTGGTCTCCTGCCGAGGGCTTCCATCTGGTTGGGTTTTATTTATTTATGTAATTTGTTATGTATTTATTTTATTTTATTGATATTTATGTATATTTATCATTTTCATTTACAATTATATATTTATACAGCCCAACCAGATGAGAAAACTATATTGATACCCCACATAATAATAATAACGGGTTAATCCCAGTCAGCCTCTCGGGTCATCTGAGACTGGGACTCCGTGACGGACCGCTCCAAGCTCAAATGCAAGGCGGTGCTCCTCGATACCGCCCGTATCGTCCGCCAGTTTCTTCCTTTCCCTAACCCTCGGCTGTTTGGTCTCTGCCGAGGGTTTCCATCTGGTTGTTTTATTTATTTATGTATTATTTATTTATTTATGTATTATTTATTTATTTATGTTAGTATATTAAATATATATTTATGTTTATTTATTATTTTTTAAAATATTTATTCAGCCCAACCAGATGAGAATACTATATAAATACCCTATAATAATAATAATAATAATTTATTTTCTCACCACAATACAGAATTATTGTACATAATATATAGTATAGCCTCAATATTATACTGTGGGAGACTGGTGCCTAAGCTAGGCTTTACGCCTGTATTTCAGGACGCCAGATCTCCGCCCTATGGTTGTAATAACAATAATTTTATTATGCATTCGTACATGTATTCTAATTAGGATTTAGATATATTAAAAGTGTGTGTGTGTGTGTGTGTGTGTGTGTGTGTGTGTGTGTGTGTGTGTGTGTGTGTGTGTGTGTGTGTGCATGTGTGTGTGTGTGTGTGTGTGTGTGTGTGTGTGTGTGTGTGTGTGTGTGTGTGCTTTTGTTTCTTAGTTTGTGACTGGTTAGTAATTACATTTGATTTGGTTAATTAGGTAGGATTAGTAAATAGCTTTTCAGTGTCATAATAATTTAATTTTGGAGCCAGATAGTTATTTTCTTTTGCATATAGTCTTATTAACGTTAAATATAGGAATAATCTTATTGATTTTATTGTATAAAAACCCCAAGGTGACAAAAGAACGTTTAGAAAATTTGGTGGATAGAGTTATATGACAGCGGTCCACGTGGTTTAAACGCCTTTTACCTCGGGAGAGTGTGTTTAGTAAGGTTCTTTGTATAAACAGTTGTCTCATAGTTAAGATTTTCATCTCTTTATATAGGAGCGCTGTATGATAGTGATACGACAGTGAATAAAATACATTTAAGATGGCTCTCTGCGTTCTCTACAATTGAATCATTTTAGATTTTGGAGCACCGCCCCGGAAGGTAATGCTATATGTTAACAGAGATTGGGTCAAGTGGTAGTAGACGGATTTCTTTAGTTTTTCGTCAGCCACGTCTCAAAGTTTTAAATACATATATAAGTTTACGAAACCTGTTATTAAGGGTATTAATGTGTTCATGAAACCGTAGAGTGCTATCAACTATAACTCCTAGATATTTTACTTTGTCAGCTTGACATAGTTTTATGCAGGTATCTGCGTTATTAAGTGGGTTGGAACATGAGTGACTTACGACGGTATATGGTAGAGATGATGTGGTTAATGTGTTATTTTTAATCTAAACGTGACATAAGATGTTTCATCTATGTTCAGTGTCAGTACATTACTTTGAAGCCAGTTTGAGACTGTATTGTAGCCCAACTGGGCGTACGTAAAGACATCTTGCCATGAGCCTGCGCTAAATAGGAGGACGGTATCATCTGCAAAACTTATGATCCGCCCTTTAGGAAGAGTGAGCATACTCAGTTCATTAATATATATAAGAAAGAGTGGGAGAGAGTACACTGCCCTGAGGCGTACCATAAGTAATTGTGCGTTCAGCACTGATGAATCTATCTACCTGAACGCACTGAGTACGTCCACCAAGTAGTCTTCAAAAGTTGCAGTTGTATACCTCTAATTCCCTATACTCCATACTACGTAAAAGTATGGGTACAGAAACCGTGTCGAAAGCTTTGGCGAGATCTAGAAATATGCCAAGAACTTTATGCCCATTGTCCAAGTTTGTAAAATATAATTAGTAAGGTCATGAATCGCATCGGATGTAGATTTACCTGACCTAAAACCATATTGTGAGGGTGAAAGTAAATTATTTTTTCCAAGTAATTTACGAGCCTGTTGTTTATCATGCGTTCGAGTATTTTGGACAAGGCAGGTTGCACAGATATAGGTTTATAATATGCAATCTATCTATAAATTACTATGTAGATGTAGTCAACAATCATGCAGAAGCTTAGTTTCAGTTTTCAAGTCGCTGTGAGATTTCATCATGGCACGGAAGCAAAACGTGTACGATTCCGTCGAGGATGAATCTGTTATAAAATTTTACGTGCTGACTTAACACGTGTCCGTTAAAGTGATGAAGAATAACTTCGTGGGGAAACCTAGATGTCTGAGTAATTGAAATGATCGTCGAGATGTGAAAACCGTTAATTCGCATTGAACCATTGCAGCATACTCTACTTTTATGCCCACAAAATACTATAGTTAATGAGGAGCCCTGTGCACAGTAGTGAGTCGCATATTAGCTGCTACTTTACTTTTTACCTTTAATGAGACTTATAAATCAGGTTGTAATTTAAAAGTTTTCTCTTTTTTTCAGACATATTAAGATATTTGTGACAGTCTTGGTTTTATAGCTCATATGAGTATATGTAAATGAACAGGCTCCTGCGGAAAAAATATTTCATTAATGAAAGCAGATTTTACTCAAACAAAGGTTCATTTTATTTTACTTGTCAAAGGTGGTAATCAAACTGATTTAAACTTAAATTTCATGGTACGTAAGCATTATTATATTTTAATTGCAATTTGAAGTGTCGATTTACCACGTTCTCGGCGGTGAAGGAAAACCTGTATATCTGAGAAGTCTCCCAATTGAGGTCATCCCGTGTTGGAATCAGCGCAGCGAACACTCTTTTGGCTAAAAGCTCTCTGCGGCCTTTGCCCAGTAGTAACATGTATGTAAGCTGCTACTTCTTAATTTTCACTTACGCACCTTCAACAGCGATAGCTTCAATAAATATATAATCATTAGATTTAAGGAAGTGGTTCCCTTCATCCTTTGTTGTCAATAATCCACGCATTAGAACCAAATGGTTTGCTTCTTCTTTTGTAATACGTACAGCAAAGGAGCGGAATAATTTGCCGGCGTCTATTTTACCGTCCGAATACAATCTAGGCGTCTTCAAAGCAAGTGTGAATAGGCTTTTGTTACGCTAAGACAGTGCGATTTACCATCTAGGGCTACATCACCACTTACCACCAGCTGGGATTGTGGTCAAGCACTGGCTTATAATAAATAAAAAATTGAGCTATGGAACTTGGCATCCGTTAAGATTTCAACTCTTTTATTGGACCACAATCCCGAACGTCTTTGATACCGAACTTAGTCCCTTTTTCACATTTCTGTGTTTGGTGGGATATCTTTAAATTTTAAAAGGTTAGATCCTTTTGATAGTCTTAAATAATCGGACTGCCTTGTTGGTCTAATGGCCGTAAACACGACTGAGAGGTCCCTTATTCGAATCTCATGTCAGGCTGATATAAGTTCTTGGGTTCTTCTAACAAAGAAATTCTAAGTGGCAGCCCGGATTCACGAATTTGATGGTGTTTCACTCCCGTGCCTCGGAAAGCACGTAAAGTTTTGGTCCTACACCTGATCTATTTTCGGTCGTGTCGGATTACCGTCCTATCGGACTATGGGATTGAGGGAATAAAGAGTGCACCTGTGTTTGCGCACAAACTCTGAATTTTAATCCTGTCCTTCGCAGATGGATAGTGTACGTTGAGACTGGCCGATTGCGTAAATTTGGTTTATAAGACTCATATAATCTCAAATAATTACAAGGCCTTCATCTTTTTTTCTCGCGTTTACTTTTCACTATTTTCTGTTTTAATTTTTTCCATAAAATTAAATGCCGAGAAATTTATTAATGGGACAGTTCTTGAAATAATTATTTTGTCCAATAACTTGATCGACATTTTTTCAACATCGAATATCGATTATTTGTTCTTCGTTTTTCTTCATCTATCTGGTTTTATTCTTTGTATAAGACTAATGATCTATATTGGTGCCAAATATCAAATTTCTAAGTCACCTGGAAGTGGTACAGTCAGTCAGTGATAAAATGGCACTTTCAGACCTTAATAACTCAATGACTCTCGGACGAAAACTTAATACGCAAGGAAGCCGAGGATGCATCTGTTTTAATAGGCACATCCGAATAACAAACGAAAATCCAAATAATATTTTAGATTTAGATAATTATAAGAACATAAGTTTTATGTTGATCGCACGTTAAAAATAACGGAAAACCTTTTAAATACGCTGTCAACAAATTTCATAGACTGATTTTAGCGCACAGCTTTATCCGACAGGAACGAGGGTATCTTCACTAAAAATCCAAAGAGTCATAGTAGCTCACAACTAACGTGTGCACGTTATACACAAATCAATGAATTTATTAGTTGCAGCCCTCTTTGAGATGAGTAAAGGACTGTGCGCAGCAGGGGGACTTATGTAACTGTAACTGTAACTTCACGTTCGTATCGGTTCTGCAGTCAACAACTCGCTTAACCAGTGTGGTAACTATTGGCTAAATTTCCAAGTAATGTTAATAGGTTTCTGTATAGGCGAATATCTTAATTATTTATGTTTGTGATTTTTTTCAATCTCTATACTACTACGTAGGTCACTCAATAAGTTTTGAGATGTACAAAAAGTATTCTAGATACTATTAATATTTATTTTACATCTTTTCAAAATATTCTCCATCATGCTCTATACAAAGTTCCATTCGCCTAAACCAACTATGAAAACACTTTTGCCAGTCTTGATCTGACAGGTCGGAAATCGCTTCTTCATAGGCAGCCACGGCTTCTTCGGCGCTTGAAAAAAACTTGCCTTTAATTTTTTATTTGACTCTTGGGAACAAAAGAAATCACAAGGAGCTAAGTCAGGGCTGTAGGGTGGGTGACTTAGAGTTTCAACGCCAGATTCCTCAATAAATGCTTTTGTTCTAAGGGAGGTATGTGAAGAGGCGTTATCGTGATGCAGCATGATTTCCGAAGCCCGGTCTTTGCTCTTCTCTCCCGCACAGCTTGAAAAGCTTTGTAATGCAACTGTAGTATACCATTCAGAGTTGAATGACCTACAATTTTCCAGCATTGACGTCGACAAAAGTCCGCTCTGCGAAAAAAACTTGCCACCATTTTTTTGCCGACGTTGCGAGGTCTTTGCAGTTTTGTCAATAACTGTCCTTCTGAGTAGACCCATACCGATGATTGCCTTTATTTTCCGGATCATATTGATAGATCCATGTCTCGTCACCAGTAACGATTTCTGAAACACGCCTACATGCCCGTTTCAAAACGTAGACGCATTTCATGGCACCAATCCTTACGAGTCTGTTTTTCGCTTTCGGAGAGCAAACGAGGGATCCATCGACAACAAAGCTTCCTCAGTCCAAGATGTTGATGTAGGATGGTATGAATGCTCCCCGAACTAATGCCTACAATCTTTTCGATGTCCGTATATGTGATTCGTAGGTCTTCTCGCACCAACATTTCAGTAGTCCATACATTTTCTGCCGTTACTGCTGTTTGCGGGGCCCGGTTCTTTGGTCATCTTTAAGATAATTTTACCCTTTTGAATTCAGCAAACCACCTATAAATTGTTGCGAGTGATGGAACTGAGTCCTTTAATGCTGATTGTAACCGTTGTAAGCTTAATTGTTCGGTTAAATCAAATTTAAAATCATAATATATCATAGCGCGCAAATGTTCACGGTTAATATCCATCGTTTTAAATGAAATCGCGGGAAGCGTTGCAGGAAATCAATAGAACTTTGTTTTTTTTTTATATTGAGCAATTGGCTTATGGAGTTCTATTTTTAACTAAATTTGCTTTTAGAAACTTATAACACGGGTGCGTTCCATTTTTAAATTTCGAGCATCTCAAAACTTATTGAGTGACCTACGTATTTTACGTGGTAGAACCACACTGCAGCTATATTATCGTTGTAGCACGAATGAGCCGGCTCGACCGGGGTAGGACCACGCTCTCACAGAACACTAGCGTAAAATAGTAGCTTAATGCTGCTGTGTTTCATATGGTGAGTATAGAGAACCGGAGACCCTTTTACTGGAAACGAGACATTCCATCTTAGTCCTCAGGGGTGGCAACGCATATGCATTTTATTTCTTAACTGAGGATAAATATAAATGTCTATGGGACAAAGCATCCGCTTACCATCAGGTAGACTGTTTGCTCGTTTTATCAACCTTATTCTATAAAAACGCTACACGCTAAATTATTTTCTTTAACATTTGAATTCGTTTTTTTCTATCATAAGTTTTTAATTCGTATAACCTTTAATACAGGCCCAGGAGCAATGGTGAGATGAACTTAAATAATGAAGGGTGGATAAATGTTTGGACGGCCTTTGCCCTGCAGCAGATCTCAACACGCTGAAAATAATTTATAAATTTTATTATCTACTAGCATCATTATCATAGGTGCCGGCGGGGATCGAACCCGGATTGCTCGCGTACTGTGAAATTTGCAGCGAGCGCTTATCCCCTGAGCTACCACTGCTAGCGTTACTTATAATTTAAATATTAATATTTATAGTGTCTGGAGTCGCTATAATTGCTAGCAAGTTCGTGTGTGTTCCACTTTAGAAGTAGCAAAGTTTTTGAAAATTTTGTGAATATTACAGTACGCGGAAAGTCTAACTTAAGGAACTCTGTGGTGTGAATGTTTGTTTAAATAAATTTCGCTGCATAATGTCATGGAAATTATGTGAACGGTTGCTTGTATTCTAGTGTATGAAAGGCAAAGTTAAACAAACCATTGCCCAAACGATGTATAAAATTTTTTATAACACACTATATTTATACAGGTCTCATAGAATACCAGCGTGAAATAACTTAATGCTGCTGTTTCCTGTAGTGTAGAGAACCAGAGACACCTTATACTGGAAACGAGGTATTCCATCTTAGCCCTCAGGCGTGACAAAGTAGTCTGCATTTTGATTCTTAATCGAGGATGATGGCTATGGGTCACTGAAACAATTTACCATCTGGTGGACTATGTGCTCGTTTGTCACCATTATTGTAAATAAAAAAGGTTGATCAGTATGTATGTAATAATGATATATGGAATATTGTTTCTGTTACCAAATAGAAATGTCCGTACTGTGCACTGAAAGGTACAGATAATCAGTATATTTACAGGCTGTAAGGCATTCCATCTTAGTCTTCAGAGGTAATAATACATCTGAAACCTCCTTGGTTTGAAGTCGGATGCAGGTGTCCATGGAATGCAATAGCCAATAACCATCAGGTGAACTGTTAGTTCCTTTGTCATTTCAGTTTTATATTTAAAAAAATATTTACAAACAATATGCGAGTGAAAATGATTTTAATTTTACTAGTACATGTAAGTTAATCGGTTGTGTTAAATATTTTCTTGCATTTGCATAATTTGCCAAGTTGAATGATTAAGTATAAAACGAAACGAACAGATTGACCACATTGTTCGAATAACTTTCGTTGAACATTAGCTGCATGGAAAATATTTCAAACTTTGTCGTATTATAGTTTATGCTTGAATTGTTTAATTGAGTTTTTTTTTATGATAACTAGAACTAATTAACTATTACTTACAGTTTAACTGATTGTAAATTTTTTTTATGTGGTAGAGTCATGCTGCAGGTATATTACTGATATAGTTGTAGCACGAATGGGTCGGCTCGACCGGGAAAGAACCATGCTCTCACAGAATACCAGCGTAAAATAGCAGCCTAATGGTGCTGTGTTTCGTATAGTAAGTGTGAGAACCGGAGACCCTTTTTATTGGAAACGAGGCATTCCATCTTAGTTCTCACAGGTGACAACGCATCTGCATTTTGATTCGTAATCGAGGATGGATGTAGATGTCTATGGATCACCCCAACCACGTACCATCAGGTGGACTATACGCTCGTTGGTCACCCTTATGCTTTAAAAAAATTACTACTGCAGTCCATGGACTGCAGTAGTCATTTTCGTTATCATCACAGCCTATCAAAAGTCCACTGCTTAACATTAGCTCTCCCCATAATATGCCTCATAGGGGCGTATTTGCTATAATTACCACGCTTGGCAGGAGGGAGGGTTGGCTGCAGCAGTTTTATATTGGTTTTAGTTGTTATCAGGAAACTGGTGCTGCGCATCTCCTGACTTGTTTGCCTCTATCACCTCTTATAATATACACCTAATTACCTACGGACGATACTTACGGGAAGGGAGTTAGTGCATATTCTTACACCGTCACTACACGTTCCATATTTGATGTACGCATTTATAATTTATAATTTTTCAATTTATAATTTAGTTCAGTTTCCTAGCCAAATACTCAAACGCTACTAGAATTTAAGATGTCGTTAAGTCTTGTGGCGTCACAGTCACTTTGACATAAAGTGATAGAGACAACACGACACCTAACGGCATCTCAAAATTGAGCAGCGTTTGAGTTTCATTTGGGCATCAGTCTCTCACTTCTTACGACACTCACGTCATGATATTTTCACGCCAACATCATAAGATACAATATATTTAAATTAAACACCGAACGCTAACAATGCGTTGCATAGCACAACACGAAGTTTGTGGAGTCTTATGGAGGCAGCCATAGTGACAACAATAGACCCAAGTTTAGTACCATCTATCTATCTACTTCTAACTATCTATCATCTATCTACCATCCATCTTATAATAAATATTTCAATTTTATTTGTGTATAGATGTACAACTTCTATACAAATAAAATTAAAGTATTTGTAATGTCAAAATGACAGCTTTTTACTAAATACATATGAAAGTATATACGGTACTTATAACAAAAACACAATTTCTAAAACTTTTGTTGTGCCTGTCCGTCTGTTTATATGCCTGTCTGTCTGTCTGTCCGTCTGTTTGTTCCGGCTAATCCCTGAAACGTCTGAATCGATTTGAACGGGACTTTCACTGCCAAATATCCGAAGTTATAGGGAGTAAATTAAGCTACTTTTATTCTAGAAAAATAATTAGGGTTCCGCGTAAAATAAATTAAAACCCATGAAATCCAATCGTAATAAATAATTAAACCTGGGAAAAGTCGCGGGAAACAGCAAAAATTACAATACTTTTGAATAGGAACATAAATAATATGTAAATCTAAAATGATGAGTTTCATATTTTGCTCAACCATTTAGAGAAAACACGTCGAAAGAAAGACTCACGTTAAAGAGGGAAAAAATGTTTCACTTAGCTTCCGAATATCACATTTGGTAACAAACGGTGGCACGTCTCGTAAAACCTATTTCGTTAAAAGAAAGAGCCATTCAGTAAAATATATGGTATGGGTAGGTACCTATTAATAGGGACTACTGTTATAGAAACGAAAACAAAATTTTCCCTCATTCTATAAAAAAATAAAAAAATGTTAAATCTTTGCTATTCATGATTCACCACAATTTTATTATAAATCATTGTTTAGTTTTAATATTTGTGATCATCTATTGCAGAAAATTCAATGGAATAAACCTATTATTTTTAAATATATTTTTTATTGCAATAGGGAATATTTTTACTTCCAAATGCCAACCTTACCTGCACGTATTTTTTTTTATAAATTATTTTGTACTAAATTATAATACTTACATCGATTAATTTAGGTTTTATTAATAAAATAACCTTGCATAAACTTAATATTAGTAAATACATATTATGTGTTGTTATTTTGCACAAGGTGCATCCTGGTATTTGACAGATGAGGATCTAGCGATCAAATGTTAACAGGAAATAGGAAAAAACTCTGAACATAACTTTCATTGACAGCGGTGAGTAGAAGGGCAGTATTATCAATGTAATGAAATCATGAATTTTCAACATAAGATCCATCTCCTAATTTGAATATTGGTACGACTCGTGCTGATTTCCAGACAGAATAGAATAGAATAGAAAATAATCATTTTTATTCAATATAGTAGTCCAAGATCCCAGGGCCACCAGACGTCACTTATTTTCTGACGAACGAAATTTGATAACAAAATGTGTAAGATTGAGTAGTGTTAGTATGTACTATAATCGCATGCCTACCTGCAACCTTGGCCAGGGGGCCATTTTCCAAGTATCAGGTAATCAAGATACGTAAAACATTGCTTACCTCAAGTTAATTCTCCCAGCTGATTTTCACGTATATGTTATATGATATCGTTAAAATCAGTCATCAATACTCCCAAACACTTTCTATCGGCAGTTTTGCTTTGCAGACGCTTTAAAGCTCTCAAAAAATTACTCAATTTCACTTACATTCTGAAGCTCCATTTTATATATGTTAGACAGACAACTATTTTTAAACGTTTTACAAGAAGGCAGACCGTTCCAAACAGTCAATCATCCCCTTCATTAATATAAACTAAGGACAGAAAGGGGCCAAGAACTAAACCCTGAGGAACACCCAAAGATGCTACCGATCTAGAAGAGTGCTCCCATTACTAACAACTGTTTGCATTCTATTATTTAGATATGACATAATAAGTTTAAGCGGTATGTTTTTACTCCATAATGACAGTTAGGAAAATCCCTTATTTTATTAACACATGTTATATAAATATAGTAAAGGTTGATGTATTGTTAGCAGTTGTAAGCAGTTGATCTCAGAAAAACAGTGGAATATTATCTTATCCAGAAGGGCCAGAATAATTACAGGCTGTGAGGTATGCCATCTTAGTCCTCAGAAGTAATAATGCAACACGCTTGTTTAAGGTTGGCTGCAAGTGTCCATGATAACCACTTACCATGAGGCGAACTGTTAGTTCGTTTGTCGCTTCAGATTTATAAATAAAACGATTTGCAAGCAACAAGCAAGTGAAAATGATTTTAATTTTGTTAGTACATGTGAGTGAATCAGTTGTGTTTCACATTTCCTTGTATTTGCATAATTTGCAAAGTTGAATAATTAAGCATACTAACGAAACGGATGGATTGACAACATTATTCAAATCAGTTCGGTTGAAAAATTGCTACATGGAAAATATTTCAAACTTTGTCGTATTATAGTTTACGCTTGAATTGCTTAGTTGAGTCTTTTTTATAATACTGAAGTGAAAAACGAACTTACAGTCTAAGTGTTTGTATTTTTTTTTATTTTATTATTAATTAATGATCTATGTATGTACTGCCTCTTATTTGTAAATGCGTGAGAAGTCTAAAACTGAAGCGTGCAAATTTTTGCCCCTTGCTTTTGTGTAGTTTTTGTTTTAAATGTGTGTATCAAAGGAATAGTTCTTTCTTTCTTCTAAACAGCTACTGCAGTCCATGGACATCTGCTGCTAATTTCATACAAAGAAGGCTGCAAATGCATTGTTACCCATGAGGACAAGTTGGAATGCCTCACAGCCTGAAATTATATGAGTTCATTATTATTTGCCTGCATGATCATCATCATCAAAGCCTTTGAAAAGTTCACTAATGAACATTAGCTCTCCTCCATAGATTGCTAGCTCTCGCCCATCAATTGCCTCATAGGGGAGATATTTGCCATAGTTGCCACGCTTGGCAGGAGGGATGGCTACCGCAGTTTTTTATTATTTACAGTTGTTATCAGGAAACTGGTGTGCTCACCTCCTAGCTTGTTCCCTCTGTCTCCTTTTATGAAACCCACGGGAAGATATAAAATAGCTTATATTCTTATATCCGCCACTACACGTTCTATATTTAATGTAAGCATGTATAATTTTGCCGCAATTTCTTTGTGAGTTTCCTTCTCTCTTCTCTTAAGACATCACCGGGGCTCGACAGGGCAAGGACCACGCTCTCATAGAATACCAACATTATAACGTGATAGAGCTATGCTACAGCCACATTACGGTTGTAGCATGAATGAGTCGGCTCGACCGGGGAAGGATCACGATCTCACAGAATAACAGCGTAAAACAGCAACTTAATGCTGCTGTATTTGTATGGTGAGTGTAGAGAACTGGAGGCGCTTTTTACTGGATACGAGGCACTCCATCTTAATCCTCGGAGGTGACAACGCATCTGCATTTTGATTCTTAATCGAGAATAGATGTAGATGTTTATTCGACGACGTATCGTTTTCTTTATCATTTGCCACCCTTATTCTTTAAAAAAAAACACTGAACTACGGCATGATATTTTCTAACGCCAACGCCACAAAACATATTAAAAGCACAAATCGAATGCAAACAATGCAATGAAGCATAGCACATCACGAAGTTTGTGTAATCTTAGGGAGACCGCCAAAGAGACAACAATGGGTTCAAGTTTCCTTAAACTTTAAAATTCAGTTATTCAATATTTGTTCCGCGTCATGAAAGCACAACAATATAATAATAATAATATGTATTCAAAACTTTTAATATTTTGAGTTCGGTAGTTAATAGCACCTACAAAATATATGCACGAGATATTATAAAAGACTTGTTAAAAGTTACGTAATTACATAAAATACCTATAAGTGAACTCCTCAAAATTATATATGACAGACAAACAAAAGTTTAATATGTATAGTATGTTCGTGTAATCGAACTCTATGGACTCAAAAAGAAAATGAAATTTATACTATCAAATATTAAACCTGTTACAATACTTATGAATAGCAAATTTTTTTATTTTATAAATTATTTTAGATTAAATTATAATATATCGATTAATTTAACTTAATATACTCGTAAGTAATGACATTGATTTTTATATTATGTTTTTTGCACACGATGCACCCTGATATTTGACAGATGAGGCTCAGGTGATGAAATGTTGACAGAAAAAAAAATTAAAAAAATCTCTGAGCATAACTTTCATTGACTTTTTGGGGGTGAGAAGAAGGGCAGTAATATCACATGAGTAAAGAAACTGTACGGTTTCTTTACTCATGTTGTAATGTTAATATAAGGGGATTTGGTTATACGCTTACTATTAGTAATCACAAAGTTAAAAAAAAACCAATAGAGTTATGCTTGTATTCTGTAAGTTCGTGATCCTTCTCTGCAGGCATATTCGCTTATTCTTTTGACATCAAAATGATAGTCACTTTGTAGTAGGTATAGTGCGTCATATTTTTAATGAGCAACTTCTTAATATTATATATGAAAGTAATATTGCATTCAACGCAATTTAATGCAAAGAGACTATCATTCTGATTTCAACGAAGCTTTATGCGTGCTGCATTCATAATTTATCTATAGTGAAGCTGTCGAAATTTTAAATGCCTGTTCTTTTGTCAATACATTAAAAGTAATCAGTAATAACAATAATACAAAAAGTGTACTTTGATTTGCTGCAAAAAAGGAAATATGAATGAATAAAATGAATGAAATATGAACTTGTAGCAAATGTGGGTGATGAAACAGAAACAATTGAATGCGAATCCAAAATTCAGACGTCTGAGTGATGCTCGATCAGCACTAGCCAAATTACTCTTAGCTCTTAGTAGTACTAAGAGCTACTCCTGTTGAATGGAAGTTCTCGTCCTAAGAATCATGTAATAATAATTTTGTTTATTTATTAGTTTTCAAATAGAAACGAAGCTTCGTTCACTTTAGGCTATTTCTTTCATGAAATTTTCGGTAGCACTCTGGAGTCAGGAAGTGGGTGTTATATCCCTGTTCCTCGGAAAGCACGTTAACCTGTTCTACCTGCGTGTGATCTTTCCTCGTTCGTGTGGGATTGCCGTCAAATCGGACTATCAGAGTGAGGGAAAATACAACGCACCTATATAATCCTGTCATATGCAGATGTTTAGTCTCCATTGGGACTCGCCACCTCGTAACTGCAATTCGGTCTGCAGGACATTGTAATTATATTAATAGTGATAGTTAAAAAGGCCAAGTAGAATATGCATAAATAGGATTTCGTTGTTTAAATTGTTTTAATATTTAAGTATTCTAAAGTTAAATGATACAGAATAATTTGTTACTTAAATCTTTAAATTTTTTAAAGCCATTTTTCAGATATTTTATTTTTCAGATTTTGGTTGCGTCATATAAATAAGTGAAGGCATTTATTTAAAGCTTAATAACGGGAAACTGGGTATGTTGCAAGTTGTTTATGAAACCAAATAATTAATTTAAAAGATGCGTTTGTATTTTACTGTAATAATTGTAATGACTCTTATACCTTCAACACACCTGGACTGCGTCCCAGAATATGATAAGACGGTGATATGTACCCAGGCGGAATCCTAGGCACAAAAGAGCCCTACTACCTAATAGAAGACCTCCTAAGTTCGTCTCTCCAGAAGTGTAAGACATACACTTTGATTACCAGTGTGAGGCTTCTAGTCGAGAACCTTTTTTGCCCACGGTTGTCGTTTCTTGGGCGGATCATTGCAATTGTATACATATTATATGTGGTTAACTTAAGCCACATTTATGTTTTGAAAGCGTTTTGTTGTCTTTGGAATTTGTATGATATTTTGTGACAAATATTTTGAAAAGTACAAAGCGTAGAGTAGTGTAAGGTAAAGCTTGGACCAGTTCCAAGATGCCAACACGTGAATAACCTTAAATGAAACATTTTTATGTGAACACCCAGCTAGTATAATTTTGAACTTTTAGCATAAATTTATTTAGTGCAGTGTTGAAAACTAGGTTAAAAGTACATAAAAATCTTTTAATAATTGAAATAGACGTTACTCTCACTCCATGCTTTTGAAAGTATAAAATAAAGGAGTCTAATTTTCAATACTAATCAAACTATCAGATCTAGATAGAGCTGTGGCAGCTCAGGTGCTAAGCGCCCGGCGTAAAATTCACAGAACGTGAGCAATTTGTGTTCGAAATCCGTCGGTATGAATAAAATTAAGATACTTAGTCGTATAAGGCGTTACTTTGCTGAATTCCATAATATTAAAGACGTTTAAATTAAGTTAAATTCCGCGTAAAGCTGTGTCCGACATAATCAAGACTAATCACAACACCACGGAATAGTGCACGCAATTTTGAGAAAAGGCGGGATTAGGTAAAACTTGTTATTTCTATTGTGACGCGGATAGCTAATTAATTTTAATATCTTTAACCAATAAAATTATTAAATGCAGTTTTAAGCGCTTATTCACCACACGCTCGGCGGTGAAGGAAAATATCGTGATAGAGCCATGCTGCAGCACGCATGGGTCGGCTCGACCGGGGTAGGACCACGCTCTCACAGAACACTAGCGTAAAATAGTAGCTTAATGCTGCTGTGTTTCATATGGTGACTATAGAAAACCGGAGACCCTTTACTGGAAAGGAGACATTCCATCTCAGTCCTCAGGGTGACGCATATGCATTTTATTTCTTAACTGAGGATAAATATAAATGTCTATGGGACAAAGCATCCGCTTACCATCAGGTAGACTGTTTGCTCGTTTTATCAACCTTATTCTATAAAAACGCTACACGCTAAATTATTTTCTTTAACATTTGAACTCGTTTTTTTTCTATCATAAGATTTTAATTGTATAACCTTTAATACAGGCCCAGGAGCAATGGTAAGATGAACTTAAATAATGAAGGGTGGATAAATGTTTGGAAGGCCTTTGCCCTACAGCAGATCTCAACACGCTGAAAATAATTGATAGATTTTACTATCTACCAGCATCATTATCATAGGTGCCGGCGGGATCGAACACGGATTGCTCGCGTACTGTGAAATTTACAGCGAGCGCTTATCCCTGAGCTACCACTACTAGCGTTACTTATAAATTAAATATTAATTTTATAGTGTCTGGAGTCGCTATAATTGCTAGCAAGTTCGTGTGTGTTCCACTTTAGAAGTAGCAAAGTTTTTGAAAATTTTGTGAATATTACAGTACGCGGAAAGTCTAACTTAAGGAACTCTGTGGTGTGAATTTTGTTTAAGTAAATATCGCTGCATGATGTCATGGAAATTATGTGAAGGGTTGCTTGTATTCTAGTGTATGAATGGCAAAGTTAAACAAACCATTGCCCAAACGATGTATAACATTTTTAATAACACACTATATTTATACAGGTCTCATAGAATACCAGCGTGAAATAACTTAATGCTGCTGTGTTGTCTATAGTAGAGAACCAGAGACACCTCATACTGAAACGAGGTATTCCATCTTAGCTCTCAGGCGTGACAAAGTATTCTGCATTTTGATTCTTAATCGAGGATGATGGCTATGGGTCACTGAAACAATTAACCATCTGGTGGATTATGTGCTCGTTTGTCACCATTATTCTAAATAAAAAGGTTGACCAGTATGTATGTAATAATGATATATGGAATATTGTTTCTGTTACTAAATAGAAATGTCCGTATTGTGCACTGAAAGTTACAGATAACCAGTATATTTACAGGCTGTGAGGCATTCCATGTTAGTCTTCAGAGGTAATAATACATCTGAAACCTCCTTGGTTTGAAGTCGGATGCAGGTGTCCATGGAATGCAATAGCCAATAATCATCCGGTGAACTGTTACTTTCTTTGTCATTTCAGTTTTATATATAAAAAATATTTACAAACAACATGCGAGTGAAAATGATTTTAATTTTGCTAGTACATGTAAGTGAATTGATTGTGTTAAATATTTTCTTGTGTTTGCATAATTTGTCAAGTTGAATGATTAAGAATAAAACGAAACGAACAGATTGACCAAATTGCTTGGATAACTTTCGTTGAACATTAGGTGCATGGAAAATATTTCAAACTTTGTCGTATTATAGTTTATGCTTGAATTGCTTATTTGAGTTTTTTTATAATAACTTGAACTAATTAACTGTTACTTACAGTTTAACTGATTGTAATGTTTTTTTATGTGGTAGAGTCATGCTGCAGGTATATTACTGATATAGTTGTAGCACGAATGGGTCGGCTCGAGCGGGGAAGAACCATGCTCTCACAGAATACCAGCGTAAAATAGCAGCTTAATGGTGCTGTGTTTCGTATGGTAAGTGTGAGAACTGGAGACCCTTTTTATTGGAAACGAGGCATTCCATCTTAGTCCTCACAGGTGGCAACGCATCTGCATTTTGATTCGTAATCGAGGATGGATGTAGATGTCTATGGATCACCCCAACCACTTACCATCAGGTGGACTATACGCTCGTTTGTCACCCTTATACTTTAAAAAAATGACTACTGCAGTCCATGGACTGCAGTAGTCATTTTCGTTATCATCACAGCCTATCAAAAGTCCACTGCTTAACATTAGCTCTCCCCATAATATGCCTCATAGGGCGGTATTTGCTATAGTTACCACGCTTGGCAGGAGGGAGGGTTGGCTGCAGCAGTTTTATATTGGTTTTAGTTGTTATCAGGAAACTGGTGCTGCACATCTCCTAGATTGTTTGCCTCTGTCACCTCTTATAATATACACCTAATACCTACGGACGATACTTACGGGAAGGGAGATAGTGCATATTCTTACACCGTCACTACACGTTCCATATTTGATGTACGCATTTATAATTTTGCAATTTATAATTTATTTCAGTTTCCTAGCCAAATACTCAAGTTTTAGATGTTGTTAAGTCTCGTGGTGTCACAGTCACTTTGACTTAAAGTGATAGAGACAACACGACACCTAAAGGCATCTCAAAATTGAGCAGCGTTTGAGTATTTGGGCATCAGTCTCTCACCTCTTACGACACTCACGTCATGATATTTTCTCACGCCAAAACAATAAGATATATTTAAATTAAACACCGAACGCTAACAATGCGTTGCATAGCACAACACGAAGTTTGTGGAGTCTTATGGAGGCAGCCAAAGTGACAACAATAGACCCAAGTTTAGTACCATCTATCTATCTACTTCCATCTTATAATAAATACTTCAATTTTATTTGTGTATAGATATACAACTTCTATACACAAATAAAATTGAAGTATTTGTAATGTCAAAATAACAGCTTTTTACTAAATGCATATAAAAGTATATACGGTACTTATAACAAAAACGCAATTTTTAAAATTTTTGTTGTGTCTGGCCGTCTGTTTGTGTGTCTGTTTGTATGCTTGTCTGTCTGTCAGTCCGTTTGTTTGTTCCGGCTAATCTCTGAAATGTATGAATCGATTTGAACGGGACTTTCACTGCCAGATATCTAATGTTATAGGGAGTAACTTAAGCTATTTTTATTCTAGAAAAATTATTAGGGTTCCGTGTAAAATAAATTAAAACCCATGAAATCCAATTGTAATAAATAATTAAACCCGGGAAAAGTCGCGGGAAACAGCTAGAATTACAATACTTTGAATAGGAACATAAATAATATGTAAATCTAAAATGATGAGTTTCATATTTTGCTCAACCATTTAGAGAAAACACGTCAAAAGAAAGACTCACGTTGAAGAGGGAAAAACTGTTTCACTTAGCTTCCGAATGTCACATTTGGTAACAAACGGTGGCACGTCTCGTAAAACCTATTTCGTTAAAAGAAAGAGCCATTTATTAAAATATATGGTATAGGTAGGTACCTATAATAAGGGACTACTGTTATTGAAACGAAAACAAAATTTTCCCTCATTCTATAAAAAAATAAAAAAATGTTAAATCTTTGCTATTCATGATTCACCACAATTTTATTATAAATCATTGTTTAGTTTTAATATTTGTGATCATCTATTGCAGAAAATTCAATGGAATAAACCTATTATTTTTAAATATATTTTTTATTGCAATAGGGAATATTTTTACTTCCAAATGCCAACCTTACCTGCACGTATTTTTTTAATTTTATAAATTATTTTGTACTAAATTATAATACTTACATCGATTAATTTAGGTTTTATTAATAAAATAACCTTGCATAAACTTAATATTAGTAAATACATATTATGTGTTGTTATTTTGCACAAGGTGCATCCTGGTATTTGACAGATGAGGATCAAGCGATCAAATGTTAACAGGAAATAGGAAAAACTCTGAACAAAACTTTCATTGACAGGGGTGAGAAGTGCAGTATTATCAATGTAATGAAATCATGAATTTTCAACATAAGATCCATCTTCTTATTTGAATATTAGTACGACTCGTGCTGATTTCCAGACAGAATAGAATAGAATAGAAAATAATCATTTTTATTCAATATAGTATTCCAAGATTCCAGGGCCACCAGACGTCACTTATTTTCTGACGAACGAAATATGTAAGATTGAGTAGTGTTAATATGTACTATGATCGCATACCTACCTGCTAGCTTGGCCAGTGGGCCATTTTCCAGGTATCAGGTAATCAAGATACGTAAAAACATTGCTTACCTCAAGTTAATTCTCCCAGCTGATTTTCACGTATATGTATGTTATATTATATCGTTAAAATCAGTCATCAATACTCCCAAACACTTTGTGTCGGCAGTATTGCTTTGCAAACGCTTTAAAGCTCTCAAAAAATTACTCAATTTCACTTACATTCTGAAGCTCCATTTTATATATGTTAGACAGACAACTATTTTTAAACGTTTTACAAGAAGGCAGACCGTTCCAAACAGTCAATCATCCCCTTCATTAATATAAACTAAGGACAGAAAGGGGCCAAGAACTAAACCCTGAGGAACACCCAAAGATGCTACCGATCTAGAAGAGTGCTCCCATTACTAACAACTGTTTGCATTCTATTATTTAGATATGACATAATAAGTTTAAGCGGTATGTTTTTACTCCATAATGACAGTTAGGAAAATCCTTATTTTATTAACACATGTTATATAAATATAGTAAAGGTTGATGTATTGTTAGCAGTTGTAAGCAGTTGATCTCAGAAAAACAGTGGAATATTATCTTATCCAGAAGGGAGCCAGAATAATTACAGGCTGTGAGGTATGCCATCTTAGTCCTCAGAAGTAATAATGCAACACGCTTGTTTAAGGTTGGCTGCAAGTGTCCATGGCAACCACTTACCATGAGGCGAACTGTTAGTTCGTTTGTCGCTTCAGATTTATAAATAAAACGATTTGCAAGCAACAAGCAAGTGAAAATGATTTTAATTTTGTTAGTACATGTGAGTGAATCAGTTGTGTTTCACATTTCCTTGTATTTGCATAATTTGCAAAGTTGAATAATTAAGCATACTAACGAAACGGATGGATTGACAACATTATTCAAATCAGTTCGGTTGAAAAATTGCTACATGGAAAATATTTCAAACTTTGTCGTATTATAGTTTACGCTTGAATTGCTTAGTTGAGTTTTTTATACAACGAAAGTGAAAAACGAACTTACAGTCTAAGTGTTTGTATTTTTTTTTATTTTATTATTAATTAATGATCTATGTATGTACTGCCTCTTATTTGTAAATGCGTGAGAAGTCTAAAACTGAAGCGTGCACATTTTGCCCTTGCTTTTGTGTAGTTTTTGTTTTAAATGTGTATCAAAAGAATAGTTCTTCCTTTCTTCTAAACAGCTACTGCAGTCCATGGACATCTGCTGCTAATTTCATACAAAGAAGGCTGCAAATGCATTGTTACCCATGAGGACAAGTTGGAATGCCTCACAGCCTGAAATTATATGAGTTCATTATTATTTGCCTGCATGATCATCATCATCAAAACCTTTGAAAAGTTCACTAATGAACATTAGCCTCTATAGATTACTAGCTCTCGCCCATCAATTCCCTCATAGGGGAGATATTTGCCATAGTTGCCACGCTTGGCAGGAGGGATGGCTACCGCAGTTTTTTTATTATTTACAATTGTTATCAGGAAACTGGTGCTGCCCACCTCCTGGCTTGTTTCCCTCTGTCGCCTCTTATGACAACCACGGGACGATATTAGATAGCTTATATTATTACACCGCCACTATACGTTCTATATTTGATGTAAGCATATATAATTTTGCCGCGATTTATTTGTGAGTTTCCTTCTCTCTTCTCTTAAGACATCACCGGGGCTCGACAGGGCAAGGAACACACTCATAGAATACCAACATTATAACGTGATAGAGCTATGCTACAGCCACATTACGGTTGTAGCATGAATGAGTCGGCTCGACCGGGGAAGGATCACGATCTCACAGAATAACAGCGTAAAACAGCAACTTAATGCTGCTGTATTTGTATGGTGAGTGTAGAGAACTGGAGGCGCTTTTTACTGGATACGAGGCACTCCATCTTAATCCTCGGAGGTGACAACGCATCTGCATTTTGATTCTTAATCGAGAATAGACGTAGATGTTTATTCGACGACGTATCGTTTTCTTTATCATTTGCCACCCTTATTCTTTAAAAAACACACCGAACCACGGCATGATATTTTCTAACGCCTACATCACAAAACATATTAAAGCACAAATCCAATGCTAACCATGCAACGAAGCATAGCACAACACGAAGTTTGAGGAGTCTTAGAGGACAACCAAATAGATAACAATGGATCCAAATTTCCTTAAACTTCAAAATTCTGTTATTCAATATTTGTTCCGCTTCATGAAAGCACAACAATATAATAATAATATGTATTCAAAACTTTTAATATTTTGAGTTCGGTAGTTAATAGCACCTACAAAATATATGCACGAAATATTTAAGAGACTTGTTAAAATTTACGTACTTACATAGAATACCTATAAAAGTGAACTCCTCAAAATTATATATGACAGACAAACAAAAGTTTAATATGTATAGTATGTTCGTGTAATCGAACTCTATGGACTCCAAAAAGAAAATGAAATTTATACTATCAAATATTAAACCTATTAAAATACTTATAAATAGCAATTTTTATTTTTATTTTATAAATTATTTTAGATTAAATTATAATATATCGATTAATTTAACTTAATATACTGTAGTAAAGACATTGATTTTATATTATGTTTTTTGCACACGATGCACCCTGATATTTGACAGATGAGGCTCAGGTGATGAAATGTTGACAGAAAAAAAAATGAAAAAAATCTCTGAGCATAACTTTCATTGACTTTTTGGGGGTGAGAAGAAGGGCAGTAATATCACATGAGTAAAGAAACTGTACGGTTTCTTTACTCATGTGGTAATATCAATATAAGGGATTTGGTTATACGCTTACTATTAGTAATCACAAACCAAGAAAACAAAAGAGTTATGCTTGTATTCTGTAAGTCCGTGATCCTTCTCTGCAGGCATATTGGCTTATTCTATTGACATCAAAATGATAGTCACTTTGTAGTAGGTATAGTGCGTCATATTTTTAATGAGCAAGCTCTTAATATTATTATATATGAAAGTAATATTGCAATCAACGCAATTTACTTCAAAGCGTCTATCATTCTGATTTCAACGAAGCTTTATGCGTGCTGCATTCATAATTTATCTATAGTGAAGCTGTCGAAATTTTAAATGCCTGTTCTTTTGTCAATACATTAAAAGTAATCAGTAATAACAATAATACAAAAAGTGTACTTTGATTTGCTGCAAAAAAGGAAATATGAATGAATAAAATGAATGAAATATGAACTTGTAGCAAATGTGGGTGATGAAACAGAAACAATTGAATGCGAATCCAAAATTCAGACGTCTGAGTGATGCTCGATCAGCACTAGCCAAATTATTTTAGCTCTTAGTAGTACTAAGAGCTACTCCTGTTGAATGGAAGTTCTCGTCCTAAGAATCATGTAATAATAATTTTGTTTATTTATTAGTTTTCAAATAGAAACGAAGCTTCGTTCACTTTAGGCTATTTCTTTCAAGAAATTTTCGGTAGCAGTCCGGTGTCAGGAAGTGGTGTTATATCCCTGTTCCTCGGAAAGCACGTTAACCTGTTCTACCTGCGTGTGATCTTTCCTCGTTCGTGTGGTATTGCGCCAAATCGGACTATGAGAGTGAGGAATATACAACGTAACCTATGTTTATAATCCTGTCATATGCAGATGTTTAGTCTCCATTGGGACTCGCCACCTCGTAACTGCAATTCGGTCTGCAGGACATTGTAATTATATTAATAGTGATAGTTAAAAAGGCCAAGTAGAATATGCATAAATAGGATTTCGTTGTTTAAATTGTTTTAATATTTAAGTATTCTAAAGTTAAATGATACAGAATAATTTGTTACTTAAATCTTTAAATTTTTTAAAGCCATTTTTCAGATATTTTATTTTTCAGATTTTGGTTGCGTCATATAAATAAGTGAAGGCATTTATTTAAAGCTTAATAACGGGAAACTACATGCTGTGTTGTTTATGAAACCAAATAATTAATTTAAAAGATGCGTTTGTATTTTACTGTAATAATTGTAATGACTCTTATACCTTCAACACACCCTGACTGCGTCCCAGAATATGATAAGACGGTGATATGTACCCAGGCGGAATCTTAGGCACAAAAGAGCCCTACTACCTAATAGAAGACCTCCTAAGTTCGTCTCTCCAGAAGTGTAAGACATACACTTTGAGTACCGGTGTGAGGCTGCTAGTCGAGAACCTTTTTCCCCACGATTGTCGGTTCTTGGCTGACCATTGCAATTGTTTACATATTATATGTGGTTAACTTAAGCCACATTTATGTTTTGAAATCGTTTAGATGTCTTTGGAATTTGTATGATATTTTGTGACAAATATGCAATGAATATTTTGAAAAGTACAAAGCGTAGAGTAGTGTAAGGTAAAGCTTGGACCAGTTCCAAGATGCTAACACGTGAATAACTAAATAAAACATTTTATTTGAACATCCAGCTAGTATAATTTTGAACTTTTGGCATAAATTTATTTAGTGCAGTGTTGAAAACTAGGTTAAAAGTACATAAAAATCTTTTAATAATTGAAATAGACGTTACTCTCACTCCATGCTTTTGAAAGTATAAAATAAAGGAGTCTAATTTTCAATACTAATCAAACTATCAGATCTAGATAGAGCTGTGGCAGCTCAGGTGCTAAGCGCCCGGCGTAAAATTCACAGAACGTGAGCAATTTGTGTTCGAAACCGTCGGTATGAATAAAATTAAGATACTTAGTCGTATAAGGCGTTACTTTGCTGAATTCCATAATATTAAAGACGTTTAAATTAAGTTAAATTCGCGTAAAGCTGTGTCCGACATAATCAAGACTAATCACAACACCACGGAATAGTGCACGCAATTTTGAGAAAAGGCGGGATTAGGTAAAACTTGTTATTTCTATTGTGACGCGGATAGCTAATTAATTTTAATATCTTTAACCAATAAAATTATTAAATGCAGTTTTAAGCGCTTATTCACCACACGCTCGGCGGTGAAGGAAAATATCGTGATAGAGCCATGCTGCAGCACGCATGGGTCGGCTCGACCGGGGTAGGACCACGCTCTCACAGAATACCAACGTAAAATAGAAGCTTAATGATGCTGTGTTTCGTATGGTGAGTGTAGAGAACCGGAGCCCCTTTTTACTGAAAACGAGACATTCCATCTCAGTCCTCAGGGTGAAACAACGACAATCTGCATTTTGATTCTTAATTGAGGATAAATGTAGATGTCTGTGGGCCAGCATCCGCTTACCATCAGGTGAAGTCCTCAGGGTGACAACGCACAACGACAATCTGCATTTTGATTCTTAATTGAGGATAAATGTTGATGTGTGTGGGCCACAGCATCCGCTTACCATCAGGTGGACTGTGTGCTCGTTGGTCACCCTAATTATATATAAAAACCAGCACTCCTGAGGAATAAAAATATTTCAAAGCCATGCAAAGCCGCACACACGCACGCATTGGAGCAGCGCGTTGTTCTAATTGCCCTTTAACCCTCTCAGAAATGAGACGGAGCTCGTGCTTGTGACGTGTGTATACTATAACTTTAACTTTAGTAGGTCATTTTGTACTTGTTGCACTATTCTTACGCTTGAAGTAGTTTTAATCACTACAACATTGGTTTATAATATAATGTGCGAGTTTACTTTGTAATAAATCCAAATAGAAAGTAAACACGAAATTAATAAAATTGACAAATTTATTTTAGAAAAGATTGGAATTGAAAAACGACATAAATTGTAACGATATGATTTAAAGCGTTAAGTGCGGTTGAAAAGCCTAAATTCTTGGATATTTAAGTAAAAAATCACAATAACTGTTCATTTAATCCACAAAGAAAAAATATAGGGTGACAGAAGAGAATTTAATAAATGTTTATTTGAACAAAATTGTATTTTGTCAATCCCTTATTAGAAAAAAATCCCCAAAGAGTATCTATCTTTGTCATATTTTGCAAAATTTCTCCAAAACAGCACAAGCTCTATAAATAGTTTTACACTAAAAAAGGTCTTAAAATATTAATATTTTAATTGAGAGTTTTATTTTATTTCCCGTTTTACTCGAGAAAATATCATTTTATCATTTTAATTTTTTTTTCATTTTGAAAATATCACACACACACACACACACACACACACACACACACACACACACACACACACACACACACACACACACACACAGAGAGAGAGACACACACACACGCACGCACGCACACAAATAGGTCATAAATAATACTTACCTACTACTATTAGGCAAGAGTGAATAGGTCTTTGTTAGTCAGTGCACTTCACCATCTTAGGCTACATAACCACTTACCATCAGGTGGGTTTGTAGTTGCTTTCCTACTTGCTGGTAAGAACAGTAAAAAAATTTACCCTGTGAAAGTTTGCATGTCGATATAATTTTTCTAACCAATCATAAAATGTATTACGTATGATGAGAATATGTATATAAGTATAATGGTTTTCTCACACGGGACAATAATAATATAATATTATATCTGCGCATGAAAACTTTTAAAATCTCTGAATCCCGAGGTATGTCCATATTAAGAGGCTTAATAGAGCCACATTGATTTACATGGGGATCGTTTTGTGATTTCACACCGTTATCTAAAAAAAATTGCACGTATTTTAGGTAGCGGTTTGCAAAACACGATTCCACAAAATTCACTCAATAGAAAATAATTGCAAAGTAGCTTATGAAAATACTTAAATTTTCAACTTTCTGAGATTTCAGTAAAATAATGTTGGGTATTATAAGTACTAGTACAATTATGTGTCACATATATTAGCTACGCTATTGGCCTATTTTGATTTTTAATAAAGTGATTTTACTTTAGGTTAAATAATTTATTTTGCCTTCTATATCAAGAAGCGTTTTTCTGTCACTCCAATTGAATTTGATATTGCTTGCTGAAATTTAGCGTCTTTAGATGGACCTGAATTGCGCTGACCCGGCTGTTAGATATTGCAAAAATAATCGAAAATATTTATTTTACTTTCATGCCGAAGACTGCCATGTTTTATTTTATTACGGTCAAATAATATTTAATATGCTTGTAAAGAAAGTATTTACAAATTTTTTCATTATTATGTTATTCTATTACAGTTATTATCACATCTTAGCTTACATTAAAAATTCTTGGTGGGATGCGATGTAACGCGGATACCTTATTTTCTTCAGGAACTATAATATATACATTTGTTTTTTTTTTGTTTTTTTACCAGGGGAGCTTCAACACAATCTTAAAAATGTTCAATGAATTAAAAAAATGCCGATAATTATATGATTTCAAGTCGGTGTTTTACATTTGAAGATCAGTTATAAAGAGCCATTAAAAGTTCAAATTTTCATTTTGATTAATTTAATTCGAAACTAAAATAAATGTGAAAGGGCTTTTATTTGCAATAATAAATTTCATCAAAAATAACATAGACTTATAAAAGTCTTACACACGGTCAATCATACTGTGGAATATCAATTGTACTACAAAATATTTAAAAGACTATTTCCAGTATAATGACCCAAATATCATCATTAATGTTTGACTGGCACACTTAAAAGTTTTATCAGATGGCTAAATGATTGACTATTATATTATGATAAGGTCATGCTTTTCTATAAAAAGCTGCAAGAAATTTTAAACCACGGACCTATTGGTTTGTTTTACTATTCACTTAATTAGTGAAAAACAAGATGGACTGATCTAAAAGTTTACTTTCTTGTGTAAAAAGTGCTATTTAGAATTTTATGCAGATGATAATTAAAGTTTCTATGTAAATAAGTGTAACATAGCAGGTATTATATTCATTGGTAGCGGCCATCCATATTTGGAACAGTTTTTGCAGCACTACGCCTACGAATTATTTCAAATAAGAAATAGCAAAGCCAGCATCATTTTCTGTACAGAAACCGGCAAAGTGTTGCTCAAGGCACTATGAACAAAGCAGCTGATAAAAATGTTACACTCATAACTGTTAACAAAAATTGTTACTGCAAATGGTCTTATAGATAAAACTATTCCGCCGTGTCAGGTGCAGGAGCTATTATTAGGAGTAGAAGAGGTAAAATTTTGTTTTAGAGATGCGCAATCAATATTGTTTTGTCTGCAATTGTGCATAAAATAAAAATGACTTCAGCCAAAGAGCTCAACTGGCATTTTATTAAGTTCCATCAATTGGTATGGAAAAATAATTTAACCAGGTTTCAAACAATCAATCAAAATTCAAAAACATAAATATTAAAATCAAAAATGTATATCTGTATGTGTATATATACATATAATGATTTATGACCGTTTAGTAACTGACGGTGACTCGGTATAACATCCTACAGTTACGCCGAAACTAAGAGGAGAGAATCACTGTAGAAAACGTAATAATTTATTGCGGAAATTTTAAGATAAATTAAAAAAAATTACAAACTTATCCAAGATACCCTATACGTTACAAAAAAAAAAATAACATATAATAAAATAATGTGATGGCGTCAGTTTTTAAGAAGATATAACAAAAAGAAACGAAAAAAAAAATTTCAAAAAGTTTAGGATCTAATTGACAATATACGGCTGACACTTAATCACGCTTTTGGAAACCACGCCAGTTGTAAACAGACAAAATATTTCTTTTCAAATTTCCGCCGAGTTGTAAGTAGAAGGCCAAAAAGGTCATGTGTCAATTTTAATTAAATATATTTTATATGAAGTGATCTTGACTACGTTTCATCATTTAACCATTGGTTAAATTTAAAACAGGAATTTTACAACTGTGTTTACAAGAAACACTATCAGTTGAACCTTGCAGCTTGTTCATTATTTTTACTGTAAATACCTATAAATGTATATATTCTTAATAAATAATTCCCATAATGTTTTGTATTATGTTTTATTTTGCCCTATCTGAAACGTTCTACGCTCTATATAAAATGTGGCGTATGAAATGACTGACAATTTCTAGAACATTTTATCTAGGTACAAAGATGTTTTACATTTCGCGGCCTCTACATGATATTTTGTCAGCATTAGGTACCCTTCTGTATCTGAAACGAATATGAATATTGCATATGTATAAGATACAAAAGTAAAGTAAGAGGCTACAAAGTCCTCTGCTGGGCACAGGACTCTTCTTATTTCTGAGAGGGTTTTAGGGCAAGAAATGTCCGCCGCGCTGCACCAATGCGTGTTGGCGAAATTGCAATTACAAATTTCATTGGTGCTGCCGGGGATCAAACCCGGGCAAATTTACAGCAAACGCTTAGACCCAGAGCTACTAATACGAAAAAATAAATGCGATTCAACAAATATATATTTAGTGGTTAAACATCTTCAATTACGTGCAATGTAATTGAAGATGCTTAATCATGATATAATTCTCAGTGATTCGCAAGTATAATAGGCAGTATATCACTTTTATACTTGTCACCTCTACAATCTATTCATCTTTGCACTTTTCTAGTAATACAGAATGTAGTCGCTAGACGGTGTTGAAGTCGGCTAAAATCTCTGCGATCGCCGTTTCGTCAAGGTCATTCAAGCTTCTTAAAGCCTTAAGTAGAAATCAATTCAAGTTTACTTTACTTTTTTGACTAGCAGCTTTTAAGCCGCTTAAATATTTGAAAAAATACTCGCATAATAATTAGCTCGCTCCTTCCACTTGACCGCATTCAGCGCAGAGCGGATCGAATCGTCGACGACCGAGTTCTTTCCGATCGGCTTGACTCACTAGCACTGCGTAGAGATGTTGCATCTCTTTGCGTATTTTATCGCATGTACCACGGGAGTGCTCTGAGGAATTGTTCGGACCATTCCAGCCGCTCAATTTGACCATCGCATCGCGACAAAACTCGCGATACCATCCATACCATCTGGATGATTGGCGGTCCACCACTGTGCGATTTAGAAGATGTTTTCTTCCTCGCACACTTCCTTGTGGAACCGATTACTACCAGCGATTTTCCGGACCGATACGACTTAGGGACCTTCAAGAAAAGAGCCTACCTTTAAAAGGCCGGCAACGCATCTGCAATTCCCTGGTGTTGCAGTTGTTCATGAGCGGCGGTAGTCATAACATCAGGTGAACCGCAGGCTCGTTTGCCCCTCTTCTATAAAAAAAAAATTAAAAAGTTCTTATTCGAAAATGAATAACTGCGAATGTTAAAATAATAAGATTTTTTCACTCATTTAAGGGCGGGGTTAGTCTACCCTAGTTCACACATTTTTACATTATCAGTAGTACTAGATTAACACCTATTCTGCTCTCCTGTCAAGCGAATAGTTTTGCGAATGGCTCTGGAGGCGCAGGTCGTGTTGATCCCAGGGCAAGCCTGAGGTTCTTCCTTCACGTGGTTGCTGCCTGTTATTTGGTCTGGTTCAATAGGAAGACAGAACAAGCATGAACGATCCTCATTTTCTTTTCTTTTATCCCCCGCTTTTTCCTATCTTAACAATCCAAGGTATTAAGCGTACCGTGCCGATGGATGCGTGGCTGGGAGGTCCAGTCACAAACGGTGCCTACCTGAGACCAGGGCGATTCGGGTAGTTTTAGCCCTTCCCCGGCATGCGGGGCTCTGCCGGGGTGACCGGGCCACCTAGCTAATCGTAGATGAAGCCGAAGTGGCATAGAGAATGGCTGATAGCAGCTGAAATAGGAGCTAAAGAGGCTCTCTCTCTGCCAGAAGCCCTGGGATGAAATTCATCTGCCTAAACACCCCAGTTACGAAGGCGAAAAACGCAGTCGGTCTGAGGAGGAGTCCCAAAGACCAGCCCAGGAAATCTGTGAAGCAGTCAACGGGGAAAAGAAACTCAGCTTCAGTGCTGGCTCCGCGCGTGTATTAATTCACAATTAGAATCCTATGAGCGTGGAGCAGATGCGGCTGGTCTACCGGGCACTAACGCAGGCTATTGCTAAGACGGCCTGTGGAGCGCAGCCGGAAATGGGACCACAATTTTCGGGTTTCACCCACAAGGCTGGTTGGATTCTGGTAACGTGCCTGAATAAGGCAAGCCAGGACTAGATTGTGGAAGAGATCGGAAAACTGAAATCCTGGCCGGAGCAGAGCTCTCGATATTACCCGAGGCGAACTGCCTGCCTTCAACTAGGCATCAGTTTTCTGATCCGCAGCAAAGCTGACTCTCAGAGGAGGCGGCTGTGCTGTTGAAGGCACAAAATGAAGGGCTCCATACAGAGCTCTGGAAAATCCTCAACCATAGGAACGAGGAGAATGGGTTCCTAGTAACCTTTTCTCTGGACGACCCGTCGGCGGAGGCACTCCGGGCGGCAGGCGGCAGTCATTCTTGGCTTTAAGATGATAAGTTTTAAGGTCAGGAGGCTCTAACGTGGCAATGGAGCCTGAACCGCCCCAACTCCAATCCCCAGCCCTCCACCTCAAGGGTGAGACTGGAACGCCATCAGCGAGGTGACTGTGACCCAAGGCGCTGATCTCGCCTCGGTTCGAGGCTTCCGCTGGTGTCGGCCAGGTGTAAGGTAGGAGGTGGGAGCAGTGAGACCAAAATGTACGCCGGGGTCAGAGCGCTAGTAAGGACCTTTTCTTCCTAAGCAGGCAAACGTTGTCCCCCATGCTATAAATGGTTAACCCCAAGGCTGAGACAAGGGTCCTCCAAGCAAATATTCACCATGCAGCAGCTTCTTGCCGTGTTGGAGGTTTGCTTCAAGAGGACAACATCGACCTCGCCCTCATACAAGAGCCTTGGGTAGCCAACGGTCAAGTTCTGGGATTGTCGGCTGCCGGTAAGATCTTAGTCAATACTGAAGGCAGTAGACCCAGAGCTTGCATAATCTACAATAAAAATATTGAACTTTAGCTGTTCCATAGTATTGGAATGACGACCTGGTTACAGCCTTTATAAACCTAAAGGGATACACAGGGCCAGAGTAATCATTTGCTCAGCCTATCTTCCCAGAGAGAACCCAGTTCCTGCCATCGAGTTAGAGCGAGTGGCGGAGTTTGCCCGTAAGCATAACGCCGAACTTGTGGTGGGATGTGATGCTAATGCTCACACACACAGCTTGAAGAAGCACTAACATCAACGAAAGAGGCGAGTTACTTTTGACTTTCTCATATCCAATCGCCTGGTAAGCCTAAACTTAGTGTGTACACCAAACTTTGTAACGCGTGCTAGGCAGGAAGTTTGAGATATAACCTTGCTACCAATAACATCCAGGTGGATTACTTACTGGTATGTTAGTAGTGAAAACTCGATGTCTGATCACAGACACATTAAGTTTGTGATTAGAGCATCACCAACTTATGAAACTGTTGCTTTTAGGGATGCAAAAGACCTCCTGTGATGTCTACAGAGATAGCCTAAGGAGGAATTTGAAACGTTTCTAAAAGCATAAAAACGATTGAAGGTCTGGAGTTAGCGGCGGAGACGGTAAACGTAAAACATGTAAACGGACAGTTGTCCCGTCAAAACAAAGAGCTCAACATGAGAAGTTCCTTGGTGGAACACTTAGATAACGGAGCTTAGGGAAAGACCAGAAACTATTCAATAGTGCTAGAAAACCAAAGAATGGGATATTTATGGTGCAGCTCTAACCGATTATAATATGTAAATGAGGAAAGCTAAGAGAGCATCGTGGAGGAAGCTATGCGAGAAAGTATAGTCTTTGCCTCGCAGTTTAAGGCTACACAAAATGGTATCGAAAGCTAAACCTAATCAGATCGGCCTTCTTAAAAGTCTGATGGTAACTTCTAATAGTGAAACGGAAACACTGGAGCTACTAGCGTCAACCCATTTCCCAGGGTCACATAACACTCTACTCTCGAACTCTTTCATAGGCTCTAGGAAGGCCTTGTAATGAGGACTGGTGTAGGGCTGCAAAGACAATTAGGCCAAACCTGGTTCACTGGGCTGTTGACTCTTTTAAACCATATAAGGCAAGTGGGGATGGAATAATGCTCATCCATCTACAGAGGGTATCGATATACTTCTTCCTTATTTGGTGAAAATCTTCAGAGCAATTTTGCATGGGGATATGTTACAGAACGATGGACGATTGTCAAAATTCTATTTATACCTAAGGCTGGTAGAAAGGACTACGCTTTACCAAAGTCCTTTAGACCTACAAACCTTCTATCTCCTTCTTCCTTTCTTCTTAAGACATTGGAAAAGGTTATAGATAGATATATTAGAGATGCAGCTGTAGCTACGAGACCTATACACTACAACCAGCATGCCTATCGCAGAAAATCTACAGAAACAGCCCTGATCAATGTTATTGACAGGGTCGAACAACGCTGGAGGATAAGGCAATAGCTCTTTATGCTTTCTAGACATTGAGGGCGCGACGATACCTTACATCACTGCTAGTTGGGGCCTGACATCTAAAAATGTTGACCCCACATCCAGCTGGGTGAAGTCGATGCTCTCAAACAAGGAAAATAGAGCTGTTTGAAACTTCGATTGAGGTTGTAACTACAAGAGGCTGTCCACAAGGAGGTGTTTGTCACCCTCCTTTGGACTCTTGTGGTTGACCAATTATGTACAAGATGGCAGACCTTCACATTGACACACTTGGTTATGCTGATGACCTTGTGATCCAGGGCTTTGCCAAAGTACTTTATCATTAATCATACAAAGAGGCCCTAAACACTTAAACAATTGGTGCAGGGATAACAGTTTATCAGTTAATGCTGATTAAACTGTTATAATACCTACTACCAAAAACAGACAGTTGGACAAATTAGTTACACCAAAACATAATGGTAAAGAAGTACCAATCTCCACTGAAGTTAAGTACTTGGGCGTAACACTCGACCAAAACTAACGTCGAACACTCACCTTAGCAATGTATGTCATAAGGCTAAATTGCCTTAGGTACGTGCAGTCGCGTAGTCAGGAACAACTGCGGCTTGCGTTCCAGTATGATCCTATGGCTGTACAGCAGTATAGTGAGGCCGATTTTTACCTACACCTCCACTGTCTGGTGTAATAAGGCCTACCAAAGACGACTGCGGACAGACTAAATATTCTACAAATGACTGCCTGTAATGGCAACTGGAGCAATGAGGATCATCGCCTGGAGTAGCTCTTAATGCACTTCTGGGCCTAACGCCCCTGATCTTTACTTGAACAAGGACGCGAGGACTGGTTGTATGGGATTAACGCTCATGGTGGTTGAGCTTGCTTTCCTTTAGATTGAGATCCATACTCGACTCAATTAAGGAAACACCGGTCTTATATGATCTCAGATATCACGCGTCCACTATATAATTAAAAAGTATACAGTAGAACTACCCTCCAGAAGACTGGATGAATGGACAGGTCATCTGTGAGGTCGGTACCTTATATGGTATACGGATGGGTCAAAATGGGCCTCAACGTAGCTTTGGAATTTATGGGGAACGACCCAAATTCAAACTTAGTATAAATTTGGGTAGATTCACCTCTATATGCCAGGCTTCACATCAAATTTCGCCATACTTCAGTGTGCGAAATCAATCTGCAAAAACTACGTTAACCATATAATCTATATTAACTCTGATAGTCAAGCAGCACTGCTAGCACTAAGATCAAACTTGGTGAACTCGAAGCTGGTTGGGGACTGCGTGAACCATCTAAACGCCCTTGAAGGTAACAACAAGGTCGTTTTAAGTGGGTTCCAGGTCATGCAGGTAATGTAGGCAATGAAACTGCCGACACAAGCTCGCACGGAAGGAGCTCAAAAGTACACAATTTGGACGAGCCGTTTTGGAATCTCAAAAGCCTCGCCGATTGACCCTGGAAACTCTTTATAATAAATCACTTAAGATTTGGTATGATACACCTGGCAAAACATTCTTAAACCTTAATCCGGGATTTTGATCGTAAATTCGCTTCGGAAGCCCTGGGATTAGGTAAAATAAATTACGCATTCTGGTAAAAGCCCTGACTGGACACTGTTGTCTTAAAAAGCATGTACATCCTGGGACTAAGCAACTCAAGGATGTGCCGGTTCTGTCCCTAGAGGAGGAAACGCCTTTACACATCCTGACAATTGCGGACCCTTAATGAGCAAACGTAGCACTCATCTGGTAAACTATGTATTTCGCCCAGGAGAAGTGAAATTACTCACAGCTAAGCAACTCCTTCCATTCATTGAGGATGTAGGGCTTAGTGAACTGTAGTTAGCAGCGATCACAATAGATCTTTGGTTGCAGTGATACTGGTCTCTCTAGAACTGCATAGCTGCTCGTATAAAAAGACACTTGTATATTGATAGGTCAGTATCCATTCTATTTCTATTAAATTATTTGATGTAGTCAAGAAACACGAAATTCCATAGTGTGATGGGAACATGATTAAAACCTACCTACCAACGACTCTTTTCATCATACAATACTTTAATGTGGAAATTAAATTAAACTTTTTATTTCTTATACAAATTTGAATTTTTTTGTACAATATTTGGTATTAAATCGAGCCCGAAACGTTATTTTGTCCTCCGTGAATTAAGTGGTGATGAGTGTCATGATGCTTCAATTTTAGACATATTAACAGTGATGATGTAATTAATAAAACTTTAAACACTGTTATTGTTAAAAAACTAAAGCTCTTTGGGGTATCTTAACTACTGTATAATTTATGCCATTGCACAGCAAGTAAGTCATATTTTTAATTAATGCGTTAAAATTGGTACTCTTCCAAATTTAATAAAGCACAGGAAAATAATCCCTCTTTTTTTAAATGTGGTAGTAAAGTTGATGTGACTAATTTTAGGCTTATATCCGTACTCTTTGGCATTCCTTGAGGGAGGCCTATGTTCAGCAGTGGACTTGTGAAGGGCTATGATGATGATCTGTACTACCAGTACTTAGCAAAGTTCGTGAGAAAGTAATTTATAATCGGTCATTATGACATTTCTCGTTAATTATACTACTTTAAAGCAGACAGTACTGTTTCTATAAAGGTAACTACTACAGATGCAGGCACTACACTTCTCAAACATAATATATTTGAAGCTTGGGAGAGTAAGCAGGATGCGTAAAGTATTTTTGGGACTTATCTAAGGCGTTTGATTACGTAAATCATGATATCAACAAATGAAGGCATTATGGTGTCTCAAAATATAAAATTATACGTCTGACCGGTTGCAAAAAGTTAAATTACTAATGAAACTAAATCCTCTCGAGCAGCCTTAATTATGGGCGTGACCCAAGGATCAATATTGGGACCATTGCTCATTTTAACATATAGTAAGAAACTATTCCACTTCTGATGTTAGAAATTATTCTCAAAAGTATTTAAATAAAGAACATTACTCGGTAATAAACCCTGCTTACTATCAGGACACCAAGTATATGATAAAATTAAATTATAAATTAACGCTGGTTGCCGGCAATAGACCTACACTTGAAGTGGTTTCTACTTTATTTGAACGTTCTATACGTAAGAAATTATTTAGTTAAACTTAACATTTACAGTGTTACTAACATATTCTATCAAAATGCTGGAGGTCTGCGGACAAAAGGTAAACAATTTTATAGAAATATTCTAAACTCAGATTATGATATTATATGTATAAGCGAAACTTGGTTGTTACCAGGAATCTATGATGTAGAGTTATTTGACTCTCGGTATAACGTGTACCGTAACGATCGTGATTATGATAATTTAACTGTTAAAAAGGTGGTGGTACCATGATTGCGGTTCGCCGAGGAATAAATGTGAGAATGCAGACTACGCAAATTACCTTTTATGTATGATGCTGACGTAACATGTGTTAATATTTTATTGAATCAGTCACCGATGACATCAATGTTGAGGCTATTTTGTTGCTACTTCCCCAAAATGATTATCAAGCGGCTTTGGAATTATCGTTTTATGAATATTTATCTGATCTTAAAATTGACTATCCTAATGATAAGTTTTTATTGGTGGGAGATTTTAATATAAGGGTTGCTAGATGGATATCAAATCCCCAATCTTCAGATAGTAATTTGTATCTTGAGAATCCACATGATAACATATTGACATCGCAATTGTTTGCATTTTTATGCTTTAATGACTGGTCACAATATAATCACGTTAATAATATGAACAACAGACAGTTGGATTTGGTGATTTCTGATTTGAAGTGTATTGTACAAAGAGTCGTACCGTTGTCATTGCCGGAGGATGGCCACCATCCTCTATATGTATTGACATAAGTATTGATTATACTTCAAGTCTGTGTCCACACCACCCGGATAGTACGACGTTTTCATGCGGCGGATTATGATGAAATTAGCCGAGAAATGTCAAATATTAATTGGGAAGACCATTTAAATCTAAACGATATTGATGTTGCTGTTGATAACTTTTATAAAATTGTGCGTGATGTGATAAATAGGTTTGTCCCTCATAAAGTTGTTAAAAATAATAATAAATACCTAGTCTGGTTTAATAAGCGTCTAATTAAACTCATTAATAGAAAACTTAAACTTCATAAAAAATGGAAAATTTATGGTAGACAGTGCGATTATGACAACTTTTCGAATGCACGGCGTGATGTTAAAGAATATAAAGTTTTTTACTATGAACAATTTATTAATCACGCTGAGAGAAATATTCGAGTTGACCCCAAGTACTTTTGGTCGTTCATTAAATCAAAGCGAAAAAGCTGTGATATACCTGATACTCTATACTTTGGTGAAATACATGCATCGGAGGTCAGACAATTGCTGATCTATTTAATTCATTCTTCCATTCTGTATTTGAGCCACCCGGCAATAATGTCATGAACTGCGATACGGAAAATAATAATTGTATAATTAATTGTGTTTACATTGATAATGTTAAAGTCGAAAAATATTTGAAGAATCTCGATATTAATAAAGGTACTGGCCTGATGGTATTCATCCTATCTTTCTCAGACAATGCAGTAAGCATTTAGCGGCTCCTCTTTCATTACTCTTTAATATTTCTTTGAAGCAAGGTGTGATGCCCTTGCTGGAAACAATCCTTTGTTGTTCCCATATTTAAGTGTGGAGACAAACACAATATAGCTAACTACCGTGGTTTCTCCATACTATCTGTTATACCTAAGTTATTTGAAAAAATTATATACGACTCTCTATTTCCTGCAATAAAACCAGCACGGTTTCATATCAGATAGATCCACAAAAACTAACTTAAGCGAGTTTCTGGATGAAACATTGGAGGCCGTGGAAAAAGGCTATCAGGTTGACGCCGTGTATACTGATTTTCAAAAGCATTTGATAAAATTTCGCACAATCTACTGATTGTTAAACTTGTAAACGTCGGTATACACGGCGATCTCTTGAGATGGCTAACCTCATATCTACGTGATAGGTCTCAGGCAGTAGCTGTGAAGGGCTATACCTCGAGCTTTGTCCCGATCACTTCTGGTGTGCCTCAGGGTTCTCATCTCGGTCCTCTTCTTTTTAATATATTTATAAACGGTGTCATGCGTAGCATTCAACATTCGAAAGCTTTACTATACGCTGATGATACTAAAATATTTACATTCGTTAAGAATCTCGAACACGCTTTCCTATTTCAAAACGATTTAAACAATTTTTATGAATATTGCTCGGCTAATAATCTAAAATTAAATATTGATAAATGTTATACTATAACTTATTCCCGAAAAAAAACAACCGATTGTTTACAATTATAAATTAAATAACATTTTGATTAAAAAGTGACCGAAGTGAGGGACCTGGGAGTATACTCGTATCTCGATGATAAACTAGACTTTGCGTCTCACATTGACAAGGCTACTGCCAAGGCTTATAGAATGTTGGGTTTGTCTTCCGACAATGCAAGGACTTCAAAAACATAAACTCGTATATTATGCTCTATAATTCTTTAGTAAGAAGTCATCTTGAATATGCATCTACGGTGTGGAACTCTATTTATACTACTTACGTGGAACAAGTAGAAAGGATTCAAAATAAGTTTCTGAAAAGACTTAGTTATAAATTTAAGGATCATTTTCTACATCATTCATTAGAATTACAGCGTGAACATAGGGATCAGGTGTTCTTGTTTAAACTTTTACATAACTATATAGATTCCCCCTAAGTCCTTCCTTCTAAGTCGTATTTCATTTAGATTCCCTAGGTTAAGTGCTCGCTCCAACGCAGTATTCTCTACTCCTTTTTGCAGAACTAAGTATTCAAAAAATCGGTTTCTGGTCCGTGCTTGCAACACACATAATGAACGATATAACCATATTGATATATTTAACTGCAAACTAAGCGGTTATATTTCATCTATTAAGCAAGTTGATCACGCTTAGGCGCAGTGTGTACTTCTTGTTCTCTCTCTGAATATAAAATTACCTTACTAACATTGCTATTAGGCATGGATTAAGTATGTTTTTCTCTTTGACAAACACAAATATGTACTTCATTTAATTATGTCTAAAGTTTTCGCAATGTAATTCTTAACGTTGGAAACTGTTCTGGCTAATGTATTGTTAAAATTCACCTTACATTCAAATGTGATATAAGAGCTGTTAGTTTCTTTGAATAAATAAATTTAAAAAAAACAGAGTATGCAAACCAACAGCATCAGTACCCACCTCAATGTAACACAGGGCAGCCTCTCCAGCAACACGACCTTCCTTGCCTACTAATAGAATACCCCAACGGTAACGGACATAAACGATAGTGGGACTCTTAGAATTACAGACTGATGCCTCTTAGTCGCCAGTGAGATACTTTATACTGCCAAAACAAGTGGAGGTTACCATTCTACCTTCATTTGTTCGTATTTCCTTTTATTTTTACCCTCATTCCAACAATATATATTCCTTTGTAACAGATGTGGATATAACAAAATGGCTTATTTCAGCTGTTTTCACAGTGTTATGTCCTAGGAATTATTATATGGCGATCAAAAACTGATAATAATAAAAATATATTACAGAAAAAACTATTCGTGCTAAAAAGATATGAATGCTTGGAAATAATGAACATCCTTAGACTTTTAATACTTATGTATATATTTTATAAGATTAAATTGTAATAACTCTTAAAGAAAAATAGTCTGCTTGCTTCTTGCTGTTTCTTCTCACAGGTTTCCCCAGTAAGATTTGTTAAGCAATGGCGTAGTTTTTGACTTTCAAAAGTGCTTTATAAAAGCCAATTTTGAATAAAATATTTGACTTTGACGTTGACACACAACCATACATCATATACACCAGAAAAGAACATCATTAATATTGAAAACCCTCCCCGTTTTATCCCTCTCGTTTTAGGATAAGTGGAGAAAGCAAGTGTCCATCGCGTTACCCTATAAGTGTTGTGGTTCTTATGTCTTTCTTAATATTTTCTTTTAATGTCTCGGGCATGTGGGTTTCCTTACGGTGTTAAATTTCATCGCCGAGCACGTGGTAAATCAGCACTTAAAATTGTAAAAATTTCATTGGTGCCGTCGGGGAATGAACTCAGGTTTCTACTGTGAAATTCACAATGATCGCTTAGCCCCGGAGCTACCATAACATAATATTATAGAATAGAATAGAATAAATTTTCCGGGTGTGGATGTTTGTACTTGTGAAACTTATGTATGTAAAATATAATACCTACCATGGAGAAAATCCCAGCGTGAAAAATATAAAGACATAATAATTTATATTATAACTATGAAAATATTTTATCGCAACCAAAAATGCCGCAACTGCAAATCATGAAATATGACAATTCATTAACCTCGGCTCTATTTTAGAAACTTATGTCTTTTGCGAGAACTATCACGAAAAATATCAAAGGTTATATGATTCATGTGAGCATAATTAAAGGGTTTCGTTACTACTGATACTTACACAAACATAAATTTATGATGTTAAAATACTAAGCAGCTTTCCACAGAGTAGGCGAATTACAGGCTAGATTTCTAGGTTTTATGAATCCGTTTAAAATCATAAGGTATTGATTCAATTTTGTTTGAATCTGATCTTATTTTTATTAATTAGTCATTAGATTTAAGAGGGCTGGTTCTTTTCTCGCTCAAGGCTTAAATATAGCCATTCCACGAAGAAACGCTTCTTCTTCTTGGCACGATGCCACGGGAAGTAGGACTGTATGATAGTTTAAGATTATAGTTTACTTTTTATTATAGTTTTTTTTAATATGTGTATTTTAAGGGTTAAACTAAAGTTTTTTCTTTAAAAGTACCATAGAAAAATATGCAAATGAAATTTAAAGTATTCAATTTGACAGTAAACGTCAAAATTACCGAAAACTATGCTGCCGCGGCTAAAACTTCGTTCGTGAAAAGTTCTTCTTAAACCATAGTTTAAGCCTGACGTAAGTTTTAACGAACAGAAAATATCGGATTACGATTGAAAAATATAAATTCTTAATGACATACTCTCAATACAGAAATAGTCTCAGCATGTAGATGTAAAATTACCTGGCCTGTAAACTATAGCATTTTTTTCAAGACGTTACAAGTTACGCTGGTAGTCTTAGTCGGTAGCTTTAGTCAGTAAACTGAAGTAATATTGACTTGGGCTATATAGTTCGAAGAAGCTACATCTGACGAGGAAAAAGTTTCTCGAACGCTGGTCTCGCGTGCGCAGAGCAGTGATCCTCGCACTAGTGTGACAATGGCTCAGGACCGTGCAGCAAAGGACTTGATGGGCCGTATGATATATAATCTTTTAATCTCGGAGTTACTTTCGCCGATTTTTTATGGAAGAAAGGAAACCATTATACGGCTCACCTAATGGTGAGTGATCACCGTCGCCGCGAACACCTGCAACACCTGGGGAATCGCAGAGTGCGTTGCCTGCCTTTTAGAAAGGGTAGGTCTTTTCTTAAGGTCCCTAAGTTGTATCAGTCCGGAAAACCGCTGGCGACAACAAAGTCTACAGAATGGTCGTGCGGTAAAAATTCGCGAAAATCGCACGGTAGTTGAGCGAAAGTTATCAAAATGGAATTTCAAGTTCTGTGATGAAGTCAGCAGCTGGAATTAATCTAAATAGTGCCTCTTAGCACTTTCGGTGGTAATCGTTTATCTCTGAGTGGTGATAGTATTTTTGCTATTTTCTATTTACTTGCCTACCTGTTAAAGACTGCGTCTCAATTGTAACTAGGAAACTAGAGGGAAAAAAAACCTAACAATACCATAGGTCACACTGTGTACGGAAAAAGGGCCCATACAAAACGATATTCAAACGGACCTCACCATCATCCTTCACAGTTACCTACCTTGGGCAAATCTTTGTTACAGAGATCACGAGGGAACTATGACAGCAAAAAAAAAGTGAGACAGATCGATTCGCCAACTTACAGATTGGCTCAACACTTAGCAAAATACTATCACCACTCAGAGAGACACACAGAGCACACACTAAGTATTCATTTGTTAAGACCTACGTCTTACTGACAATGAAACCGTCACTGATGTTCAGTCCTACTTACTTGCCTACCTGTTGAAGATTTCATCTCAATTGTAACTATTTCCTCGTTTCCTAGAGGAAACAACATGGCAACAGAATATGCAGTATTACTCAGACATTGCCTTACGTCTGGCTATATATTGTGCAAGGAAGAGTTTTACAAACAAGTAGATGGTGTTGCAATAGGCTCACCTGTATCTCACATTGCCGCCGATATATTCATGGAGGACATTGAGGAGAAAGCCCTCTTTACTACACCCATGCTCCAAGGTTCTACAAGCGGTAAGTAGATGACACTTTCAATTTTACCAACAGACAAAATAACTGCATTTATCTAAAATTCAATTTATTATGGAGTTAGTGGCAAATAATTCCTTAGCCTTCCTAGATGTGTTAGTCATCTGAAATCCTAACACCATAGGTCATACTGTGCACAGAAAAAAGACCCATACAAACCGATATATAAATGGTGAATCTCAACATCATCCTTCACAGTTAGCCGTTGGCAAATCTTTGTTACAGAAAGCACGAGGGATCTGTGACAATAAACACCTGGCTGCCGAGCTTCAGCACGTCAAGCAAGTTCTGCACGACAACAAGTTTGGGGTACCGCGCCTACGTCACAGTGACTTAGTGAAGTCGGCCACAGTCGAGCGTCTGCTGTACTACCATATATCAGAGGTGTCACAGACAAGAATGCGAGCTTTTTAGAACATTCTTCAAGCCGCCGAAGATTAGTTAGTTCTTACCATCCGTCAAGTGATATTCTTCTACAAGATGCAGGGTGTACAAGCTTGAGTGAATGTGGTCTCTCATATAGGGCAAACAAAACGATCAATAGAAACCCGCGTAAAGAACACATAGCTGACGTGAAGCTATATATCGTATAGCAACGTTCCGGGAAGTCTGCAGTTTGTGATAATATCCTAGACGGCCCCCGCCATTACATTAGATTTGATAAACCACAAATTCTCGCGAAAGAACATCGATTCCTGCCAAGGATGATACGTGAGACTACTGAAATTAAAAAACTTCCTAATTTCAATAGAGAAGGAGGTACTACCACCTGCTTGGGATCCTGTAATTAATAAAATTAAAACTAAGTCCAAGCATACCACTGCAAGACTTCAAGACACAGTTAGTTCATTCTGCGTAGATCCGACCAAAAGTAATAATTTAAAGGCTGAAGGTACTCTGACATTGGGACGTCAATCACCTCAGTACCATGGGTGCTGCAACACGAAACGTCGAGAATTAAAAACTAAGCTTATTAAACACGATAAAATCCGCAAAAGTAGTCTTATTCAATGTGTCGCGTAAATATAAGAAATCATTATTACTGCACAAATATAAATGAATCATAAAATTTTTCATCATTTATATATCATTATATATACTCAAATTTCTATGGAAAAATTATCTTATTTAGAAATTGTAAAATCTCTCAACATATCGGTCTGATAAAATCGCTGGTGATAGTTGATTCCTCAAAGAAAGGAAGAAAAATTCTTGTAAATCGCACAGTGGTAGCCGCCAATCATCCAGGTAGTATGGATAGTATCGCGAGTTTTGTCGCGATGTGCGATAATAAAATTGAGCGGCTGGAATTAGTCCTAACAACTCCTCAGAGCACTGGTAGTAGTGGGAGGTTCGATAAAATACGCAAAGAGATGCAATATCCCTTCGCGGTGCCAGTGGTGAAGCTTATCATAAAGAGGTGGGTCGCCGAAGATTCGAACCGCTCTGTGCTGGATGCGATCAAAGGAAAGAGCTGGCACTGCGGAGCCCCGGCCCAGAGATTGGAACAGTATTCCATGTTGGTCCGAACCTGCGCCTTGTCAAGTTTCAGCCGCTGTGCGGAAATTAAATACTGTCCTGCTCTGCAGAGCACGCCAAGCTTTTAAGAGGTCAATTTGGCCATCTCCTCAGTGACCACAAACTGCACGTAATTCGATAGGTCGACGCCGAGGATTCCGATACTGCCTGAGGTCTCAAGAGGTGCCCTGACACTGAGTAGAGACTGAGGAGATAAGACAAAGTTCTTTTAAACGGTAACGCGCAAGCTTGTGTCTTCTGGGAATTGAACTGGTCTAGACTTAGTCCCCCAATCCAAGACTTTGTTCAACAAAGACTCGACTTCAAACATAAGTTTGTTCCGGTACTCGGCGACGTTTTCCCGAGAAATATTGGCACGGCCGGTGTACAAAGTATCAACAGTGCTGTCGTTCGCGTATCAATTAATGTTACTGGTTTGCTAGATATCATTGATATGCAGAAGAAACAGCGTTTGTGATAGCACGTAGGCGTTTGCGAATCGGAGCATGCACCGTCTATTACGACTTTGATGATCCGATCTGCAAGTAAACTGGTGATCAATTGCATAATTTCTCGAAGCCTATAAAGTAAGCTTCGAAAGAAGCGCTTTATGCCAAACAATCGAAGGCCTTCGCTTTGTACAAATAAATGGCAAAGGCCTCTTGGACTCTACTGCTTCCGCCCTTCTATGAGTTAGGTAAGATTACCAACTGATCGACTCCGGCGAAAACCGTATTTGGCAATCGATTGGTGACCTGGTGAGCTAGTGATCCTCAAGGTACCTCGTGAGCTGGCAGTTTATAATGGATTCCATTATTTTTGGAGAATAAGTAGGTGGGTATCGAGTGGACCAAACCTGTCTTTGAATTTGGGACTACGCCTTGGAGTAGCAGTACCGAAAAGACGCATTAAAACCGGTGCCAACGCCGGAGCACGTCTTCAGCCCAATAAGAGGGACTCCATCAGGCCCACTCGACTTGTCTATGTCCAGGAAGGACACCGGAGCGCTGTGTAAACAGCAAATCCTGCATTGAGCATTCACACGGTTGGTTGGCGGTGTGTTCCGTCAACAAGTCGAGTTTGACGCAAAGAAAGAGCCTAGCAGAACGGCTTTCTCCTTTGCGACATGGGCAGTGAATCGATCTACCTGTGGAGAGATGGCGAGATGGCTGACAGGAGTTCCCTTGGATAGCCTCGGCAAGAGACCAGATTGAACGTGTTCCAGAAGGTAATCAAACTAGTTTCTCATCAATTCTGCCGATGTGCTCTGATTTTGCCTTGGTAATGACACTTTTGAAGGACCTGGAGGCGGAATAATTATACTCCTTTTAAGAGCGCTAGTGTTTGCGTCAGCCCAGGCCCAGCACTTTTGCTTATAGGGTGATGCAATTTACAGGAGTGAATCAGCCATGTTTTGGGCTGAATTCTGCCTCTGATAGATGATGGACTCAAAAGTTCCGCTGGGTTTCTTGCTGGTTCTTCCCAGGACAGGTTTTTCGAACCAGTGGTAATTAGACAAAAGTGACTTTCAATAAGTATTATTTATAATCTATATTGAATAAAAAGTTTCTGTTTCTGTTTCTGTTTCTGTTCCATTCCCTGAATTACCACATCAGCGACAGAAATCGCAACAACGTTGTGATCATCCGGCGAGAAGCAAACCCGGCCCCAAGGTAGGATTCAAAAAGGACCGCACCCGTTCCAATCGGCCGACCTCTAATAATAATAATAATAATTCGTTATTGAACACAGAATTAGTATACAATTCATTGATACCCTGACTCCTAAACTAGGTTATCCTGTATGTTAGGAGGCAGTTTCCCTCCATTCAGTGATCTTATTTTCCGTGTACAATACAGACTATAAAATATAAAACAAAAAGTGTGTGTGCGGGCGTGCACCAACGCACACACACACGTTATTTACGCACACCCTCACACACGCACATGTGTGTGAGGGTGCTTGTACTGCGTGTACATTTGTGTGTGTGTGTGTGTGTTTAATTTAAAAAATTATTAATAATATTATATAAACAAGGTGCTTGGTAGTCATATTGCCTTTTCATAAATGCGCTTTTGACGAATGGTACTGGACATTTTGTGTGTTCTTTTGTTTTACATATACTGGGGAAAAATTATGATATCGTTGATGCATTTATATATATACGATTTTCGTACACTAAGGACATTTGACAATTCGTATACTTTAGATGTTGGGTATGTATAAGGAAGATGTAATATTGTTTTAAAATAGATCTTTGAGCTCGCCCGGCCTCAATAATATATGTTTTGGGAGCTCCACCCCATGAGCAGATGCAATCATTTATGAGACAATGACAAAGGGCGTTATATGTCTGAATTATCAGTTTTAGTCGCTACATTGTTAGATTCATAAATACTATTGTTAGTGTCCGAATACGTTTAGATATATTTAATATATGAGGTTGTCAGTTTAATCTTTCGTCTAGGATTAACCCAAGGTTTTTATCGTAGATGTTCGTTCTAATATTGTACATTTACATCTCTCCTTTTTGCGACATATTACAAGGTATGTATGCATGGTGACAGAAAAGCTGTGTGGTGGTTTTGAGATTATGGTTTTGTAAAAGCATATATATTTTGTTAATGAACAATTGAAGAACCAAGAGGGCATCGACGGAGACCTGATATCCGTCCGGATGAGAGGTCAGCAGAAGTCCAACAGAGAAGGCGCATGATCCTCTACATCTAGGATCCGCGTAGGTGAAGTAACCAGTTATGTTAGATCATATGCCAAGGAAAATTCATAAACAGATCTACCCGCATGATCGGTTAAACGAAACAAGTCATTCAACAAGGTGAGTTAAAATCACCGAGGATCACGATCTCCGGATGGAAACTGTCGTAGCACGGAATCAGCAGCCATTCGGAATTGGTCGATGAGTCGTTCTGTGTCGGCATTACCGCTATGGAACCTATAGAGAGGCACCGTGAGACGCACATGGTGGCATGCATGGTGGCATTACACCGGAGGCGTGGAGCAGAAGTGCGGTGGTTTTGTTCTTCAAGAAAGGCGACAACGCTCTCTTGAAGAACTACAGATCGATTTCCTTCTGAGCCGCGTCTACGTGCTGTTTTCGAGAGTCATTACAGATCGTCTCGCGCAGACTCGACGACTTCCTGCCTCGAACAAGCCGGTTTCCGAAAGCTTTAGCACCACAGACCACATACCCGGCAAATTGTACAGAAGTCCGGTACAATTTGCCACTATGTCTGGCGTATGTGGACTATGAAAAAACTCATTCCGTTGAAATTTGGGCGGTGCTGCAGTCCTTTCAGCGGTGCCAGTTGACTGTCGGTATATCGAAGTGCTGAAGTGCTTGTACAGTAGGGCTACGATGGCTATCCGACCGTACAGAACAGGAGTACGAAACCTATCCAACTGCAGAGGTGTAAGACGGGGTGACGTTATATCCCCAAACTCTTCACCGCTGCATTGGAGGACGTTTTCAAGCTACTGGACTGGAAAGGATACGGTATTAACATCAATGGCGGGTACATCACTCACCTTCGATTTGCCGACGATATAGTCCTTATGGCAGAATCGCTGGAGGACCTAAGCACTATGCTCAATGACCTCAATAGTGCCTCCCAACGGATAGGTCTTAAGATGAACATGGACAAAACAAAGATCATTTAATGTCCATGTCACACCTATGCCGGTAGTTGTTGGGAGCACTAAGCTCGAGTTGTTGACGAGTATGTTTACCTGGGACAAATAGTCCGACTAGGTAAGTCCAACTTCGACCGGAAGGTCAATTGACGGATTCAACTCGGCTGGGCAGCGTTCGGGAAATTACGGCACATCTTCTCGTCAGGTATACCTCAAAACTTGAAAACGAGGCTGTACAATCAGTGCGTGTTGCCAGTGATGACATACGGAACTGAGACGTGGTCCTTCACTGCTGGCCGGATGAGGAAGCTCAAGGTCGCTCAGCGAGCTATGGAGGGCTATGCTCGGAGTCTCTGCGTGATAAACTTAGAAATGAGGTTATCCGCAGTAGAACCAGCGTGACCGACGCCCAACGGTTAGTAGCTGAAGTGGCAATGGGCCGGCCATATAGCTCGAAGAACCGATAACCGATGGGGAAAAAAGGTTCGTACCGGCGGACGAAGTGTAGGGCGTCCCCACTAGATGGAGTGACGACCTGGTAAGACATGCAGGAAGTCGATGGATGCAGGTGGCTCAGGACCGTGCTGTGGCATTTTGGGGAGGCCTATGTTCAGCAGTGGACTTGTGAAGGGCTGTAATGATGATGATGATGACAAGAACAAACTCAAAGGCAAGTATAGTCGAGTGATTTGCGGGTTCGTTTGTATTTCGTCCTAAACAAACATTGTGTGTTACTCTTTATAAATCTAACTGAATTTGGCAACGCTTTCAGTTCGACGAAAATGTTGGAAATCTATCGGCTGTTTTAAACTGTAAGATTTTTTAGTAATTGATTAAAATAAAAGTTATTGAAACGTCTTCGTAATATTGCATGACGTAAGCGCTAAGCGCGCAGGTATATTCTACTAGGGCCTAAAATTAAGATTCCAACGTTTTGTCGCATGATATAGTATCTATCAATCATATTGTACATATAAGTGATATAAAAGCACATTGTCAGAAAGATAAATGATTGCTGAACTTATTAATATTTTTTAACTCGATTAATTGGTATTTTTACATAAAAGGTTTTCAGTGGCTTATGGTGTGGATTTATCAAGTCGGCATGGCTTCGTAAACACGATAACTTTTGAAAATATCAATTTTCAACTCAATCTATTTTAAAATTCTTCATCTATCATGTGGAAAGCCATTGAATGTAAATTACAGTTTAATTTTGATTAGTTTAGTTATAATTTTTTTCGGCTGCGAAATGTCGAAATATTCGGTGTTTTAGCAGCACTGACCTCTATATATCGACTGGCACACCGTGACATAATGAAGCGATTTGATTTTCGCAATTTTGGTGCTGACAACAGAAGTGAACGCCCATGGAACTAATAATAGAGATAAGACAGTGTGAAAAATATATCTATAAAATTCTATACCCAGGCCTACCCGTAACGTCCATTCTATTTATGTATCATATTAATATAATGCCATACAATAAATAAATGTATCAATTAATACTGGAGGCCTTAGACGCAAGCTTTATACCTCATATAAAACCAAGATCAACGCTGCGTTGATCTATCTACATTATTCGTAACTGCAGAACGGATTTTGTTCCGGTTTCAAATGAGAAAATGCCTACGCATACCTGCATTGCGGGGGCAAGAACGGATTATGTCGGACTTGCCTACTAAAACCCATGATGTTCCACCTTCATCACATTGACAGGGCCACGGAAACGCTTTCAAGCACATCCGCGGCCCCACCAGCGAGACCCTCCTGGTTGAAGACTTCCTCCCCGACTTCCCGAGCCCGATATGTGGCGGCCATGGAGCCAAGAAAAACGAGCACTCGGAAGCACCGGTGGTACAGTCCGCAAAGTCGTGGCGGATGGTTGAGTAGTGCATTACCGCCAACAATCCTCTTCCCTTGCGACTCCACCTCGGCTGCAGTGATATTGAGAAAAGACTCTCCTCTAGCCGCAGCTCACACTAACACACATTCAAGAGTGGCCACCTTGGGCCAGCCCTTCACTTCGGACCAGCCATGTTAGTCACCCTACGTTTACCATGGGTTATCAAGTTCTTCTTCAGGAGGTTATTTCTCACCTAAACCACAAAATAAATAATAGTACTACGCCTAAACTCACGCAAACTCACTAAGGACATTAATAATTTTGCAGTTTCTATATAAATTTATTCCTTGATACAATAAATTGGTCATAATAATTATACAAATTTAACAAACTTACGTCTTGTAAACACAAAGTCATCACCAGGTGACCTTTCTACAATTGGCTATGGCCCTTGAGTCTAGGACAAAATAAGGAAGAAATAAAAACATTCGAAATAATAATCTAATACTTTTATACTTACTGGTACTGGTACTACCAGAAAATATTGTGAGTTTACTGCACTTTATCAAAGTGGTGCGTTTCTCATGTCTAATAAAACAGTTGTCTGTGAAGTGTTTAGAACGAAGATAATCATTTTCTTTCGGACGCCAATTTACATTTTTGTGCTTTTAGCCATAATTTAAGTCTAGATTCAGTTGGAAACCTGTTATAGACAAGGTCGATAAGTATTATAGACAAGGAACTCGACAACCCTATTGAATTTTTTTGTTTATCAAAACAGTAATATAAAGCCTAACATGTTGGTAATTACGATATTAAGATTAGTAACAAATTTTAAGTACCTATATTATCAAATAGTTTTAATTTGCTTAATATTAGCTGCAAATTCACTTACTTGTGGAATGTTATCCCACTTTCCTTTTGGTAACGAGTTCTACATAATGCACACACTCATTTTTATTAAAATAATTCTTATTATGTAACTAAAATCAAACATAATCAAACCACATAAAATACTTTAATTTTTGGTTTATAAATTCAAAATACAGAGATGCGATTTAAATAATACAACAGACTTTGGCATATTATGTAAATTTTAGTTCCCAGTACGGACAATGAGGGCGCTTCAAATAGGCATAAGAATTTTATAAGGCATAGCCAGTCCAGCGTACTTGTATATATAGAGGTCAATGTTAAGCAGCCTTGTGTGAATTTATTTTTACTAAATAGAGACTGCGTCACTCACTCCAGTTAGTTCGGCGTCAATCACCGTCGTGAGTGGATACTGTATCAGTTGTTTGCAGCGGCTCAAAAGATCGATAGCGCAATATTCGAAAAACCAAATTTCTTACATACTTAATTATAATAATAATCAGAGATTTTATTACAATATTTTAAAAGCACAGAATAATTAATTGCAGTACGTACTAAAAGTAAGTAGGATGTAATATTTATACTTAAATACGTCTTGGACTTTATGGGTGACTTGAATGATGATATGATGATCATATGAGCATTATGACTTTTGAATTTTCAAACTTTTTAAATTGAAGTTTGACATAAAATGTGGAAAATTGGAAGTATAATAAGGTTATTAGTGAAAACTTGTGTGTAATTAAACTACTTTAAAATTCCGTATAATCATGTTATACGTAATTATTTTAATGCGCTTAGGCATGCCCAATTGGATTTACCAATATTTTTAAAACTTTATTTGAACTTCATGATAGTATACGGAAGCGAGTTTATGACCACGAACTTGAATGGAAATATTGTGGTTCCTAAACGTCAGATTTACTTTTGCAGAAGAAATATGCTGAGAAGACTACCGAAGATTGCGACATCTTAAATTTTTAATATTTTTGGACATCTCACATTTATATAGGTTTCATGCCCATCGGTCTGTTTTGTAAAATAAAACAGCGTCGTTTCCATACATTTTTTCTTTGTGTCTCAGAACCTTAGGATTGATTGAAGCTCTTATATAGTTATATACTTCTTATATTTTTGACATGAAAATTGGTAACTATATTTTTACCACTATTAAATGGAATACGCAGTTAGTATAATTATACTCGTATTTTTATTAACAGAAACAAAAACAGAAACGGAAACTTTTTGATTCAATATAGATTATAAATAATACTTATTGAAAGTCACTCTTTTGTTTAAATACCACTGGTTTGAAAAAAACCTGGGAAAACTAACAAGAAACAGCAGGACCTTTTTAAAATAACAGCTTAAAATCATGTATGTTACACAATTAACCACAAAACAAATTACAAATAGCTTGTGTGAACACATCATTCCCAGAGGTTATTATCATCCATAAATTCCCAATATTATGATAACCCTTTTTATACAGACTATGTTTAATAAAGTTTTTGAATTTTGTAGTTCAATTTTGTATATTTTCTGGGATTTTGTTGTAAGCGTATACATCGCCCCAAGAATGAATTACTGTCTCGGTGGAGTCAGTAACTGGTACTACTAGCTTGTGTTTGTTCCTAGTATTTACAGAATGAATATCACTTATTTTTGTATAACTACTTTTATTTTTGTGTACCTACATTACATTTTCATAAATGTATTGAGAATAAATTAATATATTAATTTCCTTAAATTTTTGTCGGATCGACTCTTTAGGTTTTAAATCATAGATTGTTCTTTGGCCTCTTCTGTAAAACAAATATAATTTCAGTGTCAGTCGCGTGTCCCCATAGCAAAATACCATATGATATTATGCTATGGAAATAGTTAAAATAAACAAGTCTAGCTGTTTCCACTGGTAAGATTTCTAATCTTTTTACAGCATATGCTGCAGAACTAAGTCTGCTGAAGCATCCATTGAAGTTCGCGTTCAAGAAAAATGGTGGTATCGACAAGACTCAGTTCTCTCCATTTAAAATAACATTAGTATTTAATTGTCTGACATTTGAGTCATGAACTTTATACATTTCGTTTTAGTGCTATTTAAATGCAAGTTATTAACATTAAACCAATTTACTAATTTAGATATAGCATTATTTACTTCGTCATATTTTAATAATTGACTTTTTAATTTGAAAACTAATGAAGTGTACTATGTAGGGTAAGTCATTAATATATTTACGCCCATTTGTACTATCGACCCGGAAGTGCTCATACTATTAATGACAACTTTTGCGTTCTGTTAATTAAATATGAAACAATTAATTTAAGAGCATTACTTCTTACACCGTAGTGTTGTAGTTTCCTGATTAATGTTTCACGGTGAACACAATCGAAGGCTTTGGATAGGTCACAGAATATACCCAAAGCATTCTGTGAATTCTCCATGCATTGAAAATATATTTAATCAGCTCAATATTAAAAAAATTAAAATTTGATCAAGAATATTTTTGAAAAATTTTACTTAGTGTTGGCAGTACAGAAATGGGTCTATAATTGGTGGGGTGTAATGTACTACCAGATTTAAATAAAGGTATTACTACTATGCTTCATCAAAACAAGAAACACATCATATTTGATACTAGTATTAAAAATAATAGCTAGTTGAGGCGCGATTATATCGATTATAGACGCAATAACTTTGAATGAAATCCCCACAGATCCGCAGTTTTCTTAATATAAAGTTTTAAAATATTTTACAATATCTTTTGATGATATTTTGAAATGTAAAATTCTTTGTACGCATTTAAATTTTGTTTAAGTAATGATTCGGCGACGGCAGGAGAGAATTCAGTGACTTAGTGGTTAAGATCGGAATATCCGTAAAATATTTCTCAAAAAGCATTGCAACATCCTGATCTGATTCCGTTAATTTGTTGTTAAAACTTAACCGGTAGTTTAATTTGAGAGTTGATACCAGTTTCTATAATTATACTCCACGTCATTTTAATTTTATTAGAAGCCGTCTTAATTTTGTTGCTCAAATGCAAAGACTTGGCTTTAGCACACTCCTTTAAATATTTTGAATATTTTTACATATTTCATGTCACGGTAAAGTTCACATAACCTTTGTCTCCTGCTCTTATGGACTCCTACTGTCGCCCATTCATTGAAAGCCTTCCGACTGTTTTGGAAGTAAAATATTATCAAATTCATTGCAAATAAGTTTAAACACTGTTCCATACAAAAATAGGATCATTTTTGTATGAAAGTGATGAAATTTTCTTCACTATGTTACTTCTAAACTTCTATAAACGACGTGCATTTACAGGAAAAAACACAATTTTCTCATCTATTTGCTTTTGTGAACATAAGGTAACGAAACTGACTGTCACAGTGATCAGAACTCAATTTTGAATTATGCATTTATGCAACGGCTTAAAATTTGTAAGATGTTATCACCATGTTTTACATTCTGTAATACGCGTTGGCTCTTAAAATAAATTAAAAGACCGTATGATTTAAATAATGATCTAAATTTAATATTTGGAGAAGCTTTAGGAGATTGATATGAAAGTCTCCACATATTACAACAGATTTATTCTGTTTATTAAGCTTAACAAAACTTTCTCCATAATTTTTCAAAAGTATTGTATATAGAACATGGGGTCTGTAGACGCTCACAACAATGAGGTGCTCAAACTCAACACATGCCATTTCTACAGTTCACTCAACAGAGAGGCTCACAATATCTTTACGTTCTTTACATGATAATAATTTACTAGCTAATATTAACGAGCCACCTCTTAAAACCGTTTGTCTATTGAACGAAATGACCACCTGGTGATTACTGAAATTAAACATTATGTTATAAGCTTTTAACCAATGTTCAGTAATACATAAAATAAGAATATTTTGCTATTTAAGAACAATTCAATTTCTAGCTCTTGCCTATCATGTCTCTTTTATTTTTTGCGCCCAATGCAAAGGCACCCTCCGGAAGCGGGGGAGGGAGGTGGTGAATGCTCCTAGCATACCACGCAGCCGGCTGCGTGGTTATGTGGGACTCACTGCGACTAACCTAACCTAAGTGCCTACCCACTAAACACCACCTTGGGAACGGTATTAGCCATAGTGGCCTTTCTACCGAGATTTGATGCGACCCCCTTAAGGGAAAGGGGGCGCAGGCGGCGATTAGCCGCTGAGAGTTTCGCCCAATTAGGGCATGCTATACATTGGAAGAGGCTTGGCAGGCCAAGAGGCAGTTCAGGTCGGCCAGCTGGTTGGGGGTCCGAGAAAGAGTTTCTCGGTCTGCGGACTCGATAGTGAGAGGAAGTGGGGCTGCATGGGAAGCTGCTTCACGAATAAGGTGATAAGTGAGATTCTGAGGCTTTGAAGAAGTTCTCAGAGAGTAGTTTTAGGAACTGTTGTATTGTGGGGAGCTCTATGTCTCGGAGGAGGTCGGCGTTACGGACGTACCAGGGTGCGTTCGTAGCCCAACGACAGAAATAGTTTTGGACAACTTGGAGTTTGTACAGGGTTTTAGGTTTTGCGTGAGCAAAACTTGGGGCTACGTATGTCATTACTGGTCGTATACAGACCTTATAAAGGGTCGCTTATTGCGGAGGGACATTTACTCTGTCGGCCCAACATACTGTTGAGCCTACCCAGATAATATCGCGCGTTTCGAGTTACTCTCTTGACATGGGGCTCGAAAGTGAGCCTCGTGTCAAGGGTGACACCTAAGTATTTGGCGGACGTATGCCAGGGGACAGGGGTCCCTAACATACGGATTAGCGGAGTGATAGTGGGCGGCGTCGTTTATATTCGAAGTGAACGGCGGAGCTCTTCTCCGGTTCACATCGATACGCCATTTGTGGAACCAAGCTCCTAAGTCATTAACTGCTTTTGGATCTTGTTCCGTATAAAGGTAGTGATGTGCCTTTGCAGTAGAGGCAGTGTTGTCTGCAAAAGTGAGAGCTGAACACCATTCGACGGTATGGGAATGTCGTTGGTGTACAGGATATATAAAAAGAGGGCAAGTACGGAGCCCTGAGGACACCGGCTTTGATTGGACGCGAAGAGGCGTGCCTTCGTGTCTGTAACGAAAGTTACGGTCTTTCAAGTAGGAGGCCACGAGACGTGTATCTCTTAATAGTGTTTCACACTGTTACTATTATTAAATATCACTACAGCCCATTACAAGTCCACTGTTGACATAGAATACCGTTACCATTGCAGCCTATTAAAGTCCAACACTAAGCATAAGCACCATATAGATTGAAATATCGAAATATCCCTCAACAGAGGATATTTGACATAGTTACCACGCTTGACAAGCGGGTTGGCAACCACAGTTTTATTTTAGTCGTTATTATGAACTACTGTTTTTTTCTTCTGTCTCTTGACACCCATACAGATGAATTGGGGTAGTGGATATTGTTACATCGCCATACACGGCTCTCGTAGATTAGGAAAAGATTAATAAAAATTTAAGATTAAGAGACATTTAATGGACCCACAGGTAATTGAAAGCTTTGCCCCGAGCTACCAAGACACGCAAATTAATTCCACAAGAACAGATTAAACTTTTATATTTTTTCTATTTTACTGACCTAATTCAATCGCATACATTCTTTATTTTATTCATTTATTACAGCCTTTCACAAGTCCACAGCTGAACATAGGCCTCGCCTAAGAATGCCACAAAACTTGGTTCTGAACCACATACATTGCTCAATTCTGGCAACTGTCATAGTTGATTACAAAGAAACTTAATACATATTTCAATATAAATGCAATGAGATTAAAATGATCCTAAATCAACATACCAATACCCTTAGTTGTATTTACCATTACCGTTACCGCCTATTAAAGTCCACTGCCGGAATATGTAGTCTTGG